>JAJTUV010000385.1:0-600000 GCA_021653895.1 Mastomys natalensis
GATGCAGTTTGTGTTAAAGTATCATGTTGTACCTATTCATGAATCGCAAAAGACCACCAAGGAGCCATATCTTTGGCTGGTGCTGAGAGTCAAACCATAAACTTAACTTATGCCTTCCTCCTGATTGGTGGTTGTTAGGAAGCAATATGCCAGGGACAAGCTTGTTAGGGAACTATAAGTATGGAAACTGGTGCTAGACACAGGTTTTGAGGAGTAACTTGGAACCTGGTGCTAGGTGCTAGCTGTTGGTTAACTCAAACTTAACCTTAAGTCAGGTTGTTTAAGATGGAGTCTGAATCCAAGATATGGTCTCTCAGTCATAGCACTAGTAAGACTGAAAATTTTCTATTCTAGATAATAGCATACTCATGGATAAGTTATTAGCTTTGGTTAAGTTAATTGTGTCTGTTGGTTTCCAGAAGTTGCTCCACAAACCACAAGACCACTGATCTAAGTCAGACAGGGATGGTTTATTGAACACACACCTAAAGTCTAATCAGCCATGGCAACAGTTCAAGCTTCAGAGCTAAAAGCTGTGTGTTGGACATTTCTCAGGGACAGCTTATGAAGGCCAAAACTGCAAAATCCACAATGAGCTCATATGTAGGTGCTTGAAGTGCTGTCCAGCTGTCATCCCTGACTCAAGGTTTTTATGCATAACAGTTCATATTGACCTTTACTTAGATGGATCCTAAGTGAAGCTTATAGTTGAGGAATTTCTTAAGATTAACAAATCTCATAACAAACAGAACTTAACTAGGTATGTGGTGAGCATGATCCTGCTCTGAGTCAAGTTAATTTTATGTATTAATGACTACCAGGCATATTACAAAAATGATATGAAGTAGCTGGCAGGCATGGAACAAAATGGCTACAGCTATGTTGGGGGGCAGGGCTCAACAGAGTCATAAAGCAAATAAAGTGAAATGATATTGAAAGTGTGATGGGGATTTGATGGAGTATGAGAGATTGGAATGGGATGAGAATAAGAAAATAGGTAATGGGTGTGACATAAATATTATACACATGCATAAAATTATCAAAGGATATATTAATTTCAACAGTATTTTCATAGAGACTTTTCTAAAAGATGCCATGGATTGTTTTTATTTTGGACCTTTGGCCATTGAGCAGAAACTTTTGATAATTCTATTATACTTTTCTATTTGTTCTGCCTAATACACAACCATATATGTGCTTAAAACATAATTCAAATTCTTATCATAGCATATACATTGTGTCTATGATCTATCTGTTGTAATAATTGTAATTCCAGCCACAGATGCTGGAAGATATTGAAGGGTAGACTGGGCTACAGAATGAGACAATATCTCAAACTTATAACTACTAAAATAAGAAATGGTATAAGGAACAATCAGCATTCAGAGGTAGTAAACTTCAATAGTAACAGCACATATGATTATTATTGTTGAAAGTGTTATGTAAGAACAGTATAATGTGCTACTGAAAACAAATATGATATAATTATCATCAAGGTCTGCCGTTGACAACAAAATGACAAAGCTAAAGAATTAGTATACTGCTGAGTGATGTGGAAGTGAATCTGGTAGAGAAACAAGTGGGTTGGAGAGCAAAGCACCGTAGTCTCTTGTTACTGCTCTAAGAATCCTGATTTGCCGAACCAGACAAGCAATCTAAAGTGGTTCCTGGCACATCTGTGGGACAGAGAAAAGGACGTCAGACTAGGGCAATGGCCTCTTCCCATCTTCAGGGAAATTTCCCTGTGTGAGCGACTCCTTCCTTTACAGAGTCACTGCAAGCAAATTTGATCCAGTAGGACAGGACGTGTAAATGCCCTATTTGCCATTTGATTATGTAACTGCACCCTGATTGCTGAAAAGGTGTGTATGAGTTTATTTTACTGATAAATGACATTAGATCTGCACATCTAGGCTGATCTCAGGATTGCGAACCCCAGGAATCATTGTGGACTCTGGCCCCATTTTCCGCATGCTTTTCTGGTACCACAGTATACACATTTAGTGATCGTTTTCATCTTCTCTAGAACTTAAGCTGTCTAAATATGTGCTTAAATGAATGTCCTATCCTATGGAATTTTGGGAATAGTATGGATATTTTATTTCAAAAGGCCCTTATGCATATCAAGTGTTCAGTTTACCTCTTATTGTTTAACTTTTTTATCAGTTTTCCACTTTTATTGGAAATAATATTCTTTTCTAATGCAATGTATCCTGGTTTGCAGTTTCCCTTCCTGTACTCCTCTTAGTTCCTCTGACCTCCCCTTCCATCCAGATCTAATTCTTTTCTGTTTGTCATTGAAAAAGTGTCAGGCATAGGTGGGTGAGGAAGTCCTTGGTCCAGAGAAGGCTGGACACCCCAGTGTCGGGGAAATCATGGGTGGAGAGGTGGGAGGGTGGGTGGGAGCATATCCTCATAGAAGCAGGAGGAGGGGGGATGGGATGGGGGTTCCTGGGTGGGGGGAAAATGGGGAAAAGGGATTATATCTGAAATGTAAATAAAATATCCAATTAAAAAAAAAGAAAAGAAAAAAGGAAAAGAAACCTTCTTAGATATAATAAGAAGACATAACAAAATAAAATATAATAAAAACTAAAATCATCAGATTGAAGTTGATCAAGGACAAACCAATAGAAGGAAGAGGGCTCAATAGAAGGTATCACTCATTGACCTACTTAGGAGTCTCATAAAATGTTAAATTGCAAGCACTAGCATTCTCTCTCTCTCTCTCTCTCTCTCTCTCTCTTCTCTCTCTCTCTCTTTTGTGTGTGTGTGTTGTGTTGTGTGTGTGTGTGTGTGTGTGTGTGTGTGTTTGTGTGTTTTTGGAGAAATTTTAACGCAGAAATAGGCTGCTCTGGGAAATTATTATATCCAAACACTTTCTAGGTCTGTGTGCAATATACATGTAGAAGAACTGGTGCAGTTTCTAAGCTGGTGGCTCAATCTATTTAAAGACATATAATCTTTTTCCAGTTGATCTAGAGGGCCTTGTCCTGCTGTTGTCTTCCATTCCCTGTGACTTTTATACTCTTTTTTCCTCATTTTCTGTGTATACCCTTGAGTTGGGGGAGACACCCATTTAGAGCTCTATGTTTCATCTGCCTTTCAACCTCTCTCTCTCTCTCTCTCTCTCTCTCTCTCTCTCTCTCTTCTCTCCCTCTTTGTGTGTGTTGTGTGTGGTTTATGTGTATATGTGTGTTTGTGTGTATGTGTGTGTTTTGGAGAAATTTTAATCCAGAAATATGGCTGCTCTAGGAAAAGATTATATCCATACACTTTCTAGGTCCTGTGTGATCCAGCTAGAATGACACCTTTAATCCTTCTGGATGGAATAAAGGCACATCATTAATCCCTCGGCTGGAATATAGAAATGCCTTTAGTATACACATTTAATTCTCAACAATGCAGGTAAGGTTAGTTTGTAGAGGAAGTAGCCATGTTTGAAAAGGAAATGTAATTGAGGAAGAGACAAAATGTTAGATCAATAAAGATTTGAGAGAATAGGTCAAAGATAGGATATGCCTGGGAAAGTGGCATGATTTAAGGAGAACAGTAGAACAGTACAGAGAGAGAGGGGGGGAAGACAGATTGTGGGAGATAGAGAGAGAGAAGGCAGTTTTACTGGGAGTTTTTACAGAGACAAAGAGACAGGTTGCAGGTGAAGACAGAAGGAGACAGAGAATGAGAATGAAACAGAACATTAAAACAGATTGCTAAAGTAAGGTTAAGGCCAAGTGGAGATATTTAGTCAGAAGCAGAGAGAAGATAGTTTGGATCAGTCAGCTTTGAAGATTAGATAGCACAGAGACTACTAGTTTCTAGGCCTAGGCTCAGTGATAGAACAAAGAAAGAAAATACTTTGTGCTCACCTTAAGCTGTATTTACCCAGCTTGTATACAGCTCTGAATGCATTCCATCATCTGAGTACAAAAAGATAGGTTTACCATTGGTATCCAAGGTAGTTGGAAAAAACAAAAAAACAGACAGGATTGGAGAAAGAGAAAGCCCAGCAACATTGCAGAAGATGAGTACATCTAACAGAAACATCACAGATGATGGGAAACTTCTGACAGAAGGCCTCAGATAAGAAATTTGCAAGGGATGGTCTCCAGAAAATGCATCTTCAAATTTTGCTGATAGAGAAATTCTCTGGATAGAGAGACTTGTGAGACTGGAGAGTCACAGGAACCTTTATCCCAGATCAAAGGCCAAGACAGGAGCTCTAAGACAGTGAATCACAGTAAGGCATCACAAGACAATTGTAATTATATAGACAGAATTTTTCTACATTAAAAAAAGGGAATCTCTATTTCAGATATCTTAGAACAAAAATAAGGGTTGAGGAGTTAGAAATGTTACTTGAAAAAAAGCCATTGCAATATGTATTGCAATTGTGACCACTGCTGTGAACCCTTCCTAATTTTTAATTGTAATTTTTATATATTTTCTTTCAAAAAAAAAAGCTTGATAAGGGGAAAAAAAGCTTGATAAAATAGCCGTACAACCGAGAAACATAGGGATACGTTTACAAAGGCTTTAGTAAGAGATAGGAGGAGGAAGTAAATGAACGAGAAAGTATCTAATTGTGAACAACAAATACTTATGAAATTAAGAATTGAAGATAAACAGACAATTCAATCTAATATGCTACCCCTTAATGAAATTGAGGAAAGGTGACCAACCCCATGGGCTTTACCAGTTACTTAGTAACAAATACCAGAAAATGATGAAAATTTTAAAACAAACTACCACCACCACCAAAACTAAAAAACAACTAGTCTAGAATACTGTTAACATACAACATACAAGATGTTAAGCATCTTAAAGAATGAATAGTAATTTATGGAATTCACTCACCCTATGTGAGACAAATGTTAAATACCTGGGCTATCCAAAAAATTAGTATTCCTCAAGACTGAAAAGATTTAACAGAAGCTGCACTAGAATCTGGTTCTCAGTTACAATGGCTTACATGGTGGCAAGAAGAAGCTACAATTTTAGTAAATAGTAATAGATGTAAAGGTACAAATATCTTGAAAGACCAATTGTTAGGTGAAGGTAAATTTTCTGATTTAAAACAGCAGATACAATTTGTTGACTTTACTATTATACAATTTACTTTAGTAGATTTAAGAGGCTGGGATAAGGTATAGGACAAAGAAAAAGGTCGTTGTCATTCACAAATATGCAAATTTTCAGAGGGGTCTTTATTGATTTCTCATATAAATTAATATTTGCTATAAATAGGGAAATAACAAATACAAATGGGAACTGGATATTAATTGAAACTTTAGCTTTTGAAAACACAAATGCAGAGTGTTGTAAAGTTCTTCAACCTTTAAAAACTCTAATGGTACCCATGGATGAATGGATTAGACTACTGCTGATATTGACCTTAATACCTACGTAATTGAACAAACAGTGTTTCATACTCCTACATATCAAAATGCCTGTTGTTTTGACTATAGGAGACACATCATTTGAAAAGGGACTGTATACAAAGTGATCCTAGAGACTTCTCTAGAAATCAACCTTCAGGGATTTGTAAAAGGAGGGGTTAGGATAAGCATTGGACTAATGAATGCAAATCAGAAATAGATAACCTCTCACCTAGAGGGAACTACCTATGGTGTTAACTTATATGCCAGCAAGAAACAACAAGAACCAATTTCTGCCAGTAATCCACATAGCAACTAGAGAAATCTAAACTAGGTATTGCCAAGATCTAACGCATGCTACAGAATGAAGCCATGCCCTAGATTCAACCATAAGTAAAAATTCTCACACTATTCCCAAAAATTCCATGCTATAAAATACCCACTAGGGTTCATGGACCACCACAAACAAAGACAATAGGAGTAACCAGTTGAGGAAGAAGTAGCCTAACATCTCAAAAATTTATTGTGTATGCAGGAATTACAGATGAATACTTCAATGGAGAGATTGAGATTATGGCTTAAATAAAGAAAATTATGCAGTCTTTGTGTGTCTTAGGTATTAATGTAACTGTTGCTTTATTGACTATATCAGGTAGCAGTGGTATCAGGTCTTCTTTGAAAGGTTGATAGAATTTTACTCTAAAACTATCTGGTCCTGAGGAGTTTTGTTTGGGAGACTTTTAATGCTTCTATGTCCTTAGGGGTTATGGCACTGTTTATCTGATGCTGATTTAACTTTGGTACTTTTTATCTGTCTAGAAAATCATTCATTTAATCTACATTTTCCAGTTTTGTTTGGTATAGGGTTTAGTAGGAGGATCTGACAAAGTTTGTCAGTTTCTTTTGTTATGTGTCCCTTTTCATTTCTGATTTTGTTCATTTGGATGCTGTCTCTGTGCCCTCTTGTTAGTCTGACTTAGGGTTTATCTGTCTTGTTGATTTTCTCAAAGAACCATCTCCTGGTTTTGTTGATTCTTTGTATAGTTCTTTTTATTTCTATTTGGTTGATTTCAGTCTTGGGTTTGATTATTTCTTGCTGTCTACCTCTCTTGGTTGTATTTTCTTCTTTTGGTTCTAGAACTTTCAGATATGCTGTTAAGTTGCTAATGTATGCTCTCTCTAATGTGTTTATAGGAGTGCTGACAGCTATGAATTTTCCTCTTAGTACTACTTTCATTGTGTCCCATAAGTTTGGGTATGTTGTGCCTTCAATTTAACTAAATTTTAAAACA
The DNA here is from genome assembly GCA_021653895.1 of Mastomys natalensis. NCBI lineage: Eukaryota > Metazoa > Chordata > Mammalia > Rodentia > Muridae > Mastomys > Mastomys natalensis. The sequence goes on from JAJTUV010000385.1 coordinate 6,671, forward strand.
ACTTTAATTTCTTTCTTTATTTCTTCCTTGGTCAAGTTATCATTGAATAGCTCTTGTTCAGTTTCCATGTGTATGTGGGCTTTCTGCTGTTTTTTTTTTGCTGCTATTGAAGACCAGCCCTAGTCCATGGTGATCTGATAGGACGCATGGGATTATTTCAATCTTCTTCTATCTGTTGCGGCTTGTTTTGTGACTGATTCATATGGTCAGTTTTGGAGAAGGTACCATGAGGTGCTGAGAAGAAGGTATATTCTTTTGTTTTAGAATGAAATGCTCTAGATATCTGTTAAGTTTATTTGGTTCATAACTTCTGTTATTTTCACTGTGTCTCTGCTTAGTTTCTGTTTCCATGGTCAGTCCATTGGTGAGAGTGGGGTGATAAAGTCTCCTACTATTATTGTGTGAGGTTCAATTTTTACTTTGAGCTTTAGTAATGTTTTACAACAAAACATATGTGTGTTGTCTTGCATTGCATAGATATTCAGAATTGAGAGTTTCTCTTGGTGAATTTTTTCTTTGATGAGTATGTAGTGTCCTTCCCCATCTTTTTTTGATAACCAGAGCTAAAGGGGTTTGCAACCTCATAGGAGGAACAACAATATAAACAAACCAGGCTACAAAAAGATCCCAGGGACTAAACCATGAACCAAAGAGTGTACAAGGGGTCCCTAAGACTCCAGCTGGATGTGTAACAGAGGATTGCCTTATCTGACATCACTGGGAGGGGAGTCCCTTGGTCCTGTAGAGGCTTGATGATCCAAGATAGGGGAACTCTAGATCGCTGAGGCAGGACTGGATGGGCAGGTGGGAGAGTATCCTTATAGAGGCAGGGCAGGTAGAGGAGTGGATTGGGGGCTTGTAGAAAGGAAGAGGAAGGGGAATAACATTTGAAATGTAAATAATATAACAATAATAAAAGAAAGAATTCAGAGATAGGAAAGAGAAATATTGTAATTATATTGTAATCCCCAAAATAAAAAATACAAAGAAAAAAAAATAAAGCAGATATTTTTTGTTTGTTTATTTTGGTTCTATAAAATAAAGTACATATTTACAATACAAAAAAGAGAAAAATATGCAATTCAAAGTCAGGAGTTAGGATTGATTAATGTGCTTTCTTCAGTTTCTTAAAGTCAAAGCAGCTCCAATTGAAATGGGAAGATTTGGAAATAATCAGTCTTTAGGCAGGGAGAAGAGGAACTGTTATTAATGACCAGAAACCAAAATTAAAGTTAAAACTAAATGAAATTGTAATTGAAAGTTGGGACGACACAGCAGCTGATGTAACTATAATCCTATGAGTATCTTGTAATCAGCATTGTCCACTTTAGAAGGTGTCGACACAGTTTGTTGGGATTGAAGCATTATCCCAAGAAAAACAGTGGAAGACACCAAGGTTGGACCCTGACCTGAAGTTACCATTTACACATGCCTGGGCATAAACTAGGTTAACCCTGAACTCAGGAATCTGTCTGCCTTCATAAACATGAATTAAAAAATTTAGCTGAGTGGAATCTCCTGAAATACCACTCCCCAAATCTCTCTATCTTCCCCCTTAGTGATTTTCTAACAAGAGGGCATGCAGTGTGGCTGCTTGTGTTCATTTAGGTTTGTGATGCCCTTCATATAATTCCTATTGCATCCTTATTTTTTGCACAGTTGAGAAATTATATATTTTTGAATTCATGTATTTAGAGCTCTTTCCCATAGTATTAAGGCTTTCCTGAAGGTCCCAGTGTTTATATCATTTTGCTGAGACACAGCCACCCCCTCAACTTCTGGACTTGTGCTATTTCTAATTCTCATGGAATCATTAACTTTAACAGGAGGACATTCATCAGAAGGAAAGAGTCCTCCACTGCCTATTACTGATACCTGAAAATATGTACATTACACAAACATGTCTTATACTCACAGCAGCCATCTACACTCGATGGATGCTCATACTAAAGGCCCTGTCCCACCAGGCAATCTCTCTATCTTCCCCCTTAGGCAATGTCACAAGTTACAGTGGCTGCTTTGTTATAGTGAGCCTTCATAAAGCTAGTTGTCCTCAACCTGTCCCAGTCAGAAACATTATCCAAAAAACTGCATTTATGCATGTATGTGGGATTAGAAGGCAATTGCTAACTATTAAAAGAAAAGAATAATACTAGATATAAATTAAACTAATGCTATTATTAATTTTAAAATTGAATTCCAATATACATTGAACAACAAATTTAAATATGACATCAGATTGCGTTTAAGACAAGATGAGAAAGAAAAAGAATACTTAGATCAAGTTGTGTACTTTAAAGATTTTTTAACATCCAAACATAAGTCAGGGTATGTGCTATGTTGGCAAAGAGGCTTTGTGTATATTCTATATGTAATGAAAGACTATGGGTTCCAGCAAAATTAATAAAAAGCCCATTTGAATAGGGGAAAATGCAACATGAAAGGCATGACTCAAGGAAGCAAGAAACACATGAAGTTGACTTCCCCTACATGGGGAACTCAACAAAGTGACTGAAAAAGAACCTATCTTTCATAAGACTAGCAGAATATAAAACCTTGAAGCTGAAATGGACATTTACTGCAGGAAAGATGATCAAGACTGCAATTATGAAGGATCATCGTATCAACAGATCTTCATAAGGGCATTCTGACTGTTAAGTCACTGGGATTGATAATTGTTTGTATTATAATAATTAAATGATGTACAATATTTGGCTTAAAAAGAAACAGGGAAGACACAGAGGAATTTTAAGCCAGCAACATAGCTACTCTAGCAAGGAATCTCATCCAAAGACCTTCTAGGTCTCAGTCATCTGTATGGAATGCAGACACAAATTTATCACTCTTACTGGAATGCAGACCTACTCTTAGTGCACATCTTTAATCCCTAACAATGTAGGTAAGATTAGTTTGTATAAGGAAGCAGCCATTTTAAAAAGTGACTTCTAATTGAACGGCAAACAAAGTAAAGAATCAGAGAAAGATTTGAAAGAATGAGTAAAATATGACTTATCTCTATCAAGATACATAAAAATGATCTTGCATAATTTGAGTGTAATTAAATTTACACATATACACATCTGCATTTTCATAGAAATGTGAAAATAACTAGGATAACATATGAGGCAGGACACTAGTGTGATGAAAATATTTGTATTAATGTAGTAGTTTGAATATGCCATGCCCAGCAAGGGGCACTATTAGGAGATATGGCCTTGTTGGAGTAGGTATGACCTCTTAGAGGAAGTTTGTCACTGTAGGGTTGGGCTTTGAGACCCTCATCCTCTTAGGCTGAAAATGAGTCTTTGTGCAGTTCTCAGAACAAAATGGAGAGCTCTCAGCCTGCCTGGATGGTGCCATGTTTCCTGCCTTGATCATAATGGATCGACTCTGTGAACCTGTAAGCTAACCCAAATTAAATGTTGTCCTTTGTAAGAGTTGCCTTGATCATGGTGTCTCTTCACTTCAATGGAAACTCTGATTAAAATAATTAACTAAAATATTTTTAAGTAATATTTGTCCACTAAGAGATATAAAATATAGGAATTTTAAAACTACCTGCTTCAAATGAGAACAAACACATTATTTCAGTGTTCCCTATATGCATATTTAAGCAAATTGGGAACATAACCTTAAAGTTCATACGAATTATATTTGTCAAATGGCACTGGGATAATTTATAACCAGAAGGCCATATGACATTCAAATTATCATTGTTTTATAACTATTATGCTTCTAAAATGGCAAGTATAAAATAACTTGCACAGTTTTAAGTTTTAAGTTTTTTAGGGTTTTTGCAAGATATGTTATCCTTCAGAGAAATAATATTTAAGTTTTTGGAATTATATCAAGATACACTAATTTTTAAGTAAGTCATGGATTTTATTTTCTTGTACTGAGATCAAACCTATTATTTCCACAAAACTTTTGATTTATAATATTTTAGTAAACTACTTAACATAGTAATTAACTATATGTTCTATATCTTATTTTCTTTCTTACCTAAGCCTAAAATTGTTTTCATTCTGCATAATTACATATCTAATTTACTGTTTTCATACTGTGACTATATATAGTAGCATGCTGTGTGTTTATAAAACTTACATGATCACAGGCATTGTCTAAATATTTTTTTGCAACATTTAAATTTCACTGTGCACTTCTTGGTGGTTAATGCTTTTGATATTTATATATACTATTCATTTTAAAAATTATTTTATAGATATAATTATATCAGAGTTTAGTGTTTTATTGAAATGAATTTAAATATTTTTTTCCCAACACTTTTGGCATTATAAACCATGTAATCTTTGCATGTGACTTTCATTTAAGTTTGAGAAGTTATCATGTAGGATTAAAACTTCTGGATCAAACAAAATATGAAATCATTTTCTAAGTGGCCATTACAGTTTTAATTTATGAATTTCCATTTTTTCTCCCTACATCTTGACCTGTAGCTAATTTTAGTGGAATATCAATAATGGATACATCAGCCTCCATACAGACAATCCACAGTCATGTCTTGTCTCTCATTCACAAAAATAGGAGCATTTTGGAGATTGGGGACATGGCCTAAAGAACTCTCCAGTGTGAATTCTATCAATGTCACAAGATATCTGTTATTGCTAAATGTTTCTTCTAAACTTTTCTCTGTTCTGGCTTATTTCCCATAGGAAATCTTCCCTCATTTGGTACTGTGGATGTCAACTACTTCTCTGTTAAGGTGGGAAATTTATTACTCTACATTTTATATTTCCATATAGGGCAAGAAATATCTTTTTTTTTTTTAATTCTCGCTCAAGTGACATATGAGAGCAATATTATGGATAATCTCCACAACCTTATAAGTGCTCCCCCAGGAAAAGGACTAATTTGACAGATATCCCAGGAAGAAGGACTCATGCATACTCAATTCTACAACTTTCTCTTTCATATCTATGTGCCAAAGGGAAGATTCACTGGCATTTGCTTTTCTGTTTTGCAGCTATGACAATGATTGTCTACATGCTTTTACAGCAGTCCTGCTGCCTAGTAATACTAGGTGCCAATGGTTAGACAGGAAATTTTATCTAGCTATAGAACAGTACCAGCAGGAGCATTTGCTTGTAGAGGGAAAGTCATATATTCTAAAGCATTCCTATTGGAATTAAATTTGGAATATTTATGTTGATGAAACACTTCCTATATTATTGTCTCCCTTTAATTTTAAAATACAAATAATGAAACTACATTTTGTCTATTGATATTTAACATATCTTACAAGTTTTAACATTGATTTATATAATCCTACTGAGTGATGATTTAAAAAATATTTCCACTCAAAAATGTCAAATACATTTGTATTTTCCTAGTAACATAAACTGAATTTATTTATCCAATAGAAATAAAATAGCATTATATAAATATTATCAGTTAAAATATATGGCTACTTCATATGAACAAGAGGCATGGGGTAGGAAAAATAAGATTAATGACAAGATTTAACATGTATGAGAACTACTTAAATGGTATAGATAAAAATTGTTAGTACTAAGAATGAACTGAGAGAAAGAAATAGAAGTTGTTATGAAAATGTATTAGCCACTTTTCTATTGCTTATAGAATACTATGGCAAAAGCAGTTTACAGGAAAGTTTATCTTGGCTTATAGTTTCAGAGGAATAATAATGATGCATGGAGTAACATGCATATGGCATTGATATAATCTAGCAATCTAGAAATATGGTGACCATTCTTCATTCACACACAGAAAGTGGAGTTGGGATGAAAAGTGAGAAACAGGAATTGAGTTCAGACTACTAGGCCACAAAGATGACAAACTATGATAAACCTCCTTCAACAGGGCTCTACCTTTAGTGATTCCATAATATTCCCAAACAGAGTTCTCCAATTTAGAGATATCTATCAAATGCTGAGCCTATGCAGGTCTTTTAGATGATTACAAAAGAGAAGATAGTTCTTTTCTTGATCATTACAGAAGAGATAAGATTTTGTCTTCCTCCAAATTTTAATGATGTGATAGTGTGTGAGCTGATACATCATAGGAAGATAATCTATTTTATTTTTTTAAACAAGATCAGACCTTAAGGGGGAAGAAAGTTTCTCTTTTGCTATGAATAATCACCAGGTAGATCCTTAGAACAAGAAAGTCTCAATGTTTTAGTTCCAGAGTTTGCAAGATGTGATTGATATTTATATGTTCATTTTGTTCTATTTTTATATCAAGCATAATGACTAAGACTGTGATCTAAGTCTATTTTAAAGGACTATTGTCAAGTTGGGGTTGCTCACACATTAAAATATATAAATGAAGTATTTTGAGGATGAGAATGAAATTAGTAATAATCCATGGACAATTTAAACAAACTTTATTTAGACTTAATAAACACAATAGATATGATAGTATAAAGGTAGTTTAAAGTTCCTCAACACATGCACTAACTGATGCAACTATGCCAAATAAAGACATAATATTTTTATCATTCCAAAACATTTTTTTTGTGGGATATAATTAAATCGGCGTTTTTCTTGGTCAGACTATCTAAGAGGCAGCGGTTCTGCTTAGCTCTGCCACCATGTTCCATGGACAGAGGTCGTGCATGTGCCACAGCTAGGAATGGCCAGACAGAGACACCGGCCCTGCCACCCACAAGATGCCAATGTGGGAGATTGCTCTTCCAATCTTCCACGCTGTCTTTGCAAGGCTGGGCTTTGCCCAGACCATCCCGCCATCCACGAAGTACTGGGTATGAATGAAACTCTAATGCTTAAAGATTAATCAAAGGCTTTGTATGTTTGGTAATGCTCAATAACAATATGCACATACAATTAGAGGTATTTCCCAATTAGCTAACCTACATATAAGTTGTTACTCAGGACTGCTCTCCATCCTTGCATGGCTTCTCATCCTCCTACATCTCTGCTCTCTCCCCCTCGCCTTGCTCCTCCTCTTCCTTTTCCTCTTCCTCTCCATACTCCTCACACCTTAGCTCCTCCTACATAGGTTGGTATTATCAATTGTATGGGCTTTTGGGGCACTGAGACTTAAATGATGGTATGAATATATCATAAATTACATATGAATATACTTACTATGGAGTATGGATTTAACTGCTTCTAGATCTAAGTTACTTCACTTGAAGTTATTTTAATATTTATGCATAAATTTGTGGTGCTGTGTGCTCTTGAATGAATATATAGAGCAATTGGTATCAGATTCCTTTATGAGTACATGTTTTAATGTATCAGAAATTTTCCAAAATGATTGTTACTATTTTACAATACTGTCAGTATAACTTGATATTCTCAGCTGCACTGTCTACCCAATATCTGATACTTTATTTATTTTATTATTTTATTGATGCATTTATTATGAATGCATCTGGGAAGAATATACAAAATTGGATTAGATATACAAATTTGTTTCATTTAGAAATAACAAATATATTAAAATACTAAAATTAGAAAATAAAATAAATTGATCTCTGGTAGTTATTTAATATATACTATTAAAAGTTTAGTAAAAGCAAATAAACAAAATACAAATTTCAAAAAGATCCCACTGTGTAAATACAAATTAGTAGTAAGCATACTTCAACTATAATAGGTTTAGTGTTCCATTGGAGTTAGAGAAATCCAGCAAAAAATGCCCAATTTCATTTAGAAACTAGGATATTATTTTGACAAAGATAATTTCATGCTACAGCCACTCAGATCACAGTTTGACTGTCATAAATAAAAATGTTGCAAGTGAATGAAGTTTCTCTTGAGAACTTACAGAAAAGTAAAAGAGATTGAACACATTACATTTGCTTAGTTGCCAGCTGTTTATATACAATGCATGATCAATAAGTAGAAAAAAGTATAAACAATATTTTATATCTGACTAGTGATATTTTGACTTCCTCCTTTCTTTTTTTTTATTGGAAATTTTATTTACATTTCAGATGTTCTCTCCTTACCCCATTTCCCCCTCCCTCCCAGGAACTCACTATCCCTTCCCCCCTCCTCCTGCCTCCACGTTGGTGTACTCCCACACACCCTCCCCTGTACCTCACCTCCCCACCCTCGAATATCCCCCCCCCCACGATGCCCAGCCTTTGTGGGACCAAGGATCTCTTCTCCCACATATATATAGCTCCCTTGCATATATAGCTGGAGCCATGGGTCCTTCCCTAAGCGCTCCCAAGCTGGTGGTTTAGACCTGGGGGCTCTGGTTGGTTGGTATTGTTGCTTTCCTCATGGTGTCACGAATCCTCCATTCTTATTTGTATCCCTTTGACTTCCTTTTGTTGTCTAGTTGCTCTGGCTAGGACTTTGAGTACTATATTGAGAATGGGAAGCCCTGTCTAGTCCCTGATTTTAGTGGGATTGCTTCAAGTTTCTCTCCATTTAGTTTGATGTTGACTACTGGTTTTCAGTATATTATTTTTACTATTATTAGATATGGGCTTTGAATTCCTCATCTTTCCAAGACTTTTACCATGAATGGGTGTTGTAATTTTAAAAAGTATATTTTTCAATGGAGTTATTTAAATATTAATCTCAAATGTTGAAAATATATCTATATTGTCTTTAAAAATCACTAGAGTATACTAAGTATTATCTAGAAATATTTGTTATCTACACTAGATAATTTGGACATGTCAGTGAGTAAAGCAGTATAAAACTCAACTAATCTTTAAATTAGAGTAATACTATTGTTTATAAAACCATATCAAAGACCTCACAAAATGCCTTAAATGTTAAAGCAAAGAGATATTATGCCAAACTAGAACTTATGAAATAAAATAATAAAAAATAATATATGCAATCCTCTGTATACCATTGAATCTGATGAGGTTCTTCATTCTTGTTTTGTAAGTATTTATATCCCCACTTGATAAAGCTATTCAAATTTTATAGATCGAAATAACAACTTAAACAATATTTTAATATCATGGATCAACAATATATTAGGTTGTATTTTTTAGATAAAAGTCATTAATGAAACATGAAAAGTGAGATAGAATTCATGAACAGTTTAAGGATTATATTTCTCTAATGATTTTTAAGCAATAATATATCATAGGTAACAGCATTCCTAATTTACTTTAATAGTTCTTTATTCACATAATTCAGTATATTACTTATAATTATAATATCAATATTGACTTGCATAGTTTTCACAATAGAAGCTATAGTAGAAAGAATCTTAAGGAAGACCAGAATAAAGAAAGCATATACTGATGAAGCTAGTTTACTTAGACAGAAAACACAATACCTTTTTAATGAATAGAGTGGTGGTGGTAGTGATGAGAACAACTGTACTGATCATGTGATGACTGGCAAAATTATATTTTATGGATAGTGTTATATTAATAGCTCATATTTTAGATTTCTTAACAACTATGGTATTAGATTTATGTATCAAAACAGCATTGTTTTAATTTAATAAAGTACACATATCTGTATAATATTTTAATTTTACTAATAAGGAATGAACATTAAAATTAGGCAGTTCCTCCAAAGGTAAAATTACTAAATAATACATTTTTCTGAGACAATGTAAGAGACAATTAAATGATTAACAAATCATTGTTTAGAAGTCTCATGAACTCAAATACTCTCCATCCCAGATTGTGGTATATATAAGAAAGAAATCAATAAGGAAGCATATATGAACCAAAGTCTTATCTTCATTAATAAGTATCTGAATTCATAAAAGATTTTTTTCTTGCTTAGGAAAGTATTACTTTCTAAAATATATAAAGTTAAAACAAATCCTGGCCATGAGAAAAAGCTATTAAAATTGGTTTTAGAATGACAATTATACTTCTCAAAATAAGAAATTCAAATGATTGAGAAAGAGCTACATATGTAGAGAGGATGGCCTTATCTGACATCAATGGGAGGGGAGACCCTTGGTTCTATAAAGGCTCAATGCCCCAGCATAGAGGAATACTAGGGTAGTGAGGCATAGAAACAGGGAGGAGGGGGAATGAGATTGGGAGGGGAAACAGGAAAGGGGAATAACATTTGAAATGTAAACAAATAAGTAACAAAAAATTTAAAAACAAGAAAAGTACAAGATTCATAGTAATCAAGAAAATGCAAGTCAAAACTCCTTTGACATTTGAGATTTTACCAATCAGTTTGGCCAAAACCAATAAAAATAAAAATAAAATGATCTGGTAGGATATAATGTAAAGAAAACATTCATCCATTTCTGGCAATTGTGCAAACTTGTACAGCTACAATGAAAATCAGTGTGTCAGTTCCTCTGGAAGATAAGAATCTAAGAACCAGCTACTCTAGTTTTTGGAATATAACCAAAGAACGGTTAAACCTACCAGAGATACACTTGCCCAACCATGCTCATTGCTGCTCTATTCATAATATATTCATAGATGTCCAGCAGATAAGTGGATCAGAAAAATTTGTTACATTTATATAAGCAAATATTATTCAGTGCTAAAAAGTGAAATTAGAACAGGAAATAACAATATTTGATAGCCACTTTCGAACAAATAGAAATATACAAAATCAATACCCAAATATCATTAATCCTCTTATATACACATGACAATTGTGTTGAGAATAAAATCCAGAAAGTAATAACTTTTGCAGTAGCCTCAGAAACATGAAATGTAAAATATCTTGAGGGTAACTCTAGCCAAGCAAGTGAAAGATTTGTATGATAAAAAATTTAAGACATTGAAGAAAGAAATAGAAGAACATACCAGAAGACAGAAAGATATCCCATGAACCTCGCTGGGAAACATATTGGAGCCGGCAATGATGGTGAAGGCCCTGGTGAGCAAGCCTCAGGGGCTTAGGAGCATGAGAGCTGGTTCAGCTCTTCACAGGCTGCAGCGCTTTGGAGAGTAGGCCTTGTTCCTTGACTGGGAAGTACAGAGGAGCTGGCTCTGAAGGCATACATGTGGGTGAGTAAGCCCAAGGACAGGACAGCAGAAGAACTGACCCTGTCACCTGCTTATGGTGGTGTTGGGTAACCTAACCAGAGCAGTGGAGGAGAGATTGCCCTTGTTTTGCTTATAAGGGAGAGCTGTCAGGCCCACCAGCTGAACTAACAAATCCACCACAAACTTGTTCATCTGCAAATGGTGGAACCATTTGCAGAAAGAAACAGTCCTACTATTCTGAAAAATCAGTATGTCCATGCCATAATATAACAACAAGATCCCAGTGAGGAGTCAATATTGATGATTGATGAAGCCAAAGATCTAGAATCAGACCAGTGACTCATTGCAGCGGACACATACAGGTGAAAAATGTGTGGACAAAGAGATATTATGTGTAATGCACTGTGGTATACTACAGTTTTCATGATGAGATGTTATCTATGTTTTGTTGTAGTTGTTGATATTGATGTTATTGTTGTTGTGTATGTGAATTTTATTTCGGGGGAGGATTCAAAAATGAAGTGTGGAAAGAAAGGGATGTGGAGATGAATGGGACTGGAGTATATGATGTGAAACAAAAAGAACAAATAAAAAGATTTAAAAGAAAGATGTCCTATGATCATGGACTAGTAGTGAATGATTTATAAAACTCCAAAGGACAATTAGCCTTATATGGAAACACAAAATCCAGAATAATGTAAGGAACCCTAAACAATAAAAAAAAAAAATCCTGTTGGAATTAATGCAAATTGTACTACAGTGTTATAGTAACAAATAGAAGTATGGGCACAAAAAATAAATACGTTTTTCTAGTTAGTTAAATTGAAGGCCAGACATAAATTCATGAACCTAAAGATACATGATGTTTTTTAAATAAAGAACCCAGAAATAACCTATTAGAAAAAAATACAGCATCCTCAATCAATGGTTCTGATCATAGTGAATGGTTGAGAAGAATTCAAATAGAGCTGTAGTTACCACTATGCACAAGGCACAGCTCAACTCCCAGTAGATGAAAGACATCAACTTCAAACCACATACATTTAAATTGAATTTATGAAGAAGAGAAATATGAAATAATCTTGAACTCATTGTACGAAAAACCTTTCTGAGCAGAACACACTTAGCACAGAAACTAGTAATAATTAAGAGATGATTTTTTTTTATGAATCTAAATATGTAGCAAAGGCCACTGTCATTGGGACAAAGAGGGAGGGTACAGAAGGGGAAAATAGTTTTACTAACTACACATCTGATAGAGAGTTTAATCTAGCATATATGAAGAACTCAAAAGACTGCATATCAAGAATATCAATATCCCATTTTATAACAAGGTGGAAATCTAAACAGTGAATTCTTAAAAAAGGAAATTCAAACTACTAAAAAGCACTTAAATGTTCAACATCCTTTCTATTCAGTAAAATACAAATCTGTTGTTCTATCACTCAGTCCTTCAAGATGATGCTTGAGGGTAGAGGCTAAGAAGGCACAGAATCAATGAAATAGACACCAGGAGTCAGATGAGAAACAGAAGCGGACTAGATTATTGCAGTATTGTGGAGTACCTTTATACCCATCACCCACGCATTGTTCCATGGCATCTAGCCCTTGGTTACTGGCACTATCTGTTTGGCTGGCCTGGTCATGGACTGCATTATCAGTACATGTGCTCCATGTGATCCAGTCAGATCTCAAGGCTGCAGGATGCAGAAGCAGCTGTTGTGCATGTGTGGGCCATTATGAGCTGGTCATTGTGTGATAACTTATTCTTCCTATACAAATCAAACATACTTTGAGATTTCATTTTATATCAGTTAGAATGGCCAAGATCAATAAAACAAATGACAGCAAATGCTGCAGAGGATGTGGAGTAAGGTGGAGTATCTATTGCTGATTGAAATGCAAACGTTACAATCTCAATGGGAATCAGTGGGAGGCAGTGCCTCAAGAAGCTGGAAAAAACTATCTCAATATTCAACTATAGCACCTTTGGGCATATACCTGATGATGCTTCATTCAATTACAGAGACAATTGCTCAACCATGTCCATAGCTGCTCTATGTATAAAACTTGAAATACACTAGATGTACATTAGCAGATGAATGGATAAAATAATGTGGTATATTTACACAATGGAATATTACTTAGTTGTTAAAAAATGTGAAATCACAAAATACTTAAGTAAACAAATGGAGCTAGATAAATAATCATCCCGAGTGAGGTAATCCAAATCCCAAAAGATAAAGTATGTATGCATTTTTATTTTATTTTACTGTTATTTCTTCCATAAAAATATAATTCACATAACCACAGAGGTTTTGTATAGAATAAGCAAATAAAGAGGAGGATGGCTCAATTTATAAAGGAGAAATAGAAAATAGTTAAGGATGGATAAGCTGGAAGACAGGAGTTGATGGATCAACTGAGGAGAGGAATGGAAAAGGTAGGCAAGGAAGGAATTCAGGGTAGAACAGATAAAACTAAGGGCTGTTTGAGAAGTCACATTGAAACCTAATAAGGTAGAAGATTTCTAAAATATACATAAGAAGGCTATCAAAATGAAATTTCCAAATAATAGCTCCACCTAGACATCTATTATAACCAAATGAACCTTTCAGTACGAAGAATAGATTATATCTAATAGATCTGTGGCCGAATCGCTTTAAGAACCCCCCAAACAACATCTGAAACTGTCAAGCCTATTACTTTCTCTCTTCAAACTGATGATAAGGCCTATGGCCAAATGCAACATCTACACAACTTATTGAACACAAAGAACTCAAGCTGGACATGATGAGAGACTTTCACCCTTATTGATTAGTATTCATTGTATTGGAAGTACTCTGCTCATTACTAATGGGTAAACATAAATTCTAACCCAGCTACAAGCTCTTTGATCTACAACGATGCCTGCCTGAAAGATGCAGTGGTGCAATATTGTCACAAAGGTTGTGGTACTAACCAACTAATCTCTGACTGAATTTAAGTTCTGATCTATAAGATGTCTTATATCTCCAACACAACGGGTGGTCAAGAACTTTAGACTATATAGATCACAGAGATATGGAAAAAACAAACACCAGTGCTCTACTTAACTTCCTCCTGCAGTAGATAGAAGAAATAAAGAAATGGAAAAAAAAAGGAAAAGGAAAAAGAAAAACCTACAACTAGACAATGTCCAGAGCATAAGAAACAGTGAAATACACAGTTCTGAATGGGATGTTTACTATAAATCTCTCTCTACAGGACTCAGGGAACTCTGTAGGAGAGGTAGTAGAAAGATAGCATGGCTCAGAGGGGATAGAGAACACCAAGGAAATAAGACTTTCAAACATAGAGGGAACAGTGCACATATACACCCACAAAATGCATAAGCATGCAAAGTGCCTACACGGGATATGTGCCAGATGAGATGCCACTTTTCAGAGAAGAGAGACAAGCTCATATCTCTAACTCAAACACTATCTCCCATTGATTAACACTTGAAAATAAAAAATTAATTATCTCAAGTGAAATCTCACTGAAGATACAAATGAGTCTTGTTTTGGGCCCATGCACAGCACCAGTTAGCTAGCACATTAATAATTCAGTGGTATCTTTGGAGGTTCTTGGTCTCATGTTTATTCACTGAGTCTTAAAATAAATATTTTTTAATTTATTTTCATCTTTGTTTCTTTTCTTTCTTTACCTTTTCCCTGTGTGTGTTGTGTGTGTGTGTGTGTGTTTATATAATTTTGGTTTTGTGTTTTTATGAGATTCTTTTGTGGGCAAGCATGTGTATCTATATTTATTTGTGTTTCTGGTGTTTCTTCTCTGACTCTTTTTCTTCTTTTGGTTTATTTTCTTCTATCCTGATTTGTTTGTGTGTTTCTTATGTTGTTACTGTTTTTAGATACCTGTCCATTTTCAAAGGAAAGACATCAATGGTATAGTGAATGCAATATTTTAATAGTACAGGAGGCAGAAAGGCTCTAGGAGAGCTGAGGGTGGGAAACTATAACCAGAATATAGTGTAAGGAAAAATCTATTGTCAATAAAAGAAAAATATACAAAAATAAAATTATAAAATTTGAAGGTAGATATATAACACTAGAAATAGTCATTTTAAGTCAGATAATATATAACCAAAATGACAAATATGATATTCATCTTGTTATATGTGTATTATAAGAATTTTGTGGGGTGTGGTTTATCTCAATAACCACAGGCATTAAGTATAGGATAAAAAATGAGGCAGAGGGAATGATCTCCTATGGGGAAAGAAAAAGTAGAATATACAGTTAGAGAGAAACTTGGGGAAACTAGAATTGTGGATTAAATGGAGATGGGGAGGGTAGTGGGTTAAAGGAGAGAACGCAGGAGACAACTAATATAAATGGCAATTTGAGGGTTCATATATAAATCTACTATAATAAATTGTCCTATAAGTATATACATGAAAGATATCTAACAAGAGTTTTTTTTTTGTTTTGTTTTTTTGTTTTTTTTTTTTATTGGAAATTTTTTATTGGAAAATTTTTTTTACATTTCAGATGTTCTCTCCTTACCCCATTTCCCCCCTCCCTCCCAGGAACTCACTATCCCTTCCCCCTTCCTCCTGCCTCCACGTTGGTGTACTCCCACCCACCCTCCCCTGTACCTCACCTCCCCACCCTCGAGTATTCCCCCTTATGACGTCCAGCCTTCATGGGACCAAGGATCTCTTCTTCCACTTATATATAGCTCCCTTGCATATATAGCTGGAGCCATGGGGTCCCTCCCTAAGTGCTCCCAGGCTGGTGGTTTAGACCCTGGGGGCTCTGGTTGGTTGGGATTGTTGCTTTCCTCATGGTGTCACGAATCCTCTCAACTCCTTCAGTCTTCACTCTATCTTCTCCATTGGGAACCCCATGCTCAGTTTAATGGTTAGCTGTGAGCACCTGCCTCTGAGTATGTCAGACTCTTGCAGACCTCTAAGGAGACAGCTATATCAGGCTCCTGTCAGCATGTACATCCTGGCATCCACATCAATCTCTACCTTTGGTGACTGCACATAGGATGGATATCCAGGTGGAATGGTCTGTAGACGGTCCCTCCTTCAGTTTCTGTCCTGCACTGTGTCTCCATATTTGCACCCTTGAGTATTTTGTTACTCCTTCTAAGAAGGACTGAAGGCTCCCCTATTTGGTCATCATTCTTCATGAGCTTTATGTGGTCTGTGAGTTGAATCTTGGGTATTTCAAGCTTCTGGGCTAAAATCCAATAATCAGTGAGTGAATACCATGATGGTATGTTCTTTTGTGATTGGGTTACTTCACTCAGGATGATATTTTCTAGTTCCATCCATTTATATAAGAATTTATCAAATTCATTGTTTTTAATAGCTGAGTAATATTCCATTGTATAATGTACCACATTTTTTGTATCCATTCCTCTGTTGAAGGGCATCTGAGTTCTTTCCAGTTTCTGGCTATTATAAATAAAGCTGCTATGAACATAGTGGAGCATATGTCCTTGTTATGTGTTAGAGCATCTTCTGGATATATACCCAGGAGTGGTATAGCTGGGTCCTCAGGTAGTGATATGTCCAATTTTCTGAGGAACTGCCAGACTGTTTTCCATAATGTTTGCATCATCTTGCAATCCCACCAACAATAGAGGAGTGTTCCTCTTTCTCCACATCCTCGCCAGCATCTACTATCACCTGACTTTTTGATCTTAGCCATTCTGACTGGTGTGAGGTGGAATCTCAGGGTTGTTTTGATTTGCATTTCCCTGATGACTAAGGATGCTGAACATTTCTTTAGGTGCTTCTCGGCCATTCGCAGTTCCTCAGTTGAGAATTCTTTGCTTAGCTCCGTACCCCACTTTTTAATAGGGTTATTTTGTTGTCTAGAGTCTAATTTCTTGAGTTCTTTGTATATATTGGATATTAGTTCTCTATCGGATGTGGGATTGGTAAAGACCTTTTCCCTATCTGTTGGTTGCCATTTTGTCCCATTGACAGTGTCCTTTGCCTTACAGAAACTTTGCAGTTTTATGAAGTCCCATTTGTCAATTCTTAATCTTAGAGCATAGGCCATTGGTGTTCTGTTCAGGAACTTTTCCCCTGTGCCTAGGTATTCGAGGGTCTTTCCCACCTTCTCTTCTATTAGTTTTAGTGTGTCTGGTTGTATGTGAAGGTCCTTTATCCACTTGGACTTGAGCTTTGTACAAGGAGATAACAATGGATTGATTTGCATTTTCTGGATGCTGTCCTCCAGTTGAACCAGCACCATTTGTTGAAAATGCTGTCCTTGTTCCACTGGATGGTATTAGCTCCTTTGTCAAAGCTTAAATGGCCATAGTTGTGTGGGTTCATTTCTGGGTCTTCAACTCTATTCCACTGATCTTCCTGCCTGTCTCTGTTTTTATCACTATTGCTCTGTAGTACAGCTTGAGGTCAGGTATGGGGATTCCTACAGAAGTTCTTTTATTGTTGAGAATGGTTTTCGCTATCCTGGGGTTTTGTTGCTCCAAATAAGTTTTGAGAATTTCTCTTTCTAGCTCTGTAAAGAATTGAGTTGGTATTTTAATGGGGATTGCATTGAATCTGTAGATTGCTTTTGGCAAGATGGCCATTTTTACTATATTAATCCTGCCACTCCATGAGCATGGAAGACCTTTCTATCTCCTGAGATCTTCTTCAATTTCTTTCTTCAGAGACTTGAAGTTCTTGTCATACAGATCTTTCACTTGCTTGGTTAGATTCACCCCGAGGTATTTTATATTACTTGTAACTATTGTGAAGGGTGTCATTTCCCTAATTTCTTGTTCAGCCTGTTTATCTTTCACATAGAGGAAGGCTACTGATTTGTTTGAGTTGATTTTATAACCTGCCACCTTGCTAAAGTTATTTACCAGGTTTAGGAGTTCTCTGGTGGAAGTTCTGGGATCACTTAAGTATATTATCATATCATCTTCAAATAATGATATTTTGACTTCTTCCTTTCCTATGTATTCCTTTGACTTCTTTTTGTTGTCTAATCCAGACAGTATCAGAGAAGAATCTGCCTGAAGTGAGTGGGAGCTAATACACAGAGCAACTGAATAGTGCTCAGATAGTGTGAGACCTTGAAAGTTTCAATCATAAATGATATTTCTTAATCAAATCACTTCATTTATGAATAAGGAATTAAGCAGAAGAGGAGACAGACAAATTGTAAGATATGGAAGGGAGGGATGATACCAAGGATACAGGATCTTCAAGTAAAGTAAAAACTGACACCCATAACAACTGAAAAAGGGAATGGTAGCATGCACAAGGCAAGAATAGATCTAAAGCAGGTAGGGAACCAGAACTGAGACAGAGAAAAGGACAAGTCACCATTCAGAGCCAAGATGCTTTCCCCAATACCAGCTACAGATAAGGAAATAAATAGCTCATCCAAGGGGATTCTTACTGGGTGTACAAACTACTCTTGAAGGAGGTATCCTATACCCAAATATAGATGGTCAATACAAAATGAGCTCAAAAGTATTTTTGGATATTTTTTGTATCTTATTGTTTTGACTTGGAATTTTTTTTTTTTTTTACCTTACTTGCCTTGCCTTTTGCTTGTAACATTATTGTATCCAGTTTCTCTTTCTATGTTTTGCTTTGATTCTGTCTCTCTCTCTCTCTCTCTCTCTCTCTCTCTCTCTCTCTCTCTCTCGTGTGTGTGTGTGTGTGTACTGATGTGTGTTTTTATATGTCTGTGTGTATTTCCCATGCTCTTTCTTTGTTCCATTTATATTCATTGTATTCTTATTTGATTGTCTTTTTTAGTTGCTTGTTTGTTTGGTAAGACATAAAGAAAATAAGATATGAAATTGAAGGGTAAGGAGATGGGGAAGATCGAAATACATAAAAGGGGGAGTTCATTATTTTCATACATTTTATAAAAATAATTGTTTTGATTAAAATTAAAATTAAGGTTAAAAAAAAAAAGCACCCATATTCAGAAGAGTTCCTTGGATGAATAAGCTATTGTGTTTATAGTAAGTATTGACATTTATATACTAATTTCACATTAGGATATCCTGTTTTGCCTTAAGGCCAATGGCACAGGACCCTTCCTGTCTGCACCTGCACCAGGAGTAGCCCTAAGGCTTCAACTCTGCACCCAATCCCCCAAAATCCAGAAGAAGCTGGACTCCCAAAGTTCTCACATACCCAGGAAAGTAGGTGAGTAAGTCACACCCCTCATGCACCCCTCACCCTTTTCACCAAATGGAGTAATTTGAGACCCACTGGGACCTAGGAACTCTCTCAAGGCCAGTGGCACAGGACCCTCCCAGTCTGCACCTGAAGCAGCCCTAAGGCTTTGGCTCTGTACCCAACCCCACAAAACTCAGAAAAAGCTAGATTCCCAGGAGCTCTAACACATAGGAACATAGGATAATAAAATCACTGCATCTTAGGAGATTGGGCACACCAAGGTTTCAGGAGCCCAGAAGCAGTCTGACTCTCAGTAGCCATCACAACTAGGGTCTCAGTACCACAGGATGACAGAGACAGCTGGACTCTGAGGAGTTCTGACACAGCCAAGATAACAGGACAGACAGGCTCCAGTCAGAAACAGTGAGTGAAGGTAGCATTAGAAATAACCAGATGGCAAAAGGCAAGCACACAAACATAAGCAACAGAAACCAAAGTTACTTGGCATCATCAGAACCTAGTTCTTGCATCATAGCAAGTCCTGAATACCCAATGACCCCAGAAAAGCAAGATTCAGATTTAAAATCACTCCTCATGATGATGATAGAAGACTTTAAGAAGGACATAAATAACTCCCTCAAACAAATACAGGAGAACACATATAAACAGGTAGAGCCCTTAAAGAGGAAACACAAAATCCCTTAAAGAATTATGAGAAAACACAACCAAACAGGTGAAGGAATGGAGCAAAATGATTGAGGACATGAAAATGAAAGTAGAAACAACAAAGAAATCACAAAGGGAGACTACCCTGGAGATAGAAAACCTGGGAAAGAGAACAGGAGTCATAGACGTGAGCATCACCAACAGAATACAAGAAACAGGACAGAGAATCTCAGGTGCAGAAGATACCATAGAAAACATTGACACAACTGTCAAAGAAAATACAAAATGCAAAAACTCCTAACTCAAAAAGATTCCTTTCCATCCAGGAAATCCAGGACAAAATGAGAAGACCAAACCAAAGGATAATAGATATAGAAGAAAGAGAAGATTCCCAAATTAAAGGGCCAGTAAATATCTTCAAAAAAATTCTAGAAGAAAACTTCCCTAACCTAAAGAAAGATGCCTATGAACATACAAGAAGCCTACAGTACTCCAAATAGACTAGACCAGAAAAGAAATTTGCCCCTTAACATAATAATCAAAACACCAAATGCACAAAAGAAAGAATACTAAAGGCAGTAAGGGGAAAAGGTCAAGTAACTTATAAAGGCAGACCTATCAGAATTACACCAGACTTCTCACCAGAGACTATAAAAGCTAAAAGATCCTGGCCTGATGTCATACAGACCCTAAGAGAACACAAACGCCAGTCTAGGCCACTATAACCAGCAAAACTCTCAATTACCATAGAAGGAGAATACAAGATATTCCATGACAAAACCAAATTTACACAATATGTTTCTACAAATCTGGTCCTATAAAGGATAACAGAGGGAAACCACCAACACACAGAGGAAAATTATACCCTGTGAAAATCAAGAAAATAATCTTTTTCCAACTAACTCAAAAGAAGATAGCCAGACAAACATAATTCCACCTCTATTAACAAAAATAACAGGAAGCAACAATCACTTCTTAAAATCTCTTAATATGAAGAGATTCAATTCCCCAATAAAAAGATATAGATTAACAAATTGGATACATAAATAGGACTCAACATTTTGCTGCATATAGGAAACATACCTCAGTGACAAAGATAGACATTACCTCAGAATAAAAGGCTGAAAAACAATTTTCTAAGCAAATGGTCCCAAGAAACAAGTTGGAGTAGCCATTCTAATATCTAATAAACCCGACTTTCAACCAGAAGTTATCAAGAAAGATAAGAATGGACACTTCATACTCATCAAAGGAAAAATCAACCAAGATGAAATCTCAATTCTGAACATCTAAGCACCAAATACTAAGGCACCCACATTCATAAAAGAAATTTTAATAAAGGTCAAAACACACATTGTTGTACCTCACACAATAATAGTGGGAGACTTCAACACCTCACTCTCAACAATATAAAGATCATGGAAAAAGAAACTAAACAGAGACACAGTGAAACTAAGAGAAGTTATAAAGCAAATGGATTTAGCAGATATTTATAGAATATTTCATCCAAAAACAAAATTCTCAGCACCTCATGGTACCTTCTCCAAAATTAAACATATAATTTGTTACCAAATAGGCCTCAACAGATACAAGAAAACTGAAATAATCCCATACAACCTACCAGATCACCACACCACAGGATAAGGCTGGTCTTCAATAATGATAAAATCAATGGAAAGCCCACATACATGTAGAAACTGAAAAATGCTCTTCTCAGTGATAACATGGTCAGGGAAGAAATAAAGAACAAAATTAATGACTTTTTAGAAGTTAATAAAAATGATAACACATCATATCAAAACTTCTGAGACACAATGAAAGCAGTGCTAAGAGGAAAACTCATAGCTCTAAGTGCCTAAAAAAAATAAATAATAAAAAAGTAAAAAAAAAAAATCAAAAAAAAAAAAAAAAAAAAACAACAACAACAACAAAAAAAAAAAAATCTGGAGAGAGCACACACTAGCAGCTTGACAACACACCTGAAAGTTCTAGAGCAAAATGCAGCAAATGAACCCAAGAGGAGTAGATGGCAGGAAAAACTCAAACTCAGGACTGAAATCAACCAAGGAGAAACAAAAAGAACTACATAAAGAATCAACAAAAACAAGAGCTGGTTCTTTGAGAAAACCAACAAGATAGAAAAACCCTTAACCAGAGTAACCAGTAGGTACAGAGACAGTATCCAAATTAATAAAATCAGAACTGAAAAGGGAGACATAAAACAGAAACTGAAGAAATTAAAAAAAAATCATCAGGTCCTATACTCAACAAACCTTGGGAAATCTGATTGAAATGGATAATTTCCTAGACAGATACCAGACACCAAAGTTAAATCAGGATCAGATAAACCATCTAAACAGTCCTATAACCACTGACGAAGTAGCAACAGTCATTAAAAGTTTCCCTATCAAAACAAAGTCCAAGATGGTTTTAGTGCAAAATTCTATCTGTCCTTCCAAGAAGACCAAATACCAATTCTCTATAAATTATTACACAAAATAGAAACAGAAGTAACAATATCTAATTCATTTTAGGAAGACACAATGTCACTCATACTTAATCCACACAAAGAATCAACAAGGAAAGGGAACTTCAAACTAATCTCCCTTGTGAGTATCAATGCAAAAATACTTAGTAAAATTCTTGCAAACCGAATTCATGAACAAATCAAAACAATCATCCATCATGATCAAGTAACCTTTATCCAGGCATGCAGGGATGGTTCAATATAAGTAAATCTATCAATGTAATCAACTAAAAAAAAAAAAAAAAAAAAAAAAAAAAAACTCAAAGGAAAAAAAACACATGAACATCTCACTAGATGCTGAGAAAGCATTTGATAAAATTCAACACCCCTTCATGGTAAAAGTCTTGGAAAGATCAGGAATTCAAGGCCCATACCTAAACATAGTAAAAGCAATATACAGCAAACCAGTAGCCAACATAAAACTAAATGGAGAGAACATGAAGCAATCCCACTAAAGTCAGGGACTAGACAGGACTGCCCATTCACTCCTTATCTATTCAATATAGTACTCAAAGTCCTAGCCAGAGCAATTAGACAACAAATTGAGACATACAAAGGCATACAAAATGGAAAGGAAGAAATCAAAATATCATTATTTGCAGATGATGTGATAGTATACTTAAGAAATCCTAAACCTGATAAATAACTTCACCAAAGTGGCTGGATATAAAATTAAGTCAAACAAATCAGTAGCCTTCCTCTATTTAAAGGATAAGCAGACTGAGAAAGAAATTAGCAAAACAACACTCTTCACAATAGTCACAAATAATATAAAATACCTTGGTTTGAATGTAATCAAGCAAGCAACAGTTCTGTATGACAAGAACTTCAGGTACCTGAACAAAGAAATCGAAGAAGATCTCAGAAGATGGATATATCTCCCATGCTCATGGATTGGCAGTATTAACATAGTAAAAATGGCCATCTTGCCAAGAGCAGTCTACAGATTTAATGCAATCTCCATCAAAATTTCATCTCAGTTCTTCACAGAGATACAAAGAGCAATTCTGAAATTCATTTGGAATAACAAAAAAATAAGGATAGTGAAAACTATTCTCAACAATAAAAGAACATCTTGGGGAATCACCATCCCTGACCTTAGCTGTACTACAGAACAGTAGTGATAAAAACTGCATGGCATTGGTACAAAGATAGGCAAGAAGATCAAAGGAATAGAATTGAAGACCCAGAAATGAACCCACATACCTATAGTTATTTGATCTTTGACAAAGGAACAAAAATGATTCAGTGGAAAAAAAGACAGCATTCTTAACAGGTGGTGCTGGTTTAAATGGAGGTCAGCATGTAGAAAAATGCAAATCTATCCATTCTTATTTTCTTGAAAAAACTCAAGTCCAAGTGGATCAAGGACCCCCATATAAAATCGGACACACTGAACCCAATAGAAGAGGAAGTGAGAAAGGGCTTCTAACACATGGGCACAGGGGAAAAGTTCCTGAACAGGACAGCAATGGCTTATGCTCTAAGAAGAAGAATTGACAAATGGGACCTCATAAAATTGCAAAGGTTCTGTAAGGCAAGGCACACTGTCAATAGGACAAAATGGTCACCAACAAGTTGGGAAAAGATCTTTACCAATCCCACATCTGATAGAGGGCTAATATCTGAAATTTACAAAGAACTCAAGAAATTAGACTCCAAACAATCAAAATACCCTATTAAAAAGTGAGGTATAGAGCTCAACAAATACTTTTCAACTGAGGAATATCAAATGGCTGTGAAGCACCTAAAGAAATGTTCAACATCTTTGGTCATCAGGGAAATGCAAATCAAAAAAACCCTGAGATTCCAATCACACCAGTCAGAATGGCTAAAAACTCAGATGAGAGCAGATGCTGGCTAGGATGAGGAGAAAGAGCAACACTCCTCCATTGTTTGTGGGATTGTAAGCTTGTACAACCACTCTGGAAATCAGTCTTACGGTTCCTCAGAAAATTGGACATAGTATTACCTGTGTATCCAGCGATAAGACTCCTGGGTATATACCCAAAAGATGCTCCAACATATAACAAGGACACATGCTCCACTATGTTCATAGCAGCCTTACTTATAATAACCAGAAGTTGGAAAGAACCCAGATGTCCTTCAACAGAGGAATGGATACAGAAAATGTGGTACATTTACATAATGGAGAACTACTCAGCTATTAAGAGCAATGAATTCATGAAATTCTTAGGTAAATGGATGGAACTAGAAAATATCATCCTGAGTCAGATAACCCAGTCACAAAAGAACATACATAGTTTGCACTCATTGATAAGTGGATATTAGCCCAAAATCTCACAATACCCAAGACATAACTCACAGACCACATGAAACCCAAGAAAAAGAAAGACCAAAGTGTGGGTGCTTTGGTCCTTCTTAGAAGGAGTAACAAAATAATAACAGGAGCAAATATAGACAATGTGTGGGTCAGAAACTGGAGGAGAAACCATCCAGAGACTGCCCCACATGGATATCCTTCCCAAATACAATTACCATATGCAAACACTGTTGTGGATGTCCAGAAGTTCATGCTGACAGCAGCCTGATGTACCTGTCTCCTGAGAGGACTTCCAGAACCTCACATATACAGAGGTGGATGCTCACAGCTAACCATCAAACTGATCACAGGGTTCCCATTGGAGGGGTTAGAGAGAAGATTGAAGACACAATGGGTAGAGAAACAATACCAACCAACCAGAGCTCCCTGGGTCTAAACAGCTAGCCTGGGAACATTCATGGAAGGACCAGTGTCTCTAGTTGTATTTGTAGAGGAGTATGGAATTGTTGGACATCATGGGAGACAATGGCTTTTAAAACTTTTCTTTAACAACATCAACATGTTGACAGCCAAAGTACATGACTTGAACCTGAAAATGGACCCCCAGACATGATTATTAAGTTAACAGGCTGGCAAGCCAAGGACAGGTAAGATTCTTCATAGATCCTTACCAAGCTAAGACATAAGTACATTGCTTTTGATAATGCATATTCCATGATGGATAAGGAAGGGATTCTTGTCAGAATGACCTAAGAGAGGATCAGTCTTGTTAATTAAATAAAAAAGGGGGAGAGGTAGAGAGCCTTTGTGGTTGCTTGGCAAGAATCTGACATGGGCCAAGGACAAGGAAATGGGCTGCTTGGAAAGAATATGACATTGGCCAAGGACAAGGAAGTAGGCTTCAGCAGGAATCGAACATTAGGCTAGAACAAAGAAGTAATTCCAGGCAGGATTCTAAATTTAGGCTAGAACAAGCAAGTCAGCTCAGATATAAAAATGATCTTGTGCTAGGACAGGGAAGTAGGCTCAGATACTTTGGTCATTCTGATAAGCCCTTAGAAACAGTTATCATGGGAATGTTCACACAATTGGGTTTAATGCCTTGCTTTTTCTTTGACTATTTGTTTATTGTCTTGCATGTTCCTTGATGATTTGCATCTATTTTATTGCTAGACCCTCAACCTAGAACTGACCTTAATACAGGCATGTAATTAAAATGGTATAAAAGCATAAAGAAGGAGGGGGATGGGATGGGGGTTCTAGGGGGAAATGGGGAGAGGGGATGACATCTGCATTGTAAATAAATAAAATATCCAATAAATTTTTTTTTAAAAAATGACATCATGTTTCTATAATGCCAGGTTGATTTAAAAACTTAATTCATTTATGTGGAACCTATGTGAAAGCAAGAACATTTGCTCTTATTATCAGAATACCAGTGGAAAACAATTGTAGAAACAATTATAGAACATCAGTACTACATTTGGATAAAAAAAAATCTATATATTTTTAAAATTTGAAACATGTAGCTTATCTGTTGTTTTCTTGCACTTATTTAAACGTTTGCTTGTTTATTTTACTGACATATTATAAGCTTATTATTTGGGGAAAACATGTATTCTAGTAAACAAAACATTATTGTATATGAACATACATAAACTTATTTGATTACTAAAACAGAAAGTCTTGAGGTTTTAAAAGGAATTATTTTTCTCCATGATTTGTGCTGAAAAATATTTAAAGACTTAGACATTGCAATATACCTGCTCTTCTAAGTCCATGGAGCACTCACAAAAAGGGACCTGTCATGACTGCCCTCCAAAAGACCCAAAAAGAAACTGCAACAGTCAGATGCAGATATTTGCACCCAGCCAATGGGCAGAAGCTGCTCACTCCTGTTGTTGAGTTAGGGAAAGGCTGGAAGAAGCTCAGGAGGAAGGTGACCCTGTAGGAGGACCAGAAGTCTCAATTAACCTGGACAACTGAGATCTATCAGACAGTAGACCATCAACCAGGCAGCATATACCAGGGGATAAGAAGCCCCCAACACATATACAACAGAGGACTGCTGAGTCTGGGTTCAGTCAGAGAAGATGTGCCTAGTCCTCAAGGGACTGGAGGACCCATGGAGTGGAGAGGTCTGGTGGGGTCGGAGATAGCAGGTGGGAACAACTCATAGAGATAAGGCAGGGAGAGGAGGTATGGAATGTGGAACAGTCATAGGGTGGACTGGAAGGATGATAAAATCTGGAGTGTAAAAAAAAAACAAGATTAAATAAAAACTTTTTAAAAACTTAAGAGAGAGAGGAAGGGAGGGAGGGAGGAAGGGAGAAGAGAGAGAGAGAGAGAGAAGAGAGAGAGAGAGAAGAGAGAGAGAGAGAGAGAGAGAGTAGGAGAGAGAGAGAGAAGGTATGCTCATGCTGTCAGATGTGATTCTGCACCCTGGAAAAATATGATCATGATGAAGGGAGCGCATACTTTCCAGAATATTAAAACATCAAAAAATTACTTTCATTGTACATTTACTCATTCGAGCCCTCAGTGAATTTTTTTTTTGTTATGTATCTGCAAGCTTTAATGTTTTATGTAGTGGAGGATAATTCTGTACAGTTTCTTGTGCTTTGTGTGGTCTGTTACTTCGGGACACAATTCTTGTTTCTCAGACAGAATTCTTTTTTTTTTTTTTCAACAGAATATAATCTAAAGCTCTGGGAATAAAAATTGTCTTTCTTCTGAAAAGAAAAGCAATAAAAATCCATCATAGAATTCTGCAGTTTTCCTAAGTACAGTGTCACTTAGAACTGTCTCTTACTATGTGTGTGGGAGTACTTTTATTAAAAAGCAACGTTCTGGTGGGCTTTGGAAGGGGACAACTGAAGGAAATGTAGTTAAACTCACAGCATTGCTTGGGCAGTAGGCAATGTAACAGATTTTTCCTTATCTTCAAGTATGGAATCTATCCACACTGGTGAATCAAAATCTCTATTTTAAAGTGTAGTCTTTCTTTTTTTCTTGAAAGTGAATAATTGTTACTATTGCTATTTTATATTTTTTCTATCATCTACAACTTACTACTGGTCACAGATACTAGGTGTAATTAAAAATTTACATATTGTACTTTTCAGTTTTAGAATTAATGATTTTGATTTATCTGGTAATTTTCTCATATTTATTTAAAGAATATTTAGTTTTGTTTTGTGAAATCACTAAATTATCTCATATTTTTATGTGTGTATTATGTTTTTCTGTTATGTGTTACTGCCACATTTCCTATTTTCTTTTATTATTTTTTTATTTGTATATATGACCTCATTTAGAAATGTATTATAAACATTGTGTTGCTATGCTGGATAACTTCTGAGCCCTGTATAAGTCATTCAGAAAATGATTCTCTTAATAGAGAACAAAAGATGGTATATTTAATGATCTTTCTTTCTGGAGGATGTAAGTTTAAATATTTAAGCAGAAAAACTTTATGATTCTGCTTGTATCAGATTCCCTGGAAGTTGAGCTGTAAATGGTTGTCAGCCATCATATAAGTACTGGGAATTTAATCCAGGTCCACTGGAAGCATGGCCGTGGTAACAAACATACAGCTTTCTCTTTAATCTCAGTCTTGTATATAGCAGCTTGTGTAGTTGTCTAGTAAATGAACAATATTTATATAATTGTTATCCTTCTCTTTGGAAAAGCATACATGTTTCATTTTTACTCAAACTCTAAGCCTGTCTTATGTCCTGTCACAATTGATACAATCAAAACTATAAATTTAGATTAATAGGTGTATTACAGAGCCATTTTGAAGACAAAATCAACTTTTATGTTTGTGAAAATGGAGATATCTTTCAAGAAGTAGGAAGGAAAAATATGGTGTAGAATTTAGTGTGTATTGTCAGTCATCATCCTGAATTGCCAACCAAATGTTCCAGAGGAGAAGGCTTTTTTTAATACATATATATATATATATGTGTGTGTGTGTATTTGCGTTTGTGTGTGTATGTATCTGTGTTTGTGTGTGTGTATGAATTGGATATTTTGGTGTGACATCTAATATATAATACTCAGGATTAATGAAGAAGATAAAACCAATTCTTTTCAAGCACAATTTCACTACCCTATCCTCTCAGAAATAATCACTTGAAGCAGTCTGTAGTAGCCAAAGGTATGGGTGATAGTCTTAATAAACAAGATGCTAGATCTCTAATGCTATGCAGCAATGAGACAATTGTCACTAGAAACATTGAGATTAACACTTATTACTGAAAATCTTCAAAGAGTAAGAGATAATTAAAAGGCATAATTTCAATGAAACATGACAAACTCATATTTAAATCCTCAATCCTCACAGTTTTACTAGCTGATCATAAAAAGAACAGTATGCTATAATTGGATAGCTTTTCCATCCTCCACGTTTCTAGCATGCTTAGGTTTATACACATGTCCTCGGGATAAAAGACTTCAATAAATCTTAAAGCTGTCATAGGGGCAAAGACATTTGGAGAATGAAAACAAAATTGAGAAACATCTATAAGCAATGTAGATAGTGACTCAAATATGGTCCAATGCTTCTTGCTTTCTTAGTGTTCTCTATACACATACACACTTTTTTTTTTTTTTATCTTTTATATTTTCTGATTGGGGCATGAGAAGCTGATATCTGGTTGACTTGTGCTTGACTTTCTAAAACAGCAAGTCTTAATGAGTGTTTTTAAACCAAAGATATTTAATGTCAATGTAATAACCCTTAAATACCTATCCAGGATGATGTTGAAGAGTTTTGTAAGGCAATGAAGCTCACTATTGAATGTGCTTGGAATTGTTGGAACTCACCACTGAATATTCATTCATGTATTATGCATAAACATTTTTGTATAATAAATACAACATTGAATTAATTGATTGTGGTAGAAACTATGTTTGCTGCAAAACTACACATTCACCTTATGGGTCTTCCACTAAAATGTACTAACCTTGCTCCAATAGGTTATCTGTATTGACATTGTAAGTATAGTCTACACTAAAGGTTGTAAAAATCAGCTAATGGTTCATCTGTATTTTGCCAACACAGTTTGTTATATGGATACCTTGCCATGAGAATTAAAGTCCTCTCATTGCATAACAGCTAAAACTCATGAAAAAATACCTGAAAATATCTATGTTTAACATGTAAGACAGTACATACAATTTTTCAGTAAGATAGTTCAGATAGTTCTATTCTTGTTTACAAGAAATCTGTGCTCTTTCTTTTTTTCTCAGCTTCCAAAGAAACCAGCTAATAAACCTAATGATTTATTTCAATGCTAATAAAGGAGTCGGGATTTCATTTCTTTCTTGCTCAATGTTTGTATGTCACTTTCTAAATATTATGTGAATGAAGTCTGAAACTTCTATCCAAAAAATTTGCAAGCATATTCTCCCATCTAGAAGTTAGTTATCAATTATAATTCAAAAAAAGATTATTTGTCCTTCAACTAACTTCTACCTGTAGGAGGAGCTAAGGTGGGAGGAGTTAGGATAGGAAGAGGAAGAGGAGGAGTAAGGAGGAGAGGAGGAAAAGGAAGAGGAGGAGCTAGGAGACAGGAGAGGAGAATGAGAGAGAGAGGAGGTGGAGGCAGATGTTCATGTATCTGTAACAGTCAAAGGTAGTTGGTATATCTAGATTGGATATTTGGTTACACTTCTGATTGTATGGGTATCTTGTTACTGATCATTATCAAATATGTAAGCCTTTGATTAATCTTTAAGCATTAGAGTCTCATCTTTCTACTGAGCCTGCATGGATGGCAGGATGGCCTGGGTAATGCCCAGCCTTGCAGAGACAGCATGGGAGATTGAGCCATCTCCCATGCTGACATCTCGTGGATAGCAGGGTTGGTGTTTCTAGTTGGCCATTTCTAGCTGCAGCATGCACATGGTCTCTGGCTGAGAAACATGGTGGCTGGGCTAGGCAGAGCCACTGCAGCTTAGATAGTCAGCATGGCTGGTGGTCACATTAAACAATTAACACAACATCTACCTAATTTTAATTCCTTGGTTTGAAATGTTTCATGTAGTAGGTTCTACTCTATGGTTTATGAACTTAACCACAGTTATGTAGCTAGGTTTACAGTATAAGACATGACTTATTTCCTATTATGTGGGCCTTAAATCTAATTAGACAGATGTTGCTTATCCCCAAGATAAAAGAGTGACTTTCAGATATATATTCTCTGCTGGAAACTTCTGCAGTTCATAGATTTTTATAGCTGGGTAGGACTGGTGAACTCTCTTCTCCCTTGGCAGCATTCATATTAACTTTATATACCATGAAGGTACTGCCAGGAAAGAGGCTTCCATTTTGTTCCATCTTCATTTTTGCAATACTGTGTCCAAAATCTGTGATGGTTTCAGCAATAACAACTTACCTTCAAGTTTTTGGAGACAATCTGGGCCAACCGCAGTGATCTATATAAGGTTGTGAGTCACTTGAATTTCCCTGACAATTAACATGATGGCAAGTTGTCTATTTATAAGCACTGGGCTTTTGGTTAGTCTATGCCTCTTAGGTGGAACATTAAGACACCAAGTCTCATAACTTCATCTGTAATACATATGAATGTATACAAATATGCTTATATAGTATATGTATTTTAAAATATGCACAAAACAATGTTTCTCTGTGGCCTTCCTCTCCTCTTTCCATTGAATGTGTCCCATTCTATCATTCAACTTTGTTCTTCCTAGTCCCTATGTATATAAATTGCAGAAGAGATGGTGGAATGATTTGTAAGGGCTGTTTGGGAATTTTAATCCAGCAACATGGCTATTCTGGAAGAGATCACATATCTGACTGGAATGAAGACACACTTTTAGCACAGTCCTATAATCCCAAACAGTGCTGTATAACTAAGGCACACACAAAGTGAAGAATCAGGTAAAGATATGAGAGAATGTGTTAGAGATACAAAAATGAGCAACTCTCATGATGACAGACAGGAAAAAGGGGCTACTTACAGAGTAGTGAGGAAAAGAGAAATGATTAAATTCAATTCAGTTCAGTTGAGTTTAATTCAGTTCAGTTGAGTTCAATTCAGTTCAGTGCAATTAAGTTCAGGTCAGAGCAGTTCAGTTTATGGAGTCCAGAGTCAGTCTTTCCAAGAATCGCAAATTAGTCAGAAGCCAAGAAAAACCAATGTGAATCAGTCATCTTGGAAAGGAGTTTGAACAAAAACAGCTGAGTAGAATCAGCTACCCAGAGTCAGAAAGAGCTACAGAGAGTGAGTTTATTCAACAATAAATCTTGGAGGCTAAAAAATTCTAGGCCTTGTTTAGATCTCTGGGAGAAAAATGAATATGATCCAATATTTTGTATAGAATTCTCAAAGAGGAAATAAGATAGTTAATATTATGAATTTTTGTTTTTATTGTTTTCTTACCTGTTTGTTTGTTGACCTCCTCTTTTCATATTATACTTTAATGACATTAATTGGTACAGGCAGGTTAATTTATGTTGACTGAAAGGATAAGCAAAATATTTCTTTGTAACAACCCTGTCTCTTTTATGTTCTAAGTGATCTGGAGAAGGAACAAGAGTGAAGTACTGGAAAGCTTTGAAAGTTAGTGGGAGAAGCATAAAAAACAAAAAAACATTTCTTCTGTTATTTTTTCCCAGGATGTTCTCACCAAGAAGGAGAGAGTGAGCCATGTGGTAACTGCTCACTTTAATCTGCAAATATATTTATATCAAGATATTTTTTATTACTTCCTTACAAATTCACTATTAAACCATAAAAATGATGATAGTGGCATTGTATCAAAAGATCTGATTTTTTGCCATTAGATTCCTAGGAGAATAATTTACATAGGTCAATGCACAAATATTGAAATAGCTTCTCTGAAAATGGTTCTCCAAACTGAACATTTGTTAGGCCCTGCTACTAAGTTATTATGCTGTGAGACCATCTAAAACTATCTACTCATCCTGTTTTCCTACTGTATTTTCCGCTTCTATTCAGCCTCTTTTTTTAATCCAACACTGTGGGACTGCATAAGGGTATCTTGGTTTTTGGCTGGGCATGGGCCTGCAACCCGAGGCTCCGAGGGAGAAATGGCAGTGTTTGGCCACGTCCCAAGAACCCAGAGTCCTGACACTCAGTCTAGTCTCCATGGACCTACATTGTTCAGTCACATAGGCCACTGAAGCCCCACCCAAAGTGCCCAGGTAGAGGGCATGACTTACAGGCCTCAGGCCCTAGAGAAGTTTACATACTAATGAAAGCCAGAGGCCAGAGAATTAAGCATTCTTCCCCAGACCCTCTCTCTTTTTCTCCTCCCTATTTAACTCAGGTCTGCCCTGAATTTAAGGTGTGTACATCCAGATCCATCTACCATTCACCATGAATAATCTTCCTAGCCCTTCACAGTCACTGAAAGCATGGGTTATGGTGCCAGCATAGACCACAGACATCAACCTAGTCTCCAGTGGCAGTATAAATCATGAACATCAACATGGATCTTGGCTGCAGTATATATTTTTCTGCTTAAATTTAACTTACTTTTAAGCAAACAATGCCACCATCCTTACAATGTCTCAAGGTTTTCAGGTCAGCTTTTATAGATGAAGCTAAATTTATAACACTAATTTTAAATTCTGAACTCTCCCATCCCTCTGACCCAGAATAAGGAAGATATGTGTGTTATGAAAATTACTTGTTGAAAAGAGCTAATAGGTTGAAAGTTGTATTAACAAAACTTGTATCCACCATAACTGGCAGAATGTTATAATTTTGAGTGCTACTCTGAGTAAGTTTGGGTCACTAAGGTAACTTCTTCCTTTATAGTACTCTGTTAATCATTTCTTTCAAAAATGAATTCTTGTCTTCCTGTTTTCAGAAGTATCTCGTTGCTTGTAGTTTTTCATATAGGTTGAGACAACCCAAGTTTTCCTATCCACATTAACATGTCTCTTAACGTCTTCTTTTTTGAGCTCCTAGTTAGGCATAAATGTAGGCATGATAACCAACATGGTTACTATAAAATGAATTTTAGTCCTCTGGAATAAGAACAATCACTCTTAATCACATAATCTGTTTCTCTGGAATAATCCAGATTTCAATAAATAAAAAGTAAATGGCTTCTGAAGATCAAAATGAAGACATGATTACCTTTTGCATTCCTTATTATATTTTTGATTATTTAAAATAATTTTCAGTGCAAATGTATGTTGATTATACTCTTCACCTTCCCCAAGTTCGTCCATGACCTCTGCCCTTCTCTCCACACCCATCTTTAAGTTTTCTCCTACAAAAAAACAATAAAACAATAAAAATCTAAAAAAAAAAAAACAACAAAAAATAAATTAAAACCACATCCAAAACCAAACCAAACCAAGGAACCAAACAAACAAAAAAATCAAAGAAATAAGCACTAGGCTGTAAGCATATGAAACAATACTCACACACACATGTGTACACACACACACACACACACACACACACACACAAAACCTCTGGAGCCAAACTATTGGACCTATTGGTTAGCTACTCCAGAATATGAAGGCTATTCTAGAGGAGTTGATATACTGAATGTCACTCTACAGGAGACAACTGATTTTCTTTCTCCCTGAAGACATAATTGACAGTTTTGTTGTTAGCCTTTACCCTAGTGGCTAGGTATTAATTTGTTCTTTCATTTACTCATTCACCAAAATATAACAAAATAAAACATAATAACATAAAGCAAAAGTTGTATCAAATTTGGACAAAACAAATGAATAAAATGAAAAGAGCAAACAATGTTGTCTTTGATTCTTCTGCCTTCACATTCAAGATTTGCATAAAACTACTAAACATGAAACTTTAATGTGTGTGCAGGGGACTTGGTATAGATCAATGCAGGTTCAGTCTCTGGAATTCATAGGAGCTGTCCTCATGTTCATTTGCAGGGGTTCTCAATATGTGGTTCTCATACAGCTTTGGTGGTGGCATATTAATCATCCTGCATATCAGATATTATATTACATTCATAACAGGACTAAAATTATAGTTATGAATCAGCAGTGAAATTCATTTATGGATGAGGTCACCATAACATGACAGACTATATTGAAGGATCATAACATCAGAAAGCTTGAGAACCACTAATTTAGATTTATTTGTATCCTTGTTATTGTCCTTCGACACACCCCCTTTTTTGCCTCCTCTTTTACAGGGTTCTCTAATCTGTTAGTGAGGAGATTTGATGGAGACTGGGGACATGCCATTTAGCGGGGAATGTTCCAATGTCTGTCACTCAATTCGCACATAATTCTGGCTGTGGATCTCTGCATTTGTTTCTATATTTTGCAGAAGGAAGCTTCTCTGATGCTAGCCAAACAAAATACTGATCTATGAGTGTAGCACCTTATCACTACAAATTTTCTCCTTTTTATCTACCATTATTACTTGGTTTTATCATAGTTCCCTGTGCTATCTCATCTCAAATTCTTGGTCATATAAACAATGCCTACCCAACTTCATGTTATTTCAAAATAAAACAAAAAATTAAATCACTCTCCCTAAAACCAAACAAACAGAATAATGAAAAAATTAGAGAAACAAAGTCAGTAAGACAAAAAATACCAAAATTTAACAATAAATTACACACACACACCCCACACACACAGTTCATTTTGTGGTAGTCAATTATTCCTGGTCTTGTAGCCTGCCTTGTATTATAGTTTGTATACCCAGTGATGATATGTGGAACAAAACTGATTTCCCTTTTGCAGCTGACATCAATTGCAAATAGTTTCTTAGTTAGGGGGTATAACCCCAGGTCCACTTCTGCTTCTCATTGCTGGGATCCTGTCTGGCTTGAACATGTGCAGGTGTCATCCATGCTGCCACAGTCTCTATGAGTTTATATGTGTATTAGTCCTGCTGTGTCCAGAAGACACTGTTTTCTTGGAGTCATCTGTCACATCTGGCTCTTACAGTCTTTTTGTCCCCTACTCTGCACACATTACTGAGCCTTGAGATGAATGGTTTAATACACACATCACATTTAAGGATACGAGTTTCAAATTTTCTTAATCTATGTACATTTTCCAGTTTGGGGACTCAGTTAACTACCATAAAATGCAATAAGAAGATTTTCTGATGAGTTTTGAATGATGTTCAGTTTTATGGGTTTAGTAATCTGGGATTGGAAGTAATTTATTATTACATTCATTTTGTGAAGTAATTGTATTAAGTGTTTTAATAGACCTATGACAAATCAAGTATCAGGTTCTTGTCCAGTTTAGCAGTGTCATGCATGAGTTCCATCTAAAGGGTGTCAGCCTTGGATAATGTTATGAACAGGTAATTTGTTACTTGCATGATACTTATACCCATTGCATCAGTATATCTTATAGGCATCTTACAGTTGTAGGTCAAGGAGTTTGTAGCTGGGTGAAACTGATGATTAATTTTTTTCCTCAGGTAGTATGCAATGTTCCTTCCAGGACCATGAATATTACTCAGTAGTGGTAGAGCTTCTGATTTTCATTATCCATTTATCAGTGCATGGACACCTAAGCTGTTTTCTATTCTGACTATTAGAATTAAAGGTCAATGAAAATATACTAGCAAATATCTAGAGATAAACTTTCAATATATGAAAAAGTTAAATAAGCTTTTATCAAATAAATATTATCTGATATACTTTCAGACATGTCATCTTACTTAATCTTTCGATTAAGGTGTGTATTTATGTACTTAGGCAGAGAGTATGTATGAGGAATTGAAGAGAAGAAATGGAAGATAAAATCTATTGTTATCTTGTAGTTCAAAACATTTTTAAAAATTAATACTAAAACCTGTTTTTTAAAAAGATATGAACCACAACTATTTGGATCTAAGATTATTCTTGCATTGCCTTCCAGATATGAAAGTACCCAACACTGTCAGTAGGTAAATGAAAAAGTCAGATGATGACCTGACCTTGAATCTATGCATGTGTTTACTGGAAGGCTGCCTCTTCAGAAAACACACACACACACACAAACACACACACACACAAACATTTTAACATTGAAAGGAATGGCAATAAAAAAATCTTTAGTTAGTAATGTAATGTAAGCAAGCTTATTAAGTTACTAATTTGAGGACAAATATGTCTGTGGTGATTTGAATAAGAATTAGAAGAATGCAAATCAATGTAGGTGCACATTGACAGTTAGTAGAATTATACCTTTTCTAGTTCTTTCATTTTGGTTTTTTTGTGTGTAATGATATGATCTCAGCTTCCAGATCCTATAGGCAAACCTGCTGCTTCTATATCTCAGCTTTCGTGGATACTTATCTCCTAGAATT
This sequence comes from Mastomys natalensis, assembly GCA_021653895.1. Taxonomy (NCBI): domain Eukaryota; kingdom Metazoa; phylum Chordata; class Mammalia; order Rodentia; family Muridae; genus Mastomys; species Mastomys natalensis. The sequence continues at coordinate 43,523 of JAJTUV010000385.1, forward strand.
CACATTGTGACTTTAACCTCAAGATCAAGAGTCTGGCATTCAAACAATAACTAGTTTAGAACTTTCTGATCTTGGGTTTGGGACTCTTTACTCCTATGGCCTGTCAATATTTTGAGTTCTAGATGTTTGATCTTTTCCCTTTCAACTCTTCACATTCTCTTTCTTTCTCTAAACTTTCATCTTCCTTTAATTTACTACATTTGAATTCTGCTGTTCCTTTTGCTCTATAGACTCTTTAGACACATAAACACTACTACTGCTATTATTACTGCAACCACCAGGAGCTACCTCTTTCTCTACTTCAAGTTAATACACCAAGCTGTCTAACTCAGGATAAGACTGTTTAAGAGAAGCTTTTTGATGGAGGGAGTGTCTAAAATCACAATAGCAGGTGTCAGGAAGCTGTCTCTCAGATGACTTAAAAAACAAGTTGAAAAGTCTATTACATAGCCTTTAACAGTGCATGGCATGGATGTGATATGAAAAATACAGAAGTGCAATATTTGTGAATCCATTTGCCATTTCATTAAATACAGGGCTTACTTGATGTTAAAAATAAGGCTCATCATGATGTTAAAAGGAACCTATTATGGGACCTACTTTGATCCAATCACAAGAATTCTGTGAAGCCACAAGAAAAGTGTTACAGATAGGCCTGAATGAAGTTAGTTGCATAGGGAGTAAAATCAGTCCTTTGACATGTCTCCTGGAAGGATGTCTTAAACTGATGTAAATTATTTAATTCAGTTGTTGTTCAAGCAATTTTTTTTAGGCATAAGTTGTGGTTATAGAAGTCCCATGTACACCTCAATGGGCTGCTATGACAGTAGTATAACCAACATTGGAGAGTGGTTTATTTTGGTGGCTGTTCTTGCTCAAGGCTTCCACTTTAAGAGAAAGGTCTGTCAGCTGTCTTTCAAAGAATAAAATATTCTGGCCCTGAAATTTCCTTAGAGTGATAATGTTCTCAGTAATATTTAATATGTAATGATACCTCAGTTGTATCAAATAAAGAAGACCATGAAGATTCAAAACACACCTGATTAGTTAATATCTGTATTTTACTTCTATTTTCATGGCATTTGCAGAAGCCTGAGTAGAACAACATTTTGTCGTTGTAAGCTATAAGTATCCTCAGAGTATGTTGTCCAGAACTATCATGGGACATAGATATAGCCACATTGGCATACTGTGATGTTTTTTCACTCTCAGTGTGTCTTTCAGTCTGGTTGAGAATTCAAGCTAAATCCCATATATACTCAGGAGTAGTTCAATCATGAAAGGTGTTATGTGGGAAGTGGCTTCATGAACCAGTTTGAGGAAAGATTATGATAAAACCAGAGGTTCTCAACTGTTAAACTAGTTTACTTTAAACTGAGAATGTACACCCCACAAAAGTCTGTTGAGTGTTTCAAGACAAGGCATGGTCAATCCTCTTATTTTAATCTCTTCCTAGCACTATTTTTAAAAACACTGGTTTGGCAGTTCCCAGTTTCAATATTTAGAGTCTGTAATGTACAATTTAATTCTCTATAGACCAAGTCATGGGCATATAGTTATTTTTCTGAAAAAAGAAATAACTGAAGAGGAATTATTCACACAAATTATACGTTTATTGAATAGTATTAAATTACATTATTATATAATAATATTGGGCAAAGACTACTAGGACAGGAATCTCCAATGTAAACATAAAACTCTATTGTAAACAGAAATAAGTAGTTTAAGAACACTTTAAAAATCTCTGTAGATATTGTAGTATGGTTTGGAGACAAAATTTGTTTCCATGATCTACTTTCTCTGAACTAAAAGTAGATGATTGGCTTCTCACTCCATTTCTTTATTCAACTCCATCAGAGTATTCTCATGATTCAGCAGAAATGAAAAAAAACAAAGAAAGAAAAGAAAAAAGAAAGAAACCACTGACCTGATGAAAATCACAGGATAGCTTTGTATGTAATCTGAGGGATACCTCATTGTAATAACTGCCTCTAAGCGTTCTTCCTGTATGATTTTTGTTATCCTGTGATTAGGAAACTATCAGCTTCTGCAGGTGCTAATCAACCCTTGAAGAAACTCACACTGGATTTCTGGTAAGTTCTGGTAAATTCAGTACTTCGTAAAATAGATACTAGATTTCCAAACAACACAAGAGAAGACAAAAAAAAAAAAAAAAAACAACCTATATTTAAAATCAGTAAATGATACAAAGCCTACAAATAACTCATATCACATAGTTGAGAAACTGTAAGACGTGTGTAAGAGATAAAATATCCATTAGCAACGGTTTAAGAAAATTAATTTGTAAAAACAACAACAACAAAAAATTAACAAGCAAAAAAACTAAAACAATAAGAAAAATAAAATCCCACATTTGCTAAATCTAATCCTCCCTTTTTTTTTAATTGGCTCTTTTCTTTCAACTTGATAATTTGTGATTACTTTTCCATTTTGGTTAAAACAACCATCACACAATTAATTTTACAGCATCTTATAAAAAATGAATTGTCTTTTACTTTAAAAATATACTCAGAAGAAAATAAATTCTACAAAACAATATAGTTATGTTTATATACATAGTACTCACAATTCTATGATAAAGTAGTAATTGCTCTAATTATGTCAAGTTGTGTGTATGCATGTATGTGTTTGTGTGTATGTGAAAATTGGAGTTCTATATGATACTTGTGTGGGTGTGCTTTCATATGTGCAGACAAATATGCATATATTCAAATTCCTGAAGATAGCAGTTAATCTTCCGAAATTGTTTTCAACCTTGTTTTTTTCCTCTTCTTAGAACTATGGATCCTTGATTAGACAAGGTTGACTGGTCAGCAGGTCCCAAGATTCCACCAGATTCTTTCTTCTCAGTCCTTGGGGTGTTAAAACCACACTCCCCCAGGTCTGGCTTCATGTATGTGGGCTATGGCTCAAACTCAGAACCTTGTGCTGTTTGACAAGCAGTTTTCTAACTAAAGTGTCTTTCAAGGTTGTTAGTTATTTTATTCATAACATTCCAGTATAAATATAAGGCATTAGGCCAGCATTTTTGACTGTGGGATGGCAACACTATCCCTCCACTTGATGCCTTTTCTTTCTACTGGAGATGGGCTCTACTCAACTCCCCTGTCCACTGTTGGACATTTCATCTAAGTTCTCTCCCTTTGAATTCTGATAGACTCTCACTCCAAGATCTCTGGTACTTTCTATAGGGTTATCCCACCTTCCACCCCCTGATCATGCTCCTCTCTTCCATTCCCCTCCATTCTCCCCACCAGTGTCCTCTCTCCTTTTGCCTCTCATGATTACTTTCTTCTCCCTGCCAAGTGAGATTGAAGCATTCTGCTTGTTAACCTTCTTGAGTTCTGTTGATTATATCCTTGGTTTGTTCGTTTGTTTTGTTAATATCCACTTATTACTGAGTACACACTTTGCGTGTCCTTTTGGGTCTGACTTACCTCACTTATTATGACATATCCTAGTTCCATTCATTTATTTGCAAAACTCAGAATGTCTTTGTTCTTAATAGCTGAATAGTAAGTATTCCATTGTGAAAATGAATCCCATTTTCTGTATCCGTTCTTCCCTTGTGGAACATCTGGGTTGTTTCTAGCTTCTGGCTATCACAGAATTGTTCCTGTCAAAAAACAACTGTGGGAACAAAGATGGTGAAGAGACTGAGCAAAAGGAGATCCAGCGATTGGCCCAATTTGGAATCCATCTCAAAAGGATACTCCAAAGCCTGACACTATTGCTGATCCTATGGTGTGCTTACAGACAGGAGCCTAGGATGGCTGTCTTCTGAGAGGCTCAACAAGCCACTGACTGAGATAGAAGCAAACACATATACTAAAGGAAACCTGTGGTTGAGTTAGGGAAAGCCTGGAGGAAACTGAGGAGAAGGGTAACCCCATAGGAAGACAAGAAGTCTCAACTAACCCAGGCCCCTGAGACCTCTCAGACACTGAGCCAACAACCAGGTAGCATACAAAGGCTGGCCTGAGGCTCCAGACACATATAAAGCAGAGAACTAACTTCTGAGTTTAATGGGAGAGGACATGCCTAACACTAGAGCGACTTGAGGCCCAGGGAGTGAGAAGGCCTGGCAAAGGTGAAGCTATCTGGACATCCTCTTAGGGGAGGAGTAATGGGGTGAGGAATTGTAGGAGCACAGACTGGGAGTGGGGCAATGACTGAACTGTAAAAAACAAAAACTTTGCCTGGCGGTGGTGGCGCACGCCTTTAATCCCAGCACTTGGGAGACATAGCAGGCATATTTCTGAGTTCAAGGCCAGCCTGGTCTACAGAGTGAGTTCCAGGACAGCCAGGGCTACACAGAGAAACCCTGTCTTGAAAAACCAAAAAAAAAAAAAAATTATATATATATATATATTATATATATATATTATATATATATATATTATCAGTGTTTTTAACAATATTTTACTATGTGTCAAAATAATAGTCACATTACATACATACTTAAAGAAATTGAGTAAATTGTGTTTTAAATAGATTGACTGGAGGAATTTCAAACTTTCCATTGAACAAGTCAATGATTCATGATGTTACCTAAAAATGAAGAAAAAAAAAAAAAATGGAACCAAAACCAACCACACCAGAAAAAAAGAACAAAAAACAAACAAAACAAAACAAAAACAAAAACATGTACTCAAATTATTACTTATATACTTTAAATTTAATGATTATTGTAAATAATTTGTTAGACATATAAATGCAGACAGAATGGGGAAGCTCCAAATGGTTTTATGTTTCCTTAATGGCCCTCTATTTGTATCATGCTTTCATAGCGCCTATGGACAATATCTCATTGTCTGATGAAGCAGAGGGTTTGCTCATATCCACCCACTAAACAAAGTTTGTCAGTGATTTCCTTGATTGTCAATTTATATGGAAATATGAAGGAAAGTGTGAAGATTATTTGTAGATTTTTTACTTGGTTGTGCAGAAAGAATATTCTATAAATTTCTCTGAAATATTTTGTGAACAAAGATATCTAAATTCTACAGCTTCTATAGGAAGTACTGAAAGTTCACTGAAATCTAGGTGAAGAAGTCAAAAAGAATCCTGGCTTCAGGATATTTGCCACTTTCTGTTCACCAAAGCATAACAAAATATGTTCAGTTTTCTAAATCAGCTTCATTTCAATTGTATGGTCACAGCTGAATATCTGTGTGCCTTTTCTACAATAGTAAATACACTATAATGTCTTCTTGAAAACAAAATCTGTGAGCTGAGTGTCATGGTGCATGCTTTTAATCCTAGCACTCAGGAGGAAGAAGCAACTAAATCTCTGGGAATTTGGGCTATCTTGGTCTACATAGTGAGTTCCAGAACAGCTAGGGCTATGAACAAAGACCCTGTATCAAAAAGTTAAGAAATATGATGTCATTTTAAATTGGGTGAGTAATGTTGAACATTTTTAAGTGTTTCTCATCCCTTTGGCAAAGGCTCAAGGAACTCTGTACATATGATGTGGAAAACATAAGAGCCAGTGATAATGGAAACATCAATAAAGAAGACTCTAAATCAATAATATCAAAGTACATATGAACCCACAGAGACTGAAGCAGCAAAAGCAGGACATGAACATGTCTGCACCAAATGTTTTGGATATTTATTATTAATTCAGGTTTGAATTTTTATGGGACTTCTGAATGTGCAAGTGTTTGCCTGTACACCTTTTCTTGGGCCCCTTTCCTTCTGACTTATTTTGTGTTTGCTTGTTCGTTAGTTGGTTAGTTTTGTCCAATTCTGCTATGTTGTCTTTTATTCTATCTCATTTTATTTTGTTATTTTATTTTATTATTACTTATAAGATTTTATTTTCTCATGAGGGACATAGAGGTAGTAGATTTTGATGGGAGGAGAGTAGGGGGAATCTGGGATGAGTAGTGTGAGGTTGTATAGGGACTGTTTTCAAGAAAAGGTAAATTTATTTACAATAGGGAAAAAGTAAATTCGTAAGTTAATACTAAAAAAAAGCTACAAAACCTTTGAGGCTTAGAAATAATGTTACATACTAGTGTTTGCTAAACACAGGGTACTATTTACTATAGAAATGGTATGGACTACTCTCTAGTACATAAATGATTCCTTAACTTTAAATAGTATTCATTAACTTCATTGTTAGGTTTAGACTTATTATACCTATCTACAGATGTTTTATCAGGAATGCTTGATACTGATTTATTTAACCATGTGGAAGAAGATACCTTTATTCAAAATAATGGAATTGCCTTCTAGGCAGTTTAGTATAACAGCAGCCTAAATCATATTGTTACAATGAAGAAGCTCTTTTTTGCATTCTCAACAGATAATGTCAAAGTATGAGTTTTATTCTTTTTGGTTTTATCATTAGCATATAATTACAGTAAGAAAAAAAAAGGATGCATCTCATTTTGAAAATTCCAAAACATGCCAATAGTGTTCTCGACTAGCATTCACCATCATTACACTTTCTTATTTCCATTCACTGGGCAGGGGGGTTCTTCTCTTAAATTGCTGCTATTCTAATTGAATACACACACACACACACACACACACACACACACAGCACATATATATATATATATATAGTTATTATTAATCTGGCTTCTTTTATTTAACATGATTGTCCTTTGATCAATTCATTGTCCTGAAATAATATAATGTTTTTCTCTTTTATAATTAAGTAAAACTCCATATTGTTTCATTATCCATTTAACTTTTGATATTGAAAAATATCTGTACCACAAATAAATTAAATATTTCATATAATAAAATGATTTATACTTTCAGTCTTCACTTTTGCCTTCACATGTGGATCAGTGCACCTAACCCCACCCATAGCCTTTCCTGCTTCCCTGGAGATCTTCTCTAAACTAGTACTCACAGGTGAAATTCTCAACCAATATCCCCTCCTGCTGGGACCCTATCAAGCCCAGCAACTGTGGACTCTGTCCCCCACTCTCTGAGCTCCATCTTCCTTCTGGACTGCACCTCCACCTGCAGTCTCTGATTGGCACATTGTGCCTCACCCTACAGCTCTGCTTCCCTCTTAGGAGGCTGGCTCTGACCTGAGACACACAGCTCTACCTGTCTTCAGCTAGGAACATCGGCTCCAATCCACAATACACAGGCCAGCATCAGAGACAACCAGATGATGAAAGACGAGCAGAAGAACATAATCAACAGAAGCAGTTGCATTAGAGCAACATCAGAACATAGCTTTTCTACTGCAGCAAGACCTGGGTATACTAACATACCTAAAAAGAAAGACTATGACCTTAAATTCCATCTCCTAAAGATGATAGAGGCTATTAAAGAGGATACAAAGATTCCCTTAGAGAAATAAAGGAAAAGACAACCAAATAGTTAAAAGCCCATAAAAATGTAAACAAATAAATCCCTTAAATAAATGCAGGAGAATACATTCAAATGGTTTGTATGAAACAAATAAAACTGTTCAAGACTGAAATGGAAGAAAAAAAAAATACACTTGGAGGCAATCCTGGAGATGTAAAACTTAGGAAAGAGAATAGGAACTGAAAAATGCAAGCATCACCAATAGTTTATTCTGAAAGAGAAAATCTCAGGAGTAGAAGATGCAATAGGAAAAAAAAAGTCAAAGAAATGGAAAATCTCAAAAGTTTCTAAATCAAAACATTCAGGAAATTTGGGACACTAGAAAAGACCAAACTTAAGAATAATAGGAATAAAAGAGGGTGAAGATTAACAATTCAAAGGGCCAGAAAACATCTTCAACAAAATCTTAGAAGAAAAGTATCCTAACCTAAAGAAACAGATGGGCATAAACATACAAGAAGCTTACAGAACACCAAATACATTGGACCAGAAAACAAACTCTTCCTACCACATAATAATCAAAACTCTAAATATACAGAACAATGAAAGAATAATAAACTGAGAGAAAAAATGTCAAGTAACATAAAGGCAGACCTATAACAACTACACCTGACTTCTCAACAGAGACTCTAAAAGCCAGAAGATCTCATGAAGATAGATGTCTTGCAGATCCTAAGAGAACACCAATGCCAGCTCAGAATACTATATTCAACAAAACTATCAGTCACCTTAGATTGAGAAACCAAGATATTCCACTACAAAAACAAATTAAAACAATACATTTCTCCTAATCCAGTTCTACAGAGGATACTAGAAGGAAAACTCCAATACAAAGAGGTAACTACACCCCACAAAGCCACATAAAACATCATATCATAGTAAAACCAAAAGAAGATAATAATACATACACAGTAATAGGACCAACAATAAAATAACAGGAATCACTGATCATTAATATCTCTCAACATCAATGGACTCAATTCACCAATGAAAAGAAACAGGCTAACAGACAGGATCCATCATTCTGCTATATACAAGAAATATATCCCAGCAAGAAATATAGACACTATCTCAGTAAAGGGCTGAAAAAATATTTTCCCAGCAAACTGACCAAAGATACAAGATAGAGCAGCCATTCTAATATTGAATTAAATAGACTTTCAACCAAAAATTATCAAAAAATATGGGGGAGGACACTTGAAATTCATCAAAGAAAAAATCATCAAGTGAGATTTCATTTCTGAATATCTTCGGCCCCAAAGCAAGGGCAACCACATTCACAGAAAGTACTTTACTAAAGCTCAAATCACACATTGAATCCCACAAGACAATTGTGGGAAACTTCGATCTAAACATAATGATAGAAATTCTTAAACATAATAAAATAAAATAAAAGCACATACCTAAAGCAATGTACAGCAAGCCAAAAGTCAATATCAAATTAAAGGGAGAGAAACAAGAAACAATCTCACAAAACTCAGGACATGACAAAGCTGCCCATTTTCTCCCTTTCTATTCAATAGAGCACTTAAATTTCTAGCTACATAGTAAGACAAAAAAAAAAAAAAAAAAAAAAAAAAAAAAAAAAACAACAACAACCACAACAACAACAACAAAAAAAACAACAACCAACAAAAAACCAAAGAAGTGGATACAAATTGGAAAGGAAGAAGTGAAGGATTCACTATTTCTGGTGATATGGTAATACACATAAGTGTTAAGTGTACCACATAATTCTACCGGAGAACTCCTACAGCTGACAAACAACATAGCAATGTGACTGGATACAAAATTAACTCACAGAAATCAGTAGCCCGCTTTTATGTAAATGATAAATGGGATGAGAAAGAAATCAAGACAGGTTGTTAATCACAGGAATCAAATAGAAGACCTAAAAGTAAATTCATGCACCTATGGACACTTGATTTTGACAAAGAAGCCAAAACCATACAACGGGAGTAAAAAGCATCTTCAATAAATGGTGATTGTCTAACTAGATATCAGTATATAGAAAAATGCAAAAGGGCCCATACTTATGCTGCACAAAACTGAAGTCCAATGGATCAAATACCTCAAACTAAAACTACATACACTAAAGCTATTTAAAGAGAAAGTGGGAAATATTCTTGAATGCATTTCTACAGGAGACTATTTTCTGAATATAGCACCAGTGGCTCAGGCTCTAAGATCAACAATTGATAAATGGCATCTCATCAAATGTAAAATGGCAAATGATACTGTTATTAGGACAAAACCTCTGCCTAGAGAGTGGAAAAAGATCTCCACTAACCCAACATTGAACAGAGGGCTAATATCCAAATATATAAAGAGCTCAAGAAGTTAGACTCCAACAAACCAAGTAACCCAATTTAAAACAGTGAGTAAAGAGCTAAACAGAATTCTGAACAAAGGAATCTCTAATGGCCAAGAACCACTTAAGGAAATGTTCATAGTCCTTAGTCATCAGGAAAATGCAAATCAAAATGACCCTGAAATTCTACCTTACACCTATTAGAATGGCAAAATTCAAAAACTCAAGAGACATCATATAGAATGATGTAGAGAAAGGTGAACACTCCTCTATTGCTGGTGTGATAGTAAACTTGTACAAATGTGGTGGGAATCAGTCTTGTAGTTTCTCAGAAACTTGGAAATACTTCTCCCTGATGACTCCGTTATTACTGCTCTTGGTCATATGCCCAAAGATGCTCCACCATACCACAAGGACTTCTGCTCCACTATGTGCATGACAGTTTTATTTGTAATAGTCAGAAACTGGAAACAGGGACAGAATCCATTTCAACCTGGAACTAAGGTTGTCCCACAGCCCTCCACACCCAAATCCTGCCTAGAGAGAGCTGGTCTCCCCAGAAGTGAGTGCTGACAGACTCGCAGGACCACAGGATCACAGATCCACAGGAGGGACAGGCTGAAGACAGAGACAGCAAGACCAACTCATACCAGAGAAAACAAGATGATGTGAAGCACCACAAAACCTAAGCAACAGAAACCAAGGCTACTGGGCATCATCAGAACTCAGTTCTCCCACCACAGCAAGTGCTGGATACCCCAACACATCTGAAAAACCAAGATTCTGATTTTAAATCACATCTCATTGAACAGATTGCTCTGTAAGCAAGCTTAGCCTCTGTCACTGTCAACTGAGGCCTTTTTATACTCCCTCCAAACATCACATATCCTACACATGTCTTGCCTCAGCAAGTGAGTTTGTCTCAGCTGACATCACTCTGTCAACTAGCCCGAGCCTGTGGAAGAAGACACAACACACAACAAGAACTTTTTGCATGCATTTCTCTTTATAGAGTCCCAACAAATTAATGAAGAATCTTTCATTACATGATCTTTCATATATTTGCTGTAGTAGAACATCCTTTCAACTATGTCTACATCAGCAAAATGTTCCTTCATATGTTTGTCAAAGCAAAACATCGTCCAGCAAAACTGACTTTCCAAAGGACCACATCATATGTCATTTTATCAGAAGTCAATAATGCTTAAAAAGTCAGCAGGATCTTCATTGAGCCTTCATCTACATGCATGAACTACATCCTGAACATCTCATCTCATGTATAGCAGGCTACACCTGAGCCTTCATCTACATGCATGAACTACATCCTGAACATCTCAACTCATGTATAGCAGGCCACACCTGGAATAGTTTGCAGCATAGTATGCTTCAATGTATATGAATCTAATGGTTATATAAATAATATTACTCAATGTCATGTTTTCCTAATGTTCATTTTATTCAATGCAGATTTATTCACTTTGATTCTGTTAATGAGAAAATAAGCTTTCCTGATGATCAGATTTGTGAGGTTTTAGGAAGTCTGTGGAGAACATAAAGAATATTTCCGTTTAATTTGTACATTTTAAAACAAGTGCAGACAACTGGAACATTCAAGATTTTACTAAACCTTTTTTGATGGGAATACATTTTGGGATGCTGGTAAACAGCATTCACTAAATGCTGAGTTGGGATTTCCTGGTGTGTTTTCAAAAATGGAAGCTCGTCCAAGAACGACAAAATAAGCATGGCTGCATCCATTGCTCTGTAGTGTCTGGTGCCATCTTATGTGACTGGAGAACAGATGCCTGTAATTAGAACATGGCTTAGTTGCTAACAGTTTCAAGTATGTTTTTATTTTAAATGTAATCAAAAGACTCAACATTGATAAGATATATGGGTAAAGAAAGTGCTTGCATTATCTGCTTAACTCAGGACATAAAGATTATGCTCCATTAGCTATTATCATGACTTGGAATTTTATTTATAGTTTGATTATTTCAGACAGGGTCTCATGTGATACAGGCTAGACTGGAACTCACCTCACATATCTGAAGATCACTTTGAATTTCTTCTTTTCTATCCTCTATGTTCTGTGTGTTGAGATTATAAGCATATACTGTCATTGAGCTAGAAATCTTTAATAAAAATATAGCTACAATATTAGTATAGCATAGTTTAAATACTGAAACAATATTTGTTTCTCTTATGTCATTTTTCTATGAGTAATCTTCTTTAATTTCATTGATAATTCATCAGTATTCATTGTAGTAGCTTCAATGGTAATGAATTATTTCCTAATTAGTATGATTGTTGTACACTTTCATAAGATTTTTTACTGAAATTCAGTAGTAATTTGATGTTCAACTCAGGTAAAGTATAACTATTGAAGTGATATAGTCTTGCCAGTGTGTTGAACTGAAATTTATAACAGCATAGAATTTCACAACAGAGAGGTGATAATCTCAAGGATACATAGCACTCATAGACAGATCAAAGGCAATTGCTTTAAATTACTAATAGTTCTCTTAGTGGTGTCCAGGGTTGTTAACTGGGACATGCCTCATCAACTCAGCAGAAGAATGATGTCAAGTTAGTAATACAGCCTAGCAGTGAAGATATTTTTCTTTAATTGACCAATTGTATATGAATTATTTAAGTACATCTGTTATTAGCAAATATGATAGTCCAAAAGATCAAAGTTTTGAAAACTTTACTTTAGGGAAAGACAGTCACAACTATCTCTACATGTCTGTGTACATCTGTAATCACGACACACAGGAGACAGAGCCAGGAGAGGACTGTCACAATTTTGAAGTTCCAACCTAGCCTCAGCTACATAGCAAGGACCAGTTCTAAAACAATTTTTAAACAGATATTAGTGAAGGAAAAGCAACTATATTGGCTCAAAAAAGACTAACAAACATACTTTATTATTATTTGAATTCAAACTTCCATTTTTAATCACATATCCTAAATAATGAGTAGACAAGAGTACTTAAATTGGTAAGATAATTATTTAAGACAGATAGAGAACTACAACAAAAATAAAGGTTAATGAAGTTAAATGAATAAAAAATGTAAAAGAAAAAAATACCATTGTGAATACTAACAGTTGGAGAAAGTGAATCAGAATCAGAGAATATTTGAGAAAATAGTTTACATGGAGAACATTTTGCATTTGATACACTACATGAGCATGGTACCTACAAATAAGATGCAGTTTGTTGGCTAATATCCACTTGCCAGTGAGTACATACTGTTTGTGGATTTTTTTGTGACTTGGTTACCTCATGCAGGATGATACTTTCAAGTTCCTTATGAAACCCAAGAAAAAAGAAGACCACACCAACATGTGGATGTTTCAGTCCTACTCAGAAAGGGAAGAAAATAATCTTGGAAAATAGAGGGAGAGAGGGATCTGGATGGGAAAGAGGAGGGAGTGGGAAAAGGGAGTAGTTCAGATACAGGGGAAGATGGGGGAGAAGTACAGAGGGTCAGTGTGGCAAGATTTTCCCTGTCCAATCTATTTAAATATTAGTGCATCAGGAGTCCTGTGTTGGACAGGGAAAAGGGAGGAGGAGCTAGGAGTTGCAGAGAGAGGGAAGCAGAGAGAAATATCAAGATGGAAGATGAACGGGATGATTCAGAATTAGCATGGCCATAAGTAGACACAGGTAGTTATAATATTAAGATTATAATAATTATAATTTTTTATAATAATTATAATTTACTATAAGATTATAATAATTGGGATAACTTATCTAAATTGTGTGGGTATCTTGTATCATTACTAAATGGCCTTGAAATTATTATGTAGGCATCTTGTGTTTTGAGAATCATTGCTATATAAATCTGCTTGGTTAACTATAAGTGTGAGAGTAACAGTGGGGGAAGAGGAACTGGGCGTAGCCATTAGAAAGTCCCAGATGTGAGGGACCTAAGGGGTTCCCAGGACCCAACAGGGAGAACATTATCTGAAATACCAAACAAAGGAAAGATAGAACCTGTAGAGACCATATCCAGTGGATAGGCATGCCCCCTGGTTAAGGGATGGGGCCACCCACTTACCTCAAAAATATTAACCCATGATTCCTCCTATCAAAAGGAAATTCAGGAACAAAGAGTGGAGCAGTGACTGAAGGAAAGACCATTCAGAGACTGCCCCGACTAGAGATTCTTCCAATCTTCAATCTGCAGACACAAAACTCAGACCCTAGTGCTGATGCCAGGAAGCACTTGCTAATAGTAGCAAGGTATAGCTGTCCCCTGATAGGTTCTGTCAGAGGCTGACCAATACAAATGTGGATGCAAGCAGTCATTCTAAAAAGGACAAAAACACCCTCACTTTGGTCTTCCTCCTTCTTCTTGAGTTTCATGAGGTTTATGCGTTGCATCTTAGGTATTGTGTGTTTTGGGGCTAATATCCGCTTATCAGTGAGTGCATACCATGTGTGTTCTTTTGTGATTGGGTCATCTCACTCAGGATGATATTTTCTAGCTCCATCCATTTGTCTAAGAATTTCATGAGCTCATTATTTTTAATGGCTGAGTAGTACTCCATTGTGTAAATGTACCACATTTTCTGTATCCATTCTTCTGTTGAAGGACATCTGGGTTCTTTCCAGCTTCTGGCTATTATGAATAAGGCCGCTATAAACAAACATCAGACAGAACACAAGGACCCCAATGGTGAAGTTAGGGCAAGGACTGAAGGAGCTGAAGGGGTTTGAAACCCTATAGGAAGAACAATAATATTAACCAACCGGAGCCCCCCCAAAGTTCCCAGTGACTAAACTGCCCCGGCCCGCGGGGATTCAACGAGATCCTAGGTAAGGGAACGAAAGAATGATAGGACAAGAGACACAAAGAAGCACAAGTCTGAATGTCTGCTTAAACTTTATTGTTTACGTTGCTGTTATAAAGTCAGGCAGGCAGGAGAGCCATCTATCAGTCAGGGTCCAGGGTCATCCCATAACTGCAAAGTTCTCTAAGCCCACAAGACTTCCTAGCCCAAATTACTTATCTAAATATTTTCTCACAAGCAAAAAGGCAATTAAAACATTTCTCAGCTCTAGTTGCTTATCTGATTAATATTTTCTCCCTGGCAGGAGTGTAATAAAGTATTCCTTAACTCAGGCTGTTTACTTAACTGATATTTGCTCCCAGGCAGAAGGTAGTGTTCGCTGCTAGCACTAAACTATTAATCAAAGAGTACAAATGGGGGGACCAATGGGTCCACTGGATATGTAGCAGAGGACTGCCTTATTAGACGTCACTGGGAGGGGAGCCGTTGGTCTTATGGAGGCTCGATGACCCAGAATAAGGGAATATTAGGGTGCTGAGGCAGGAGTGGGTGGGTGGGAGAAGCACACTCATAGAGGTAGGGGTAAAGAGATAGGGGGGTTGTGGACGGGAAACTGGGAAGGGGGATAACATTTGAAATGTCAATGAATAAAATAGCCAATAAAAATGATGCAGTTTGTTTAGAATGATAGAGTTTTGATATTTTCAGTAAAGACTGAATCACAGATAAATCATTACCTTAAGAAAAAGCTAGTATGATGATAAAATTCAAATAGAAATAAAAAGTTTTTAAAGTCATATTTTCTGTGTAACTTATTAGGTACTTATAAGGTATGATAGTAGTATGTGAAATTTTGTACAATGTGGATACTCAGAAATTGACACACAAGGAAATTTATAGGTACAAGGCATCTTTCTGTCATTCATCGAAAGTTTACTTAATATAAAGCAATTTATATGCTTACATTTTATACATCACTTACTAAAAAATAATGCCATGCAAATATGAAAAAAATGAATGTAAAGTATGCTTATCATAATTTGTCAAAGAAGTATAAGGCTGAAATATTTGAAAAAACAATTAAAATTATTCATGTTAGAACAAAATCAATAAGCATATTTGATTTTATAAACAAATGAATTGTTACAAATAATCCAATGAGCATTGACTATCTGTTTTCCCATAAACATACTCTGATGACAGGAATTAAAATATGTGAATATATATTCCAAGGCAATTTAACATTTATAAAATATAATGAAGCATCTAAATTTCACAGAAACATGTGCTGCTGTATATATAAATATTAAGTTTAAATTAGTACAAAATTAAACAATGGCAGTTAGCACTAATAAGTAATGTGATATATATTTCTTCCTGTAAATTCAACTTTTATAGAAGAAATATTAATCCAAGTTAATAAAACAATTTTGTATGTGTACAGGATGTGGGCTATTTTTGAAATTTTCAAATATGTATACAATATACATGATCATATTGACACTATGTTACCAGTTCTTTTCCTTCTCCCTTTGCTCTTGATTCCTTGCTTTTTTCCAATTGATATATCCTCTGATTTCATTCTATCTATCTATCTATCTATCTATCTATCTATCTATCTATCTCCATTATGTTCCAATTAATGCAACTATTGCTGCTTGCATGAACAAGGATTGGACATGGTATTTATTAGACTTTGACAATTTACCAGTGTCTATAACATTGATGCAATTGATTCCCTATCTATATCAATAGCTCCTCCAGGTATGTGGCCTTATGTCTTCCTTCACTATTCATGGTGGACCACTGACACATATAATTCTGTAGAGGTTTTATTCAAGTAAACATAATTCCACTAATACAGTCTATCAATGTATCTAAGAAATTAATCACTAAGAAAAGTTGTCATCTAGCAATTATTAATTATTAATCAGTGTATTGCCAAGAAAGACAAGAACACACATTCACAATCATTAAGATTACAGCCATACCATATTCAGGAAAGTGAATTTTATTTTATTCCCCCTTTCAACCTAGTCTTTCCCTTGTATTCTTTTTCTTTCTTTTTTTTTAGTATGCCTGGATAATGGAGGAGATGATACACAAGCATTGGTTAGGATTAAGAATACAACAACATCACTTAATCTTAGCACTTTGACTAGATGTGAGTCTTTGCATTAAGCAGCATCAACTAAATAAAAAACTTCTTTAACCAAGTAGTTGTCTTGTCTTAGTCCATAGAAAAAGATATGAAAATAAATACCTACAGTTTTATAGCATATCAATTCAAGAAAAACTTACTTGTTAAAATCAATGACTTTGATTTCCTAACTATGACTTTTTGCATTAATCAAATTTACTATGAATTCTCTCTAATGGAGATAATCTCAAATCTAGTCAGAAGGAAATTGATCAAATCTAGTCTGAAGGAAATTGATTGTCTCTATAATACTTTGGCCTTATTTTGCTTGGCAGGTTAATATTGGAGTAGATTATTGTCTAGACCTGGGTTAAGCCATTGGTCAGTATTCTCCTTCCATCAGTATACACAACTCCTTCTAGCATTATTGATTCTAGACAACAGCGGGAAATCATTTAGGTCAGTTTTTGCTTGATTCTCTGTGTCTTGCAACCAGAGAAACATGACAGAAATTGTGGAAGCTGATTCCTTCTTTTCTCAGATGGTGCTCTGAGCAGACTTTGGGTGCTACCTCTGCACCAAATCCCACAATACCCAGAGGAAGCTCAACTCCCAGATGCACTAACATGCACAGGATCACAGATGAGGAGGCCAAAACATCTGTCCCAACATCAGGAGTAACTGGAAACCCTGGGATCCAGGTATGTAGGAACCCCTCCTGACCAATGGCATGAGTTCCTTCTGGTCTGAGCTTGTATCCTGATCAGACATTGGGCACTAGTTCCACACCTAATCCTATAACACCCAGAAGAAATTTCATTCCTAGGTGCTCTGACACACCCAAGAACGTAGATAATCTAACACATCCAGGACCATAGGATCAAAGGTTCTCAGGAGATTGGTCACACCAGGATTTCAGGATTCCATAGGCAGCTCTGACATACCAGGATCTCAGGATCACAGGATCCCAGATTCACAGTATTACAGAGACAGCTGGACTCTGAAGAGTTCTGACAAAACCAGGATCACAGGAGGGAGAGGTTCCAGTCAGAGACAGTGAGGGCAAGTAACACTAGAGATAACCAGATGGCAAGAGACAAGCATAAGAACATAAGCAACAGAACCCAAGACTACTTGGCATTTTCAGAACCTAGTTATTCCACCATAGCACATCCTGGATACATCACCATACCAGAAAAGCAAAATTCAGACTTAAAATCACTTCTCATAATGATGATAGAGGACTATAAGAAGGACATAAATAACTCCCTTAAATAAATACAGGAGAACACAGTCAAATAGGTAGAAGGCTTAAAGAGGAAACATAAAAATCTCTTAAATAATTATAGGAAAACACAACCAGACCAGTGAAGGAATTGAACAAAACCATCCAGGATCTAAAAATGGAAATAGAAACAATAAACAAATCACAAAAGGAAACAACTCTGGAGATAGAAAACCTAGGAAACAGATCAGGAGTCATAGATGCACATATGCATCACCAAGAGAATAAAAGAGATAGAAGAGAGAATTTCAGGGGTAGACAATATCATAGAAAACATTGGCCTAACAGCCAAAGAAAATGTAAGCCTCAAAAAGCTCCTGACCTAAAGCATTCAGGAAATCCATGACACAAGGAGAAGATGAAAACTAAGGATAATAGATATAGAAGAGAGCAAAGATTCCCAACTTAAAGGGCCAGTAAATATCCTCAACAAAATTATAGAGGAAAACTTTCCTAACCTAAAGAAAGAGATGCCAATAAACATACAAGAAGCCTACAGAACTCCAAATAGACTAGACCAGAAAAGAAATTACTCCCATCACATAATAATCAAAACATCAAATGTACAAAACAAAGAAAAATACTAAAAGCAATAAGGGAAAAGGTCAAGTAACATATAAAGGCAGACCTATCAGAATTACACCAGACTTCTCATTAGAGCATATAAAAGACAGAAGATCCTGGGCACATGTCATACAGACCAGAAGAGAACACAGATGCCAGCTCAGGCTATGATACCCAGAAAAATTCTCAATTACCATAAATGGAGCAAACAAGATACTCTATGACAAAACCAAATTTACACAATATCTTTCCACAAATTGAGCCCTACAAACTATAATAGAGAGACTACCTTCACAATAGCCACAAATAATATAGAATAGCTTTGTGTTACCCTAACTATGAAAGTGAAAAATCTGTATGACAAGAACATCAAATGTCTTCAGAAAGAAATCAAAGAAGATTTAAGAAGATGGAAAGATCTCCCATGAACATGGAGTGGCAGGATTAATATAGTAAAAATGGCCATCTTTTTGGAGAGGGGAATAACATTAGAAATGTAAATAAAGAAACAAATAAAAAGAAAAATCAATATAATTCACAGCATTATAAGTAAACATAAGGAAAACCAAATAATCACCTTATTAAATACAAAATGTCTAACAGAGTTTAATAACAATTCATCATTAAAATGTACATTCTTTCTTAACACTTTGCAAAATTTAAAAAAAAAAAATTTGAAAGTCTAATTTAATATTATCAAGTTCCTTACTCTTTGTAACTAGCTAGTTAAATGCCTTTTCTTGGTGATAAGAAATGACTGCTCATTCTTAATATTAATAAATTATACTAATGCACATTCAACTCCACATGTAGAATTATATTTTAAAGAAAATATTATAAAATTCTAGAAGTATTTTTAATTTGTGTTTTCAGATTAGATAATTTCCAAAAAGCTCATTTATGGTATAGTCTTTTTTATTTAATTACAACCTTTTGAATATGAAGAAACTTTTTTATTTACTGCTAATTGCAATGTAAAATAGTACCATTAATACAGTCTTCCAAGGTCTACAAAAGATTAAGCACTAAAAGAAGTTATCATCTAGCAAGTATACTCCTCAGTGTGTTACAAAGAATATGAGAACACACATCCATGAAACCTTATAGAGATGTATCAGATATATTGTGTATAACATCTAAAAAGGCCGGGACAATCCAAGCATTTCCCTACCTCTGTAACGTATACATGTGCAAAAATTCAGTAAGTCCATACAATGAAGCTCTTCTGCCAAAACATCATAAAATACTTTTCCATTCTACAGCATGAATACATATAAAAAGTTTCACACATTTTGGTGAAAAGCACAAATCACAAAATGCAAGTTTCTTTGTAACCACATTTTATCAATAAACAGATATGCAACTCCATAAGAGTGCAATATACCATTATGGTTTTTAGGACTGGAAGGATTCTTAAAATTGGGCTTCGCCTATTAGAAGGAATTGCATTCATTGTTTTTATATACTTTTATATTTTTTCTTTTATCTGAACATAGTTTTCCACCCCTCTATTCTGCCCAGCCATTTGTTCTGTAGTTCCTCTCCTATCTTGTTCTTCTTTGTTTCTGATTCTCATTAGAAAAACAAACAAACAAACAACAACAACAACAATAAAACAGGCTTCTAGGAGATAACAAAACAAAATAAAATAAAGTGAGATAAAATAAAACCCATCATTTTGAAGTAGGACAACTCAGGTCAAAAGAAAATTTTAAAAATCCTCAAAAGAAGGCATAAGAATCAGCGACTCATTTGTTCACACATTCATGAGTTGAATAGCAGTATTATGCTGGAAGCTATAGTATGTTTTCAGGGAACTGGTGCAGACCTTAGCCCTCTGCATGCTGCTTCAGTCTCTGTATTCACAGAGTTCATATAAGCCTTGCTCAGTTCTTTTAAAGGACTTTATTCTCCTCATATACTATATCCACTCTATTGCCCATACTCCTGCCTATGCTTTTACTTGGTTGCCTGAGCTTTTAGGGGAGGGATTTGATAGAAACATCCGATTTACAG
Organism: Mastomys natalensis; assembly: GCA_021653895.1. Classification (NCBI taxonomy): domain Eukaryota; kingdom Metazoa; phylum Chordata; class Mammalia; order Rodentia; family Muridae; genus Mastomys; species Mastomys natalensis. The sequence continues at coordinate 64,011 of JAJTUV010000385.1, forward strand.
CTGTGTGTTTCAAGGTTTCTCTTCCTGCATGATGTCTTGCTGTGAGTTTCTCTGTCTCTTCCCATCTGCTGTAGGAAGAATGTTCTCTGATGATGGCAGAATAAGACTGATCTATGCATATAGCAGAATATAATTAGGAGTCATTTTATTGGTACACATATCTACCTATAAATATACATATTTATCTATCTTTCTGTGGTCTATCATCTAAATATATCATCTATCATTTAACTATCTACCTATGTATCCACTATATATTTACATATAGTGTTATATATATATATAGTCAATAGATAGATAGTTAGATGATAGATATAGGGATTAAGAGGTAGAGATAATAGAAATAGGATACAGAGCTAGAGATAGAGGTAGAGATAGAGACAGAGAAAGAGACAGAGATAGAGCAGTAGTATTTGGTTTCACCCAAGGTCTCTGTACTATTCTAGACTCTGGTTCTTGGTCATTCAAGCAATGTCTGGCATAGGTTCCACCTCATGGAGTAGGCCTTAAGTTCAATTGGATATTGGTTGGTAACTCCCAAATGCTTTGTGCCATTATTACCCTAGTATATTTTGCAGGCAGGACAGATTGCAGATGAAAGATACTGTGGTTATGTTGTTTACTTTTCTCTTTTGGTAGTCTACACAGAACCTTTCTTTGTCATAGACACTAGAACATGGGTGAAGGTCCTGTATACACACTGGCTTGAGCTCTCTATGTTTAATGAGTTGTGTGGACTTTTTCTTCAGGAATGGGGGATTTGCCATTAGTTTGTAGAAAACAACCTATATCTTGAGAACAGCTTGGGTTGTTTAAGGATTTTCATAGCACCCTTCAGACAACAGTCTTATTTTGATGAAATCAATCTTAGTCTTGGAAGCTTCATTTGGTGTGATGAGATGACCAGTAGGGGAATGCCTACCTCATTTTTAGAAATATTATGAGGATGTCCTTTATATATCATAGGAAGTTTCCACTGTACTCTTAACATTAATCAAATGCTCCTCATAATGCTCTTCATTTCTAGCTATCTCTTCTCTCATTCTCTCTCTCAGTCTCATCTCCCTCACCCTTTCCACATGACTTTTCCATTTTCTCTCTTCTCAGCTTCAGTCCACCCATCAAACATATTTATTTTTCTAGGGGATCCATGTGTTCCCCCGTCAAATCCTTTACTATATGTCTAATCTCACTGGGTTGTTGAATTGTTGCTTCTTTATCATTAATTTAATGTCTAATATCCACATATAAGAAGATACATACCCTATTTGTTTTCCTGGGTGTAGGTTACTGCACTTGAGATTTTTGTTTCTTTCTCTCTTTATTTTTGTTATTGTTGTATTATACTTTACTAGTTCCATACATTTGACTGCAAATATCATGATGTTTTTAAAGAGCTGAGTAATACTCCATTTTGTAAATGTGCCAAATATTGTTTATTCATTTTTCAGTGGATGGACATAAAGGTCGCTTCCAGAACTTGGCTATCATGAATGAACATGGTTGAGTAAGTCATAACATGGACCAAACTTTGGGCATATGCCCTGTAGTTTTATATCTGGGTCTTGATATATATGGTTCTTCAGATTTCTGAGGAACCACCATACTGATTTCTTTAGTGGCTATACAAGTTTACACTTCTGTCAGCAATGGGGAAATGTTCCCCTTGTTCCATACCTTTATGCATTGTCATTTTTATTGATGCCCCTAGCCATTCTGACAGGTATAAGATCGAATATAACTTAAGATCAGGAATAGTGAAACCTTCTGGTGTTTTTTATTGATCAGAATTGTTTTAGCTTTCCTTGTTTTTCTATTGTGTATGTTTCCATGTGAAGCTGAGAACTGTCCTTTCAGTATGAAAAAATGTTTAGGAATTTTTTTAATATTAATTTAATTTTATTTTTTTACAGTCCAGTCCTTATCCCCTCCTGTTCTGTGCTCCCACAGTTCCTCATTTTATTCCTCCTCCCCGTATCTCCAAGAGGATGCACCCCGCCCACTCACCCAGCCAGATAATCCACTCCCTGAAGTGTCAAATCTCTGGAGGGTTAAGCAAGTCTTCTCCCACTGAGGCTAGACCAGGCACTTCTCTGCTATATATGTTAGGGCCTCAGACCAGCTCCTATATGTTGCCTCATTGATGTCTCAGTGTCTGGGAACTTCCAGAGGACTGGGTAAATTGAGATTGCTGGTCTTCATATGCGGTCACCCTCTTCCTCAGCTTCTTCCAGCCTTTTCCTAATTAAACCATTCAATCCAATGGTTGGGTGTATTGGATTCTGTCTCAGTAAACTGCTTGTTGGGTCTCTTGGAGGGCAGCCATGATAGACTCCTGTCTATAAGCACACCAAAGCAACAGTAATAGTGTTAGGCATTAGAGTCTCCCCATGAGATGAATTTCAAGTTGGACTGGTCACTGGACTCCCTTTTCCCCAGTCTCTTCTCAATTTTTGTCCCCAAAGCTCTTTCAGACAGGAATATTTCTGGGTCAGGAATTTTGACTGTGGGATCACAACCTCATCCCTCCACTTGATGCCTTTTCTTCTACTGGAGGTAGACTTTACGAATTCTTTTTATCCACTGTTGTGTATTTCATCTAAGGTCCCTCCTTTTGAGTCCTGATAGTCCTTCAACTTCCAGGTCTCCTGCACTTTCTAGAGGGTCCCCCACCTCCCACCATGTGAAGTTGTATATTTCCATTCATTCTGCTGGCCCTCAAGGACTCTTTCCTGTCACCCTCCCCCCAACATATCTGATCATGTTCCTCTTTTTCCCTCCCCACCCAATCCCACCCTTCCTCTACCCCCCATTATTGCTTTCTTCTCTATGCCAAGTGGGATTTAGGCATCCTCACTTTGGACCATTGGACTGTTAATCTTCTTAAGGTCTGTGGATTGTATCCTTGGTATTCTGTACTTTTTTGTCTAATAGTCACTTATTAGTGAGTACATACCATGCATGTCCTTTTGGGTTTGAGTTACCTCACTCAGGATGACATTTTCTTGTTCCACCCATTTGCCTGCCAAACTCATTTTGGTGAGGACTGCATTGAATCTGTAGATTGCTTTTAGTAAAATGGCCACTTTTAACATGTTAATCTGATCTATTCATAAACATGAATTCTCTTCCCGTCTTCTGATATCTTCATCATTTATTTATTCAAAGTCTTGAAGATTTATCATGTAAGAGTTTCACTTCTTTAATTAAGGTTACCCCAAGACAGTTTATATTATCTGAGGCTATTGTGAAGGTGTTTCCTTGATTTTTTTTTCTTAGTTTGTCATTTGTATATTATAAGAGGGCTAATGAGTTTTTGGAGTTAATATTGTATCTACTTACTTTGCAGAAAGTGTTTTTCAGTGGTAGGATTTTCCTGGAAAAAATTTTGGGTCAATCATGGATACTATCATATTATTTGCAAATGAAGATACATTCCCTTACTCCTTTTCAGTTTTCATTCTCTTAATCTTAATAAATTGTCTTATTGATCTAGTTAAGACTTCAAATACTATACTGAATATGTATGAGTACAGTTAACAATCTCATGTTGTTTTCAATTTTGGTGGAGTTGCTTTGAACTTCTCACTGTTCCAGATAATGTTGGCTACATTGACCTTATTGAAAACTGTCTTTACTATGTTTAGTGTGTCCCTTTTATCCTTAATATGTAAAGAAGTTTTTATCATGATATAGTATTATATTTTGCTAAAGACCTTTTTTACATGTAATGACATGATAATGTGATTTACTTTTTTAAGTGTGTTTATGGAGTGGATTACATTTATTGAATTTCATATCATGAAACACCTCTGCATGTCTGGGATAAAGCCTTTCTGATCATGATGAATGCTCTTTTTAACTGATTCTTGGCTGACGTCTGAAAGTATTTTATTGAGCATTTTTTCATCTATGTTCATAAAAAACATGGTCTGTAATTTTGTTTCTTTTTCAGATTTTTATGAGATTTGGGTGTCAGAATGAAACAGAAACTATTTCACTTTCTATTTTATGGAATAATTTGAGGGGTGTTAGTATTAACTGTTCTTTGAATGTATGGTAACATTTTGGTAAAAATCATCTGACCCTGGGCTTTTCTTGTTGACCCACACATTTAATAAGTGCTTCTTGGTCTATTAAAATAGCTTATCTGATATTGATTTAATTTAGAAAGTAGGAACTTATGGAAAAATTATACATTTCTTCTAGATTTTCCAATTTAAGGGAATACAGGTTTTAAAAGTATGTCCTTATGCTTTTCTGGATTTCTTTGGAATATGTTGGTATGTGTCTCACCATCCTGATTTTATTATTTGAATATTGTGTCTCTATACCCTTTTCTTAACTTGGATAAGAGTTTGTCAGTCTTATTTATTTCCTAAAACAAACAATTTTTGCTTCTTTGATTTTTTATATAGTTCTTTTTGTTTCTATTTTATTGATTTCAGCCTTGAATTTAGATATTCCTTGCCATCTTCGTTGGCTGAAATTTTATTTTTTTTCAGGTGTTCTAATAAGTTGCTTTTATGAGGTCTGTCTAGTTTTTTTATGTAAGCACTTATAGTTATGAAATTGCCTTTTAGAATGACTTTCAGTGTGTTCAAGGAATTTGAGTGTGGTGTGAATTAATTTTAATTGAATTTTAGAGTCTTTAAATTTTTTCTGTATATATGTCTTGACATTTTTTCACTCAGTTCAGAGTTGCTAAGTTTTTATAAGTTTGTTATTTTTCTGTTCTTTTGTTTTTGTTGATATTATCATTAGTCTTTTATAATCTTGCGAAAGATTTCATGGTGATATTTCTACTATCTTTTACTGTTGAGACTTGTTCATGTTCGAATTTGTGGTCAATTTTGAAGAAAGTTTCATTAAATGCAGAGAATATTCTTTGGTGTTAGTTGAAATGTTCTAAATATCTGTTAGGTCCATTTGGCTTATAATGTCTCTTAGCTCTAATATTTACTTGTTTAGTTTTTGGTTAGGTGACCTGTCTATTGGTGAAAATGGGTATTAAAGTCTCCTGTTATCAGTGTTTGAGGATCCATATGTGTTTTTAGTTGGAGTAATGTTTTATTTTTATTTGTTTGTTTTGGTTTTATTTTTTATAAACATGGGTGCCCTTTTGTTTGATGCATAGAATTTAAGAATTGAATTTCATTTTTGTCAATTTTTCCTTTGATGAGCATCTAGTGTCTTTCCCTATTTCTTCTGATTAATTTGTTGGAAGTTTATTTTTTGCATATTAGAATGGTTATAACAGAATTTTTCTTAGGGGCATCTGCTTACAATATCTTTTTCTAAGCTTTACCTTGAAGTAATATATTTCTATGATGTTCAAGTATGTTTCTTGAATAAAACAAAGAATGGGTACTGTTTTTCACATATAATTTGTTACTCTTTTTATTGGGAAATTAAGATCATTGTTATTGTGAGATATTAATGGTTAGTGATTTTGGTTCCTAAGGAATCATTTATTCCATGTGTTTTCATGGTTATAGTTAACATTCTTACTTGTTTTTTTTTTTTTTTTTTTTTCTAATTTTCTTCCATAGGGCTCGACTTATAGATTTTGTTTTAAATTTGACTTTATTGTGGAATACCTTATTTTTTTCCATCTATGATGATTAAGAGTTTGGGCTAAAATAGTCTTGTCTGCCATGTGTGGTCTCTATGAATCTGTAGCACTTCTTCCTAGTACATTATAGCTTTTAGAGTCTCCATTGAGAAATCAGGTAGAGTTTTAGTTAGTCTGTCTTCATATGTTACTTGGATTTTTCCCTGATAGCTTTTAATAGTATTTCTTTGTTCTGTACATTTAATGATTGATTATTATGTAGCTGAGATTGCTTCTTTTCTGGTCTAATCTATGTAGTGTTATGTATGTTTCTTCTACCTTCATAAGGTACCCTTTCTTTAGGTTAATGAAAATTTCTTATATGATTTTGTTGAAAATATTTCTGGTTTTTAGATCCGAGTTTCTTCTTTTACTGTTATTATTTTTCTTAGATGTGGTCTTTTCATAGTGTTTCAGATTTCTTGTATGTGTTTTTATGAAGAAGTTGATATCTAACACTTGCATTAAATGTGGTATCCATTTTTTCTGTCAGATCTTCCATTGCTGAGGTTATTCATTCTATCCCTTGTAGTCTATTGCCTCTGTACATTATGTTTGAAATTCCAAAGTTTTCAATTCCACAGCATTCACTACTTCCATATGTGAGTACTGAATTCTTTCATTAATTTTTGCACTGTTTATGTGTCTTTCCCGGGATTTCTTTCAAAGATTTATTTATTTATATATGTAAGTACACTGTATGTAAGTACACTGTCACTCTTTTAAGAGACACCAGAAGAGGGCATCAAATCCCATTACAGACGGTTGTGAATCACCATGTGGTTGCTGGGAATTGAATTTAGGACCTCTGGAAGAGCAGTCAGTGCTCTTAACCACTGAGCCATCTCTTCAGCCCTGGGATTTCTTTAATATGTTTTATTCATTTTCTCACACTCTGTGAGTTTTCCTGAATTTCTTTATGAGGTTCATTCATTTCCTCTTTGAGGGATTTGGTCATCTTCATACAGGATATTTTTTAGTTTCTTTTTATTTTTCTCTCCTTAGACTTCAGCTCTATTAGAATATTCATTGCCTGCTGTGGTATGGTTTCTGAGCTTCATTGAGAAATATTACCCTGGTTGTGTATTGTTTGTTTGTTTGTTTCTTTGGGGAGTTATTTTCTTTGAACAGAGATACATATAGACATTTGGGTTTGGGGTAATAATGGGTCTAGGGGATAATATCTTTTTTGTTGCTGTTGGGTAAGTGTTTTGTTCCTTAGTTTCTGCCTCCTTCTTGGACTTAGGAGTATATGGTGGCTGTGTGTTTATGTAGGGCCTCATAGTAAATTTTCTCTAGACTTATTTCCCTGGCCTGATTAGCTTGTGAATTTGTGGGTAACCACTGCTATTGTTGAAGGCTGAGACAGTGGGATGGGTTGGGGGAAGGAACATTTGGGGAAATTTTCTTTATGATCTGATGAAGGTGGCGTCAAAGAGGAAAGTGAGACCACCAGCTAAGTTTCTGTTGTGGATGAGACTGGGATGTTTGCATCTGTAGGAGTAGAAGTATACATGTAGATTCACTGTCAGAAATACGTTGTTTTCCTGGCAAAAGGGACCCTCGGGTTAGCAGGAGTTTCCTGCTGTTGTTGGGGGCTGGAACAAAACAATGAGAAGGACTAGGGTAGTTAAAAAGAGAAGGTATGTGTGATACCCAAATGACGCGCAAGGGTTCAGGGAAGGCTTCCACAGGTTTTCTGTTTCAGAACTGGGACTGCAATTAGTGCCTTGAATCTGGGGAAACAGGGAAAAAATATGAAGGTAGCCTACTTGGTTTTCTGGTAGACTTTGCCTGTTGGTTAGCACTTGTTGCTTATTGGAATTGGGAATTGAAATAAAGAGATGTGTGGAGGAAAGTGGTTAGGATGGTCTGGTATGTGGGATCCACATGAAAAGGGAGCAGGGGTTAATGGTAATCTGCCATTCCTGTTCTGCTGAAGACTTAGAGATAAGACTGGGAGATTTGGAGGGGAGGAGAAAGTGAGGAAGGTCTTCAGATGGCTTACCTGTCTTCTAGGCCTTCTGCACAGGTATATTCCCAGTGAATGCCTGCTGCTTTTGGAGGCTGGAGTAATAAAATCATTTGGGCATAAGAGAGTTTGGAAAAGGGATCTTTATGCTTCACTGAGTATGTGCTCAGAGAGCTAAGGAAGGACGCAGCAGTTTTCTGTTACTGAGGTTGGGATGAGACTGGAGGGTTTAATCTGGATATGCAGAGAAAATTTTGCAGGCAGCCTATCTTGTTTTCTGAAAGATCTATTAACAGCTTTTAACACATCACTCTTACTGCATTTTGTACTTTTATATTAATTTTTACTCTTATATGATGAACAAAAAGTTAACCACAAATTTTAATGTAGTAAACATGTCCAGTGAAAAAGAAGATGGAACTAGGTCCAGATAAAGTCTTTCATAAAACCTGCTATTGCATATTAAACTTGTACTTGAATTATTTTTATAATGAGTATGTCACTCGAAAGTGAAAGGAGCAAGACGTGAAGTTCAGGCCAGCCAGTGAGATCCTTTCTCAATTTAAAGTAACATTTAAAATCTATAGCAAATCAACCTATTATTTATTTCTTACATACCTTTGTATCCTCATCAAGAAGAGATTAGCAATAATGATAGCAGCACATATAGCAGTACTTGTAGACTGGGAAATGAAGCATGACTGGCCATGCTTTTTGCATTGGCTATTTGAATGGGTGTTATCCACTTCTTTTTCTGACAAGGACTTTCCATGTCAGAGATAAGTACAGTCATGCAGCAAGCAGCTCAGTTAAGGTACTTATATTTTATTCAGACATACTCCTGAAATACATGATAGAATTAAGAGCAAAAATTCCTGTAGCAAAATGTAGGATCCTTTCCTATAACATGTTGAGATTTCATGGGTACAATTTTCCTGTCATAACTTGGAGACACTATTTAGCAGCAGGCATATTAGTCTGCTGACTCATACAATCTTCTTCTCCTATTTTCCCTTCCCTGAGGCCAAGGATGATTTTCCCATGTAAGTCTCTTGAAAATTATACCATCATCCCAAGCTCTAAGTGAACAGTCTACTCATCAGCTTGCATCTCTGACCCAGTAGGATTATTTATAAATTTTACTAATTTTACTTTTAAGAGAAGACTCACTTAACCCTTGACAGACTTAAGGCCCCAGGGAGTGGGGACGTCTGGTGGGGTATGGTTAGGGGGTGGGCAAATCCTCTTGGAGAACGGGGAGGAGGTATGGGATAAGGAACAGTCAGAGGATGAACATGGAGGGAAATAATCACTGGACTGTATAAAAAGATTATTATCAATAATAATAACAATAATAAAATTATAATACAATTAGTATATCTCTAATCCATTTCCTCATGCAATACCTTCCTTTATATGAGCCTTCCTCATACTCCTTCAAATTCTTGATCTCTTTTCATACTAATTGTTAGTATGTGTGTGTGTGTCTGACTCTCTCTCTCTCTCTCTCTCTCTCTCTCTCTCTCTCTCTCTGTATGTGTGTGCACCCACATGCTCCTAAATGTAATGTACTAAGAATGAATAATGTGTTGGTATGTGTTGTTTAGTATTGGGAAACCATTTGTTGTGCTTTTTCCCAGAAAGACACTCCATCCTGTTTCCAGCTTTCCTCAATTATCTACAGTTCATTTTGTAGGGTTGGAGCTTTATGCATTGTACATCAAATATGGCATGTCTATTTTTGTCTTCCTTGTTTTGCACACATTTTGACAGTTATGTTGTTCAAAGCTTATGGGTGTAGATTCTGACATTTCTTGGACATTACATAATCTCACATCAAACTCCCTGACTCTCCAAATTACAATCTTTCCACCACCTCTTCCACAATGTTCCCTGAGCTTTAGGTCTAGAAATGTTTTCTAGTTGTATTTATTGGGACTGGACTCTATAACTTACATGTTTGATTTATTGTGTCTAGTATATGCTTAGGGAGAGACATTATAAGATATTCATAAGACCAGATGACCTGAGGGGCAAGCTGAAAAAGATAGCTGCTGAAATATAGAGAAAATTACTCCTTTCATCATTCCCATTTCAGAATGAAAGTGCTCAGATTCTCATGAAACTATTTATGAGTACAAATGTGTGTCTTAAAATGCAGAGAAAAGATATATAATTGTATACTTTATAAAGTAATTCATTTTAATTGATAGTTCAGAAATCTGTCTGTAACTTGATTTTGATGTGAACAAAGGTAAATAATGACAATGTTGAGATTTCTCAGACACACAATTTAAAAATGAGGAGGAAAAACTACTATGAGCACATCTTTCACCTATAAAATCTTGGCTACTGTTGACTCAAGTTTCTTAGTGTAGAGTCTGAGTGAATTGTTAAGTAGTGTAGTTTTATAACAGTTGTATGAATGGATCTTTTACCTTAGGGTTGCCTGCATTTATTAAATGCATGTATCTTAAAAATAAGTACAATAAATTGCTAAGACCCTGATATTTAATTTTGTCCATATTTTTAGTATAGAATGTTTAATAGTTCAGCGAATGATAAACTGTATAATTCTTGCTTTTGCATATGCACAAATTTTTAAAGGTCAGACTAATATGTCCTGGATTGTAATAAGATAACAAGTCAATGTTCAACTCATCTGTTCTTTATTGACTCAAAATAATTTGGGTTCATATACACTACATGGTTTTATAAAATTTCATCTACTTAAAGGATTTTCGTTTTATTTGAAGTAAGCTATGACGGAGTACTTCAACGACCTTTGTGATACATTAAAATATCTTTTCCTAAGCTGCACTTCCAAAGAAGTGATCTTATATTTTTCTCTTCTATAGTCTTCAAATATAACTAAATTCCATGGATACTAAGTAGAAAATCAGCACAAGAAGATTCTGAATGACAAAAAGAAAATGTCATATTGCTAGAAAATGTGGGACACAAAACAGTTAGTGGGGTAGGTTTACTTTTTGAATATTACATTCCAAAGAGTGAACTTAAAAACCCAGTAAGATAAACAGTAGGCCAGAAAAATAGCTGTAGAAACAACCAAGGCTAAACAAACATTCATTCTTTGCCATGTGACTTAGCAGTAACAAAGAACAACCTGTTGACATGGGTAGCAATGCTGTAAAGGTTTAGGCTGTGTGGTAAAGTTCTGATCACAAAGTGTACTTGTTATCAGTTTCTTTTTAAAAATGTTTGGAAATAACATTATAGAACTATTATACACCCCCCACCCCAGCACACAATAGACAGGAAACAAAGGGGAAGGGGATACATTAATTATAAATTATGTGAAGTACCAAGTTGGAAGAAATTTTTCCTCTGTCTTGACTACATTACTGCTAATATTTTGATAGGACAGTACACTACAGTTTTGTGCAGTGATGATGATAGTGTTGATAAAGAACATGAGATTTCTCCACATTATTCTTTACAACATGTGACTCCTCATTTGAATGAAAATTAAAAGTTTAATTATGAATTTGTTTTCTCAATTTTTATTTGGCCTTTTAAATTATAAGACACTATAATCATTTTTAATATTTGGGACTGTGGGAAGCCATGGCAAGGCCTTATTCTTGGCAAACACTCACCCTTGGCTCTCCTATCTACTATTCTTCTTTCTGCTTACCTTCCATGATTCATTTGCTGTATTTTCAGTTCTCAGAACTTCAAACAAGGCCTCATAGCAACCCACCTTAGTAACCCTTCCTCCTGACCTTTAGATTTAGCCAACATCCTGCTAGATAGATGTTTTTAGAATGCCTGGTAACACCAAGGTTTTGTGAGAACAAAAGGCATAACCTAGTTAGGCCCCACAGCTGCAGCCAGCTTCCTTCACCTGCAAAGCCCCCTTTCCCTTACTGCCCCTCCCCATATCCTGTTTTCAGAGTATATAACCTGTGTGAACAATAAAATATTTGCCAGCTTGATCAGACTTCTTGACTTGCTGTGCCTTCTTTTTTTCTTGCCCATCTCAGTCCTCTCCACAGGGTCTAAGGGTCCCACTTGACTGTCCAGCTGGACTGGACATGGGACTTATAAAATTGATGCATATTTAAAGGATCTTAGAAAAATATAACAATATTGAGATATAATGAATCAAATTTAGTACCTCCAATAACTATTACTTCTCATTTGTAATCACTAAGTTCCATGAAAACTTTTCTTACATGTCATGCTCTAAGTTTTTTGAAAAAACAAGATTAATTGTAAACATTATGAAAATCAGAATTTTCTGTTGTAATTATATATTATATCTAGATCTAAGGTGTTGTGAGTTAGATTTCTGATGTTCCAAGTAGCATACTATAATTACATTAAAAAGTTTCTACTCAGTAAAATTAAATTGTGATATCAATGCTACCAGGATCTCAAGGTACTGAACAGGACTAATGTTAAGCATTCTGCCCCATAATGTTACTCATATAAACTAGGTGGTTTTATCTAGTGAATTTTTGCATGTTTATTGGTAATTTCACATTGATTGAGATTGAAATCTAGGACAGCTTTCAATTTAGAAAGCTGCAGAGAAACCGTAAACCATATTGATGGTCCTTAGTAGTGTGAGACATGATTATCATTTGGTTTGGTTTATGCCCTCTCTCAACAAACTCTGGCTCCCTAATGGCTAACCAACTGCTTTAAGAATATGGGAAATGTGAGTTCTTTTTCTGGTGATGGTGATGAATGCAGTTTGAATTCTTCACACTATGTCAACTGGGGAATTCTTTTGTAATGAATACATGTGCTTGCAATAATGAAAGAACAATCACAATATGCAGGTCTAAGTTAGAAGGATGCAATTTACACCAAAGTGTTCAATATTATGGAGGAAACTGTATAAATGAGTAGAACATAAACTGATCTATATCTACAGATTGATTTATACTTATTTAAAATATAATGGACAATTTGTAGCCATGAGGTAGAAGAAGAAAAACAAACACATTAGCAGATTGTTTTTCTTACTTTCAGGCTTCCATTGAATGGTTCACTTATACTTAAAAAAATAAATTAATTAAAAAATAAAAAATAAAACAACAACAACATGTGCAAGGAAACTCTTTAATAGAGAGTGGAAACTTCATTCAGCAGGGCTGCCAGGGGAACAGCTGTCAAGTTATTACTCAATATCATCACTTCCAAAACACTTTTCTGTGCCCTTGTTCACATTTTAAATGGAGTTTCTGCTTAGATTCTTCTATGAAAGAGATACTTATTTAGCTATTAGTGTGTGCAGTACTTAGAATAGAGATCTAAAAGCACTCTTTTTCTGCTTTTTTTGTCTCCACACAAATCATTAAATACAAGCCTTACTGATAAGAGTCTTCTCACACATTTGTAATGCACAGTTCTGTTTAAGTGCCATAGTTAAATTATAATCACTTATAAAATTATCATATAAGCTTTTAGGCTTTGAAAATTAGTTAAATTGGCAGTGAACCCAGTGTTTGCTCTCTTACTTTGAAAGAACAACTAGTTTTTTTTTCAACTTTTAGAATGTGACAATTCAGGTCAGACAAAAAATCAAGTTGCTTGTAGAAAAATATATTTTTATATAAATTATATATTTATTTTTTAATACTAAAAGTTTAACTGTTTTTGCACAATAGCACTTCACATATCAAAATAATTATTTAGCATGATTATTATTTTTAAAATTTATTTTAGAAATAATTCATTAGATTTTTATAGCAATGACAAAATAATTATCATAAAAATTGTACACTACCATGGTTATAATAAAACAGTAGTTTAAACAACTGCTGGTGAGTTGAAGACTTCAAAATCTAAGTGTTAGCTGAACATCTGATCACCCAAGTGGAAAGTCAAGAAATGACATGTCAGTTCACTGACCCTATTAACTTCCTCCTCCCAACAGTCAATGTGGAAACTTACCACTGATCCATAAAAATCCATGAAGGTTATTGTCAAGAAAAATAAAATGTAATACCTCCTTGTCATTTTACCCTTGCATTCATGTCAAAGGCAAGTTTAGAAGCACTTTACATATTTCCTATAAGACATTCATTGATATATCCATATTATTCTGCCTAGTACTGTTTCAAAAGGCATTTGTTATATCATTAATTATCTCATGAGAAATTAATTTCCTAAGATCACCAAATTTTTTTCTGATGAGAAACTTAATTTTCTTATTGGGTTAGTATAATATTTATTACTCAGCTATTAAAAACAATGAATTCATGAAACTCTCTGGGAAATGTATAGAACAAGAAAATATCATCCTGAGTAAGGTAACCCAATCACAAAAGAACACACATGGTATGCACTCACTGATAAATGGATATTAGCCCAAAAGCTTGCAATACCCAAGATCCAATTCACAGAACTCATGAAGCTCACAAAGAAGGAAGACTAAAGTGTGGGTGCTCAGTCCTTCTTAGAAGGAGTAACAAAATACTCATGGGAGCAAATATGGAGACAAAGTGAGTGACAGAAACTGAAAGAAGGGCCATCCAGAGACTTCTCCACCAGGGAATCCATCCCATGTCCAGTCATCAAAGGCAGAGACTGATGTGGATGCCAGGAAGTGCATGCTGACAGGAGCCTGCTATAGCTGTCTCCTTAGTATTCTGCCAGAGTCAGACTTATACAGAGGCAGATTCTCACAGCTAACCATTAAACTGATCACTGGGGTTCCCATTGGAGGAGTAAAAGAGAAGACTGAAGGAGCTGAAGGGGCTTTAGGCCTCATGGGAAGAGCAACAATACCAACCAACCAGATCTCCTAGGGTCTAAACCACCAGCCTGGGAGCACATAGGGAGGGACCCATGACTCCAGTTGTATATGTAGGGGAGGATGGCCTTGTTAGGCATAGGTGGGAGAGGAGGTCCTTGGTCAGTTGAAGCCCTGATACCCCAATGTGGGGGAATTCGAGGGTGAGGGGTGGGAGTGGACTGGTGGGTACGGGTATATTGTCATAGAAACAGGAGGAGGTGGGCTGAGATAGGGGTGTTTCTGGGTCAGGGGAAATGGAGAAAGGGGATAACATCTGTAATGTAAATAAAATATCCAATGAAAATTGATTTAAAAAAACGTGATTATCATTTTTAGAAAAAATGGTTAGCATAATGTCATAAAAGAATGACATAGATATTGTATTCCAATTGAGTTTTAATTATATATTTGTCTATGTATATATTCATGCACATGCATGCTACAATCCTGGTATGAAAGTCAGAGAATAACTTTCAGTATGTTATATTCTTCCATAAAGAGTTTATGCTATTTTTTGTGCTGCATATTCCAGGTATAGTTAGCCTTGTGATCTCAATGGTCATTCCCCTGGCCTAACTGTACCTCCTGTTTTACTGTTGGGCTAAATTATTTTCCACTTTGTCTGACTTATTATACAAGTTTAGGGATGGGTTTTTGGTCATCCAACTTGTGCAGTGAGTGTTTTTATCTGCTAAGTCATTTCTCCAATGCTCAAAATAAAACTTTAGAAGACATAAAAATACATGATAAAAAAACTTTACATTTTTTATTTCACACAACTTGATGCCTTTTCGCATTTTGATTGAAATTTGTCAACCTAACTACAGATACAAACATAATACTTACACACATATATACATGAACAAACATATACATATCTATCTATCTATCTATCTATCTATCTATCTATCTACTATCTATCTATTGACCTTCTATTATCTATCATCTATGTATGATTTATATAATTCCTTATCTATATATGTATGTATGTATGTATATGTTGCTGTAAATCTCCCACCAAATAAGACCAGTCAAGGAAAACACAGCTCAATAATTATGGTATAAATTGCACACCTAGATTTGGCAGATTTACCATTACACTACTCTATCCCCTGGCTATGAGATCCCTTATAATTTATGGTTTATCCAGGCCGCGTGCTTGTCCTTCTGGCTCCGGCTCCTCTGTCGCCGGCTTCCTTCTGCTTCGACTTCCTCCTGCTTTTACTACTGCCTCCCTTCTGTTCTACCTTTTATATAGAATTCCTCTCACTCTCTTCTACCCTAAGTCTTTTTCTCCACCTCCCCTTCTATTGCCCAATCTCTGGCTCTAGGCTTTATTTTGCAGGTTTTAATTGGACAGAAGGTTTACAAGATGTCACCTGTGTACAGATTCAATCATCCTCTGCAGCCCCTCCCAGGAAAGTGAAAGTAGGATCAAAATACAAGGCTGGGGCTATCCACAACATCTATATATCTATCTATGTGTGTACATATGCTCATCTATACTTGTTTGCATATAAATAATTATTATATTCAGAGTTTGCCAGGATTCAAATGTGGCGAAAGAAGATTTTTCCTAGATCTACGAAAGAAGCTAAACAGAATTGTAGCTTGTGTAGCTCAACAAAACGTAATGGTCCTAACCATTAACAATGTCATAGAAGAAACATTTTTAAACTAAATATATTAAGGAGTTAATGTTGTGGGAGGTATTAGAAAAGGATGACCTCTGGCTCCTCCCACCATCCAAGTTCCCACTCTGATGCTCAACACAGACCAAAGCTCCAGAGCTCCAGAATCTCTTCACCCAGCTCTTTAAGTTCCCACTGGTAGTTCACTACCATGTCATTTCCATGCTTTAACCCCTCACAGTCTTTGAGCAGCACTTCTCAAAAATGACTCTGTGGAGTTACTGCGAGAAGAAAAACACCACACAGAGTTTAGGAACAATAGTAATTCAATTTCTGGGTGCAACAACTGAAACCTAATCTTTAAGCCTTATTAAATCTAATCCTTAGGTGGTGTATCCACAAGGATCCACCATGATACCAGGAAACTCTACTACTGTATCTTGTTCATGCACTCACCCCTTATCAAAACGTCTCTCTCTCCTCCTCTCTTCCCTTATCCAACCTGTAAGTCCCTCCTACTGTCCCAGTAATTGACTCCTTTATTCATAGGGGTGGGTTTGGTTCACAAAATGTCATCTGAGTATGTGACTTACTCCTTGTCTGCAGCTCCTCCCAGGAGAGCAGAAATTAACATCAAAATTCAGACAGCACGGAGCCATCCACAAGAAAGTAATGCACAGGAAGTTGGTACTGTTCTTGAACCTACATACATATATACATACATACATGGGTAAGTCAAAGAAATACAGTTCACACTTACTGAAAACATCTACTTTATGTATACTCTTTTATGTAATATACACACAATAAACGTAGGGAGACTATAGATTCTGTAGACTCAGAAGTAGTAAAGATTGCATATGAACTTATAGACCAATGCTTCTAATTTTTAATTCTTATTTATACAAAGCCTTAATCTTTAAAATAAACTCTCAGTTTTAGTTTAAAAATTATCAAAGAAAAAAATGACCATGGAATAAAAGCAAAGTTTGAATTTTAAGAAAAAATTTTTGTATCTTCCATAGAGTACATTTTCATGTACAAATTCAAAGGAAGTATAAGTGTTACATCTCTGAGAAGAAATGATTCCTTAATGCAAGCTCTGAGGGGAAAGGTACCCTGGCAGTATGGAACCAAGGAATATTAGAAAGTATATGACAAATCTCACACAAGGAACTTACTTAGAAAGACAAAAAACATGGCAGTCTCTGCTTAAGGACACTGTCAATAGGATAAAATGGCAACCAACAGATTGGGAAAAGATTGTTACCAATCCTATATCTGATAGAGGGTTAATATCCAATATATTGAAGAACTCAAGAAGTTAGACTCCAAAGAACCAAATAACCATATTTAAAAATTGGATACAGAGCTAAACAAAGAATTCTCAACTGAGGAATATTGAATAGTCAAGAAACACCTAAAGAAATGTTCAAAATCCTTAGTTATTTATCAGAGGAATGGAAATCAAAACAACCCTAAGTTTCCACTTCATACCAATCAGAATGGCTAAAATAAAAAAAATAAAAAAAAAAAAACTCAGGTGACAGCAGATGTGGAGGATGAAGAGCACTCTTCCATTGTTGGTGGGATTGAAAGTTGTTACAATCAGTCTTGAAATCAGTCCGGAAGTTCCTCAGAAAATTAGACAATAGTACGAACTGAGGACCCAGCTATATGACTCCAGGGCATATACCCCCAAAATGCTTCAACATATAATAAGGACACATGCTCCACTATATTCAAACAGTCTTGAAGCTGCTTTAGCCATAAGCTAGAAAAAACTCAGATGTCTTTCAAAAGAGTAATAGATACAGAAAATGTGGTGCATTTACACAATGGAGTATTACTCAGCTATTAAAAACAATGAATTTGAAAAATTCATAGGCAAATAGAAATAGAAAATATCATCCTGAGTGTTGTAACATAGTCACAAAAGAACACAAATGATATGCACTCACTGATAAGTGGATATTACCCCAAAAGCTCAGAATACTCAAGATAAAATACATAGACCACATGAAGCTCATGAAGAGGAAAGACTAAAGTGTGGATACTGAAGTCCTTTTTAGATGGGGGAACAAAATACTTCAGAGAGGAAATACAGATAAAAAGTGTGGAACAGAGACTGAAGGAGAGGCCATTCAGAGACTTCCCCACGTGGCGATCCATCCCATATACAGACACCAAACCCAGACATTATTGTGAATGCCAAGAAATGCTTGCTGACTGGAGCCTGATATAGCAGCCTCCTGAGAGGCTCTGTCAGAGAATGACAAATACAGAGACAGATACTCGCAGCCTACCATTGGACTGAGCACAGGGTCTTCAATGGAGGAGTTAGAGAAAGGACTGAAGGAGCTGAAGGAGATTGCAACCCCACAGGAAGAACTACAATATCAACCAAACAGAGTTCCTAGGGAGTAAACTACCAACCAAAGAATACACATAGAGCTAGTCATGGCTCCAGTTGCATATGTAGCAGAAGATGGCCTTGATGGGCATCAAGGGAGGAGAGGCCCTTAGTCCTGTTGAGGCTTGATACCCCAGTGTTGTGGAATGCCAGTGTGGGGAGGCTGGAGTGGGTGGGTGGGGGATCTCTCATAGAAACAGGGAGATGGGGATGGGATAGGTGGTTTCTGGAGGGGAAACTGTGAAAGGAGATGACATTTGAAATGTAAGTAAAGAAAATATCTAATAAAAAGTAAATAAATAGGTGAATGTTTGTTTTGATGTGTACTTGGATTCAGTTTGCAAGAATTTAAAACATTTGTCCTTTCGTTTTTTAAAATATTACTATCCTTCATGTGTAGGCAGAAAAAAACCTTTAATACATAGTTGTGAGCTATAGCTTAAACGCATTGTTTCAGAATTTTTAGAATAAATGTCTTAGTTCATATATTAAGAAAAAAATAATTTTAAGAATATATCTTTATAGAGAACATACCAACAAAATCATCAAAGGATTAGCATAAAAATAAGTAAATGGTTAAAATGCCCTGGTAATGAATGTTTAAAATGCCAGTAGGTGGAAGAACAGAATTAAAGGCCTGGCTGTCACATTTCCATGGCATAATTTGGCGCTTGCTTCTACATGTAGGAATGGAAGATGCCTTAGGGATTTACACTCATCTATAGTGACGTTGCTTCTGTTTTCAAAGACTGATTGTGGTTGGGAAGTTGCAATCAAATATCCAGAATTTATTCCAGGAGTGCAGAGTCTTTCTAAATTAGTGTTTTGAGCCATTTTAAGACAATAGAAAGAGATCTTAAAGTCTTTCTTCTATTTCTTCCTGGAATAATTGTACTGTGATAATCACTTCATTTCCTATTTCTCCACATCTCTGAATTGTTTTCTCCCTTGGAAAGAATTTAACTCTGACTCATTAAGTTGATGTCTTTATCTATCATCTATTTTGTTGCTAACCATTATGGGTAAAGTATAACTAAAATACAGTAATACAATCCTAGATTATGAAATGATCTAAACTGTTTTTATTTTAAATCAGGAATTTGATTTGTTCATTGAATATTGAACAAGAATTTCAATTAGATTATTTAAAAAGTGAAAGAAGAAATAATTCAAGCAAGGTCAAAAACTCAACAAAGAGGATATGTATGACACTTTTTACACGGCATGTCATTGGCATGTAAAAAAAAAGATATATTAGAATATCTTTGGCTAAAAAGACAACATTTTAAAAAGAAGAAGAAAAAAAAGATGAGGAAGAAGAAGACTTTAAAATGATTTATAAATTAGGAAGCATCTACTACCAGGAAATAATTACCAGCAAACATGGGTGAGGTGAAATTAGTTGCAAGACTTATCCTCAGAGATATAGATATGTATGGTCTTTTTTGCATTATATTTTAAACATTTGTAGCAAAGTTAGGGTTTATTATTATTTCGATTTAAGACCCAGTTGGATTGTTTTCAGTACTCCAAAAAGAGATGACAAACATGTTACCAATAATTATACTTACTGGGTTGGGCCTCATCTATAGAAGCTTCATTCTCTGAAGTAGTTATTGAGCTCACAGGGCTATTTTACTAAGACTAAAAGAAATACATGTCTAATTCATATCAACTTTATCATATATCAGTTTTTCCTCTGTTGAACACTTAGGAAATAAAATTTGTTAAACTTATTTTTTAAACTCCCTTGTCTGTTTTCCATAAGTATGCTGTACTTTTTCCTATCATGTAAAAGTTTTTTATTTGTTTTCTTAGTAGTATCAGAATTTGGGGGTTATATTTACTCTTCACACACACATATCACTGAGATTTTTATCATGAAAATATATGAAAACTGCAAAGGATGTGACAAAATAACTTTCAATCTCTTCTTAAGTTTCACACTGTGTGCATTCAAGGAAGAACTGCACTGAATAAAGAGAAATGGTGAAACACTCACTTGGCAATGCCTGTAACTAACATTAGATTCCTATATTTATATTTCTAAATTTTCTAGCATGTTGGCACTCCAGTACAGGGCCAAGGCCAAAGGCATGCATCTTCTCTGCCTCCTTTTATCATTAGCAAATGTTCATCAGAATAGAAACCTTTAACTGAAACTTCCCAAAGAATTTTAAATGGCTGTATTATTTTGTTAATCTGATGAGAATGATAATAGGTGCATTTGAGTAGGACTTTTGCCTAGAAAGTAAACATAAGTATTTTAAAGCACTCCAAAAAGTCAGTTAATTTTGGAATTAGAATATGAAATGCAAGAACATTAATATTCTAGAGAAGTAATCACATCCCCTTGGGTGTTATACTATGTTTTCAGTGGAGGTTAATTTTGAAAGCTAACTCTCTCTCTGTTGATAAGTATCTTTCTTTTACATTTATTTTTGAATGGTCGGTTCACTTTATAGCTAATTTTACATAATTGCATTAAGAGCTACAGTTTTGAAACTGAATCAATTCATAACTAATTGCTAAGACTCTCAATCTTCCTTGAGGCTATTAAAAGAAATTTTATTACAACACAATGTTATTTAATAAACAAATAAATGTGGGAAACAGAGCAGTGGGTAAGAACCTCTTTTCTTGAAACTTCATTATTTCATGCATATATCTTGTATAATTACCACTTGGTGTAATTAATATTGTCCTGTATGCACATATCTTTTCAGCATAAAGGAGCTATTATTCTCTTACTAGGATGTGCTCTCTGCCCATGGCAGTCAATTTAGTGAAGATTGAAGAAAGAAGACAATGAAACAGTTTTATATAGTGTGCTTCTTAGCTTTTATACACATTTCAAGCCATTTAGAAGTATCCACACAATCACTCATATATCAACACTTGGTAGGGAAGAAACAGTCATATTTTAAAGAATAGTGAACTTTAACATCTGAACTATGCACACAAGAGAATGTATAGGAATCTGAATCTGTGAAAAACCCTTTACTTTGAAGCAGTAAAGGAGATTTGTTTCCCCAGAGAATAGACCATCTGGTGCTCTGATTAATGTGAAGAATGTGAGAAATTGCATTAATTTGTTGTTACTGGGTTCTGTGAAGATCATTGTATTTGACCTGCTGTACTTTCCTATACATTATCTACGCCGAAATTTCTTCTGATTTCAACAAAACACGCAACAAAGCTTGGCATCATTTTATAATATGGTTTGCTCCTTCAGGATGATAATTCATATAATTTTTATTTTTGGATGACAGGATTAAAATTTAATTATGTCATTTTGTTATAGGAATTTCCTTAGGAAAATGTGAGTGTTCATGGACCACCTCTTGCTTATAGATAGAATTCTAACTATTTTCAGGAGTTTGATTTTAGCTGTTAGTTGTTGATTATGTTAGGAATTTAACAAGTTCTAATTCATAGTCGTTTGCATGGAAAAGATGTAATTAAGTTCATCTCTTACTACAATGTTTTCTATGATATTTGAGCTTGCATTATTGTACTGAAAGTAATTTTACTCTATGTAAATATTTCTTTAAGAATTTATTTATTTTGTTTAATTTAATGTGTTATTTACAGGCCACACTTTATCTCCCTTCCAGTCTGCCCTCTGACTGTTCCACATCCCATCCCTCCTCCCCTAACCTGTCTTCTCGAGGATGTCCCTACCCCCTCATATACCCCCATCAAGCAGACCTATCCACACTCAGGGGCCTCCAGTATCTTGAGGGTTAAGTGTATCTTCTTTGACTCAATCCAGACCCAGAAGTCTTCTGTTGTATATATGTTGGTGGCCTCATATCAGCTGGTGTATTCTGCCTGGTTGCTGGCCCAGTGTCTGAGGGATCTCGGGGTCCAGGTTAGTTGAGACTGCTGCTCTTCTTATAGGGTCACTCTCTTCCTCAGTTTCTTCCAGCTTTTCACTAATTCAATTACAGGGGTCCTTGGCTTCTGTCCATTGGTTGGATGTAAGTATCTTTACCTGACTCTTTCAGCTGCTTGCTGACTATTTTCGAGAGCAGTCATGCTAGGTCCCTTTTGTGAGCTCTCCATAGCCTATGTAATAGTGTCAGCCTTGGGGTCTCCCCTTGAATTGGATCCCAGTTTGGGCCTGTTGATAGACCTCCTTTTTCTCAGGCTCTACTCTCCTTTTGTCCCTGCAGGTTTTTTGTTTTTGTTTTTGTTTTTGTTTTTTTCAGACAAGAACAATTCTGGGTCAGAAGTTTTGATTGTGGGATGGCAAACCCATCCCTCCTCTTGATGACCTGCCTTTCTAATGGAAGAGGGCTCTACAAATTCCCTCTGTCCACTGTAGGACACTTCATCTAAGGTCCCTCTCTTTGAGTCCTTAGAGTCTTTCACCTCCTAGGTCTCTGGTACATTCTAGAGAGTCCCCGACAACCTGACCTCTCGAGGTTGCCTGTTTGAATTCTTTCTGCTGGCCCTTGGGGCTTCAGTCCTAGTTCTGTTCCCTCTACCCAGTACCTGATTATCTTCTCCTCTTCCCTTCCCTGTTCCCTTTCCCACCCAGGAGCCTCCCTTTCTCACTCCTTCTGTTAAATTGCTTTCTTCTGCTAAGTGGCTTGAGGTCAGGGATGGTGATTCCCCCAAAAGTTCTTTTATTGTTAAGAATTGTCTTCCCTATTCTGGGTTTTCCCTATTTCCCTGGGTTTTATGCTTATCCAGATGAATTTGAGAATTGCTCTTTCCATATCTTTGAAGAATTGTGTTGGGATTTTGATGGGAATTGCATTGAATCTGTAGATTGCTTTTGATACAATGGCCATTTTCACTGTATTAATTCTACCAATCCACGAGTATAGGAGACCTCTCCATTTTCTGAGATCTTTGATTTCTTTCTTGAGAGACTTGAGGTTATTCTCATACAGATCTTTCACTTGTTTGATTAGAGTTACCCCAAGATATTTTATATTATTTGTGTTTATTATGAAAGGAGTTGTTTCTCTAATTTCTTTCTCAGCTTGTTCATCATTTTTATAAATGAGGGCTACTGATTTATTTGAGCTAATTTTATATCCAGGCTGAAGTTTTTTGCTGAAGTTGTTTATCAACTGTAGATGTTCTCTGGTAGAAGTTTAGGGGTTGCTTATGTATAGTATCATATCTTTAAGACTTTCAATGAATCACTTAAAGAATTTCAAGAATATATGTTCTTTCTCCATTTTGTTTTAATATGAAAATTGTATGAGTTACACAACTAACAGTACATATATTTTAAAAATCCATATGGAAATCTACCATTTTAGAAATTTTAGAAGCATAAACATGTATTCTTTTGGTACATATTCTATTTACATTCTTTTCGTATATATATTACATTTATATTATTTTTATATATATATGTGAAAAGTATATTTATATTCTTATGTATTCTTATATTCATACATATGAAAAATATGTATGCATGTGAATATAAAAAATGTAAGTGAATTACCATATTATAGGGGAGACAATGCCACAATTACACATCTTTTAACAGGTAGAGAATATTCTAGTGCCAGAATTGGTTACATCTTGGTGAGTCATTGGTAAGAGTGGTCCCATGTGCTATTAGAACATCAAAATCTATTGCAAAGTTTGTTGGTTACTTTGTATAACCTGATAATAAGGCCTTTTTTCCGAAGACAATACTCATGCCATTGAACAAGCAGAAATCTATCTAGTGGCCAACAGGAAGGTTCATCCTTATGACTAGTATTCAGAGTGCTTGCAGGTACTCAGCACACTAATGGAGGAGAAAGTTTTTTTATCAATTTTAACCAGCTACACAATCTTGAGACCATCAAGACATACCAGCCTACAAGATATACAGCCTACAAGATATACTGTAATGATGATACAAACATTACAAGAATAACCAAATAGTTTCAGATTTGATTTGTGGTCGATTCCATGAGATGGAACCAATTCTTGACACTACTGAAGTATGCAACACTCTGAGATAAGCTAGTTCATGGGCTTTGGGGAAAACTTACTACTATTCTACTAAAGCAAAGGTTCTCAAACTGTGGGTTCTGACCATTTGGAAGTTTGTATTAGATAAGCTGTATATCATATATTTACATAATGATTCAGATCAGTAGAATATTATGGATGTGAAGTATCAAAAAAATAATTTTATTGTTGGGTGCCACCAGAGCATGAGGAACTGTATTAAAGGGTTGCAGGATGTAAAGCAGTGTGTTATAGGAACATGATATGCTAGATAGTTACATAGTTCAACCCCTATCAGGTATGACACCTTTTAAGTTGACTGGAATTAACACAAAGGCCCACAAATAGAAAATATATATTGAATGCAATAATTGGGAACACTCAGCACTAATGAAGAGGCCTTCCTCTAACATAGTGATTCTCAAACTTCGCAATACTGCAAACTTTTAATATAGTTTCTCATAGCTTCTTTTTTTGTTTATACTTTGTATCTGTAATTTTGAAATTGTTATGAACTGTAGTGAAAATATTTCACTTGTAGAATATCTGGTATGTGATCCTTATGAAAGATTCTTTTATACCATTTGGTGGTCAAAACCAACAGGTTGAGAACTTCTGTTCTAATCCCTTACCTCAAATCTCAGAGATCTATATAGAGAAGGAAGTAGGAAGATTAGAAGGGCTAGAGGTGGTATGTGACCCTAAGGAAACTGTCTTTCATACACAACAGGATTAGTGTACATATAGACTCAGAGATGGTGGTAATAAAAATAGACCTTCACAGATTGAATCCAGACAGAATACAAGCATCCAGAGCTGGGAGTAGAGTTGGACTCCTATTCCTAACAACTAAGCTATTTGCAGTTAATACTTTCGTTGGAAAGGAAAATAAGTTTCTCCAGTACAGTGTCATTGGTTACAATAACCACAATCAGTGCCAATCCCCATTCCAAGAAGCACAATAATTCCATGTATTGTATGTGGTGCGTTTTCTCTTCCTTTCTCCTCCTCCTCCTCCTCCTCCTCATCTTCCTCCTCTTCCTCCTCCTCTTCATTTTCCTCCTCCTTCTCCTTCTCTCCTGATCCTTCTTTTCCTTTTTCTTTCCTCCTCTTTTTCATTTTTGTTGTATTATGTTTCTGCTATATATATATATATATATGCATGTATGTATATATATGGGGCTTATGAAAGAGGAGAGAAAAAGGAATTAATGCTGGCAGGCAGTGAGAAAATTTAAAATAAAAAATAAATGAAACTATGGAACATAGTGCAAAAAATAAATACAAAGATTAACTTAATGATATTTAAATAGTCATATGCTACTTTCTATAAACTTCAATAATCTCTTGATATATAAGAATAATCCAATTTGAAATATAATTTTATATAACAAATACATTTTTGAAGAAAAAATGTATATATTTATCTCAATAAATAATGTTTTAAAACCAGAAATAAAAAGAAACATATCCAACTAAATTATTGCCTTGGGTACATATAATTCAGGAGGTAGTGTTAAGACTGGTCAGTTTATGTGCCAACAAAAGGTAAACTAGAGCATTTCAAATATCTATATTTGAACAATATTTTGTCCACCTCTGTCACTGGAAATGGTTGTTCTGTATCTAATGTCATACTGGAAGTGACAATCCAAAACAACAGGTCCCTTACATTAATCTGTTTATTTCCTACTGTACAGAATATACATAACAGAACTAAGAACATACTAGGTCATTTAGAGTTCAGATTATGTTAAATAAGTATCCCAAATATGCTTTTATCTATAATTTTTATATTTTTTCTCATATCAAAGTAACATTTGTATATTTATAGGCACCTGTATATTATAACAATGATTGCCTGATACAAAAATTTTTTATTAATAGTCATATGTAGCTCCCAGAATTTCATTGTGACATTCTTATTTATTTTCATGGATAAGTGCACTAAGAGACTGGCACTCTTTTACAATATAAATTTGCCCCTAACTGTTTTCTTCCTATGAACCATATATCTCTAATAAAAGTAGAAATCATGTCTCCACTTGATATATCCAGTGTGCATTTCACATCAAATTCAAGCACATTCTTGACAGCTAGATAATAATATACATAAGCTAAAAATGCATTCATTCGAGGGCAAGGAGCCACACTTCATCATTTCTAAATGGGATAAACTCACCAATGATTATTTTTAGATGAAATGATACATAACTATAAACTTGTGCACATTTCTCCTGTGTGTCAGACTATAAGAATATTTTTCAAATGTATTTTTTGTTTTTTTTGCTTAATTTTTATCATGAGCATCCTTATTTTTTAACATGAAGTTGATATCTAGAATTAACATCCCTTATGTTTTTATTTGTTAGGTTTACTTATGTTTGTTTATACAGTGGTTTTAAAAAAGTGGAAAATATTGTGAATATTTACTATATAAATATTTAAATATTTATATAGTAATTATTTTTAAATGCAGATTAGAAATAAATAATATCTTCTTTGAAAGCATTAATTACAGTTACAGCTAAGTATTTTTTTTATAAATACATTAAACACACTGATCAACTTGTATTGAGTGTTCCACTCAGCTGTACTAAACTTTAGAGACCTATTTTGTAACTACATTTTGATCACAGTATTCATTAAATGTTTTTACTGTGAAAAACAAATGAACACATAAACCACAAATACCATGTTAATTATTTCTATATATATAGACTATTTTTAAAAATATATTTAATTTCACTTTACAGTCTTAAACTCTAGTTATATCTTTACAAAAGTTCAAGAATCCATTTCTTTGAAATGGAAAAAAAATGCGAAAATTTAACATTCTTCTAGTTTTCTAGGATGGGAGGAATCCAACATGACTGGGTTTAGTTTTCCAAATTATGAGGCTATTACTTGTAATAATAATGAAAGTTTAATCACACCATAATTCTTTTAAGTTAGTGATTACTATCTAATACCTTTGGAATTTGAAGGATTTTAGCCAATCAACCTCACCTTTGACTCTTTAATTTCCACTATGAATATTCCTTTGAGGCCTAAATAATTTCTTGTTAAGGGAGGCACCTATAATACTGGTTTGTATCTCACATGAATCACTTCATCTTAGGTATTAGAAAATTCCATATTTATATATAATGTTACATTCTACTTTACCAAGAATTAGGATTTCATTTTAGGAATCCAATATTCTATCGATAAAAACATAATCTTTGTCTTTTATTACAACTGTAAGCCATAAAAGCATGTGTGATATCTATAGGGTTTTTTTAAAATTATGTATATTTTTTATATAAAGAAATGGGATTTGTACAGTTGTAGAAGAGAAAAGAGAAATTAAGTTAAATCTTTAGAATAAATTTTATTTTAGTTTTATACAAACAGGTTTTCAGAAATGTTAGGTTACAGAAACTTACTTTATAAATTAATGCAACTATGTCATCCAGAGTTTTTGTGACTTTCCTTGAGAGAGTCTCCATGTAGAAGGAACTGAATATTATAATAATCAGTGTATTTATGTTCACAGTGAGATGTTGTGTTATATGTGCAAATGTTGTGTGATGGTTATTGATCACTCTTGTAGAGATTTGGGGAATTTCTCCAATGCTTAAATATACTGTTTTGGGGGCACTTAAAATAACATTATTTTATTTATTTAAATTTCAACTGCTATCCCCTTGATGTCTTGTGGATAAAATTTAAAATGTAAATAAATAAAATAACCAATTTAAAAAAATCCAATTTTAATCCCCCAAGAGACATTATATTTAAGCATTGGAGAAGCTCAAAATCTCTACAAGAGTGTTCAATAACCACCATGCAGCATTTGCACATCAATTAGAGGGATTGGGTTGCCATCACACAGTCAAAAGTCCTGACCTAGAATTGTTCCTTTCTGAAGGAACTGCAGGGACAAAAATGGAGAAGAGCATAAGAGAAAGGAAGTCCAGTGATAGGCCCAAATTGAGATTCAGCTCAAGGGGAGGACCGGAGCCCTGACACTGTTAATGATGCTTTGGTGTGCTTGCAGACCTCTGAGAGGTCCAACAAACAGCTGAAAG
Organism: Mastomys natalensis; assembly: GCA_021653895.1. Classification (NCBI taxonomy): domain Eukaryota; kingdom Metazoa; phylum Chordata; class Mammalia; order Rodentia; family Muridae; genus Mastomys; species Mastomys natalensis. The sequence goes on from JAJTUV010000385.1 coordinate 92,456, forward strand.
AGTCAGATGCAGATACTAGCATTCAATCAATAGAGAAAAGCCATGGACCCCTCTGGTTGAATTCGGGAAAAGCTGGAAGAACCTGAGGAAGAGGGCAGACCCATGGGAAGACTAGCAGTCTCAATTAACCTGGACCCTGAGATAATTCAGACACTGAGCCGCCAAACAAGCAACATATATCAGCTGATATGAGGACCTCAACATACATATACATATATATATATATATATATATATATATAGAGAGAGAGAGAGAGAGAGAGAGAGAGAGAGACTTGAGAGAGAGAGAGAAAGAGAGAGAGACTTGAGGCACCAGGGAGTGGGAAGGCCTGCTGGGGTGGGGAGGTGGGGGACATCCTTTTGGAGACAGTGATGTGGGTAGCGAGGAGGTATGGGATGGGAAGCAGTCGGAACAGACCTGTAGGGGGGTGAAGTCTGGACTGTAAAAAAAAAAAAGGATTAAACGATAAAAATAAATAAATTAAAAAAAATTATCCCCCTTCCCAATTTTCCCCCCACAAAGACCCTATCAAATCTCCCCTCTTCCCTGCTTCTATGAGGGTGTTTCCCTCCCACCCACCCACCTACTCCTGCCTCACTGCCTCACTGCCTCACTGCCCTAGCATTGCCTTATACTGGGGCATCAAGCCTCCACAGGACCAAAGACCGCCCTTCCCATTGATGACAGTTAAGGCAATTCTCTGCTACATATGCAGCTAAAGTCATGGTACTCATTGGTTGGTGGTTTAGTTCCTGAGAGCTCTGTGGTGGGGGTGAGGGGTGAATAGGTTGACATTGTTGTTTTTTCTATGGAGTTGCAAACCCCTTCAGCTTTTTCAGTACTACCATTAACTCCTCCATTGGGGTCTCCAAGTTCAGTCCAATGGTTTGCTGCGAGCATCAGTATCTCTATTGGTCAGGCTCTGGCAGAACGTCTTAGCAGACAGCTATAATAGGCTTCTTTGCATCAGCATAGTGTCTGGGTTGGTGTCTGCATATGGGATGGGGAAGTCTCTGTATTGCCTTTACTTCAGTCTCTACTCCACTCTTTGTTCCTATGTTTTCTTTAGATAGGAGCAATACCAGATTAATATTTTTAGATAGGTGTGTGGCCCCATCTTTTAAACGGGAGCTATGCCTAACCTATGGATATGGTCCTTAAAAATTCGCTCTCTCCTTGGGTGGGTATTTCAGCTAATGTCATCCCCATTGAGTCCTGAGAGACTCTTGCTTTCCTGGCATCTGGGACTTTCTAGTGGCTACTTCTAGTTCCCCATCCCTTGCTACTACATACCTCTGTTCAATCCTGATCCTCTATACTTCTCCCCCATCTCCTCTCACACCTGATTATGCTCCCCCTTTTTTTTCCATCCCTACTTCTCTCCATCCCAGTTTCTTCTTTCCCTCTAACTTCCATGAATATTTTGTTCCCCCTTTAAAATAGAACTAGAACATCCACAATTTTGTATTCCTTCTTCTTAAGCTTCATGTGGTATGTAAGTTATATAGTGAAAATTCCAAGCTTTTTTTTTTTTTACTAATATCCACTTATTAGTGAGTACATACCATGTGTGTTCTTTTGTGACTGGGTTATCAATCTCAGGATGATATTCTCTTGTTCTACAGAGACAAAGTGTGGAATAGAGACTGAAGGAAAGGCCATCCAGAGACTGCCCCACCGGGGATCCATCCCATATATAGTCACCAAACAGAGACACTATTCTGGATGCTAAGAAGTGCATGCTGACAGGAGCCTAATATAGCTGTCTCCTGAGAGGTTCTGCCAGAGACTGACAAATACAGAGTTGGATGATCGCAGCCAACCATTGGAATGAGCATGGGTCCCCAGTGGAGGAGTTAGAGGATGGACTGAAGAAGCTGCAAGGGTTTGCAATCCCTTATGAAGAACAAAAGTATCAACCAACCAGATCCCTTAGAGCTCACAGGGACTAAACCACCAACCAAAGAGTACACCTGGAGTGACCCACAGCTCCAACAGCATATGTAGCAGAGGATTGCCTTGTTGGGCATCATTGGGAGGAGAGGTCCCTAGCTCTGTGAAGGTGTGATGCCCCAGTGTAGGGGAATGCCAAGGTAGAAGGTGGGAGTGGGTAAGGGAACACCTTCATAAAAGCAGGGGTAGGGGAGAAGGGATAAGTGTTTTCTGGAAGGGAAACTGAGAAAGGGGATAATGTTTGAAAGGTAAATAAAGAAAATATCCAAAAAACGAAAAGAAAAAAAAGTAAGAAAAAGTGAGCTGTCAGTAGGAGCATTCTGCTAATTCATAATGTAATAAGGTCAAAGTATTGCTAGTTTTCCTTCTTTTTCACATTTATTATTCAATTAGATGATGCAGTTACATTTGTCATTGTTTACATTTCTTCCTAAAAACTACCAATACAACTTGCTTTCAATTTAATATTTGTAAACGCTCACTTGTGATGCTTTGTAATTCTGTGGGTTTTACTATACACAGAAAGTCTATTTTTATTATTATGATACCAAATAGAATAATTTTTTTCTCTATGTTGTTTTAACTCTATCACAATGACATTAGACTACCTTTTTGTTGGCTTTCTTTCCCTAATATGTGATGGAATGCAATTAACATTTCTATTTTCTTACCTTATTGCTCACAAATTCCTGAAGATTTAAAAATGGATAATTGTCCTCCTGGGCTGAAAAGAAGCTGAGGAGGAGGGCAACCTTGTAGCAGGACCAGCAGTCTCATTTAATCTGTACCCCTGAGATCTTTCAAACACTGAACCACCAAAAGGGCGGTATATACCAGATGATATGAGGCCTCCAACACATATACAGCAGAGGACAGCCTAGTCTGTGTTCAATCAGAGATGATGCACCTAATCTTCAAGAGACTGGAGGCCCTAGAGGATTAGAGGTCTGGTGGGGTGAGGGTAGGAGGTAGGGACATCCTCGTGGAGACAGGAGAATTTGTTGGAGATATAAGAGGTAGAACAGTCGGAGAGTGAATAAAATTTGGGGGAATAAAATTTGGAATGTAATAAATAAATAAATAAATAAATAAACAAACAAAAATATGTTTAAAAAATAAAGAAAACATTAAAAAATGATAATTCTCATCACAGAATCTTAGTTTCTTATTTCTAACATAATGTTCAATTTTATTGTTTCTCGAACTTTTGGCTAAGATCAAGTGTATAATGTTCAATATTTTCACAGGATTATTATACAAACTATCGTATTTATGGCAATATTGAAATATTAAAAAGACATCATTGATGTTATACTCACTATAGAAAAATAATCAGAATTTCATCAACGATTACAATATTGAATGTTGTCTATTTTTAATTTTCAAATTTTTTTGTGAAGGATGGTGCTTATATTCTATATAACAAAAACATCACAGAGGTCATATTTAAATTTAAAATGTGTAGTTGTTTACAAAACATATTTTATTGTTTTGTAAACACTCTAAAACAGAAGAATTTATTTTAAAAATGCTTACTGCAGTAAATGATTAATTACATAAAGAGTAAATATAACATTTGGCTATGTCCTATATGAGGATATTTTATAAAATTGATGTTATATATTCATCAATTGTTAATGATCAAATAATAGTTTCTCAGTTGAACATAAGTAAGACACAAAAAAATCATGACATATAAAATCTATTCATTTCATAAGATAAAATTTATAAATTGTGAAGTTATTGCCTATCTTCTAATATGTACTAAGGGAACAATTCATTCACTTAAAAACTTCTAGAAGTAAAAATCCTGTACAAGCACAGTTTAGATGCCTTATTTATGCAAATTGTATAAAACAGTTGTAAGGAAAAATTTCTTTTTACAGATGCATTCTTGGTACTTGAGATATAATGTGACTATTTGGGGCAGGGTGTTAGTACTTTGTGTTTTGTTAAATAGTACAATAGTTCTAGTCAGTATATATTACATCCACATGGGTCAGCCATTAAAGGCTAGGCTCACAACCAAAGTTGTCTTTGCCCTTTCATTATATGTTTCATCTCATTATGTATCTGTATTTCCTTGGATATCAGTCAAGAACTTATGGTCATCTTTTAGAATTCAATGAAGTGTTTGTTCATATTCTTTTTAAAAGATTTTTATAATTATTTCATTATTGAGATTATACCTTAATTACATAATTTGCCTTTCTCTTTCCTTCACCTGAAAGCTCTCATATATTCCTTCTTTCTCTGCTTAAAATTCATATGCTGTGTCTGATCAATTGCTCTTATATACATATATGTATGTATGTTTACATGTTTATCTCTAAGTGTGTGTGGTGTGTGTGTGTGTGTGAAAACATTGGTTATCCAATAGCAATAGTCTAAATGAAAACAGATGTACAACTAACATAATATAGGCTATACTTAAGTGTTCATAAATACGTAATCATAATATTTTAAATCCCTTTAATTGTTTTGTAAAGCTTATGATTGTTCTTTTAAATTCCATGTCCTGTGATTCATCTACATAGCTCTGGTTAGATATTATTTACCCTCATAACAATGCTTGTACACCTAGATTTCTTAGAGGTTGTAGGTCTGAAATTAGCATTGTGGATATGGAGAATGTTTTATGTGGGGAGCAGGTAGAGAGTGTAATGAGATGGGAAAGTCATATTTTACCATGCCTTCTGCCTCAGCTTCAGTCTCCAGCTCCTTGTCCTGTTTAAGTTATTGCCATAACTGCTTTAATAACTGTTACATGTCAATGTAAGTAAAATGTTGAAAGTTACATATAGAGGAATATAGATAGCCATGGTGGATACATGGTGGATAAATGAGTATGGAAGTACACTTGGATATAAATTATCTGTGGAGATATAAAGTGGGACAAAATATGTTCCTAAGCAAAGATGCATTGCTCATGCTCTTTCATTTGGTTTTGTGCCTGGTAGCTCACATCAGTGTTCAGTACAAGCAATGCTAGTAGCTCACATCAATGTTCAGTTACAAGCAATGCTAGTTTACCTAAACTGGTTATAGCACTTGAGCATTTTAGAACTACTATATTGTTTTCTTGACTGCTTAAGAAATTATTTTTAAATTAGTGCTGCATCATTCTGTTGTTGAAGAAACAGGTCAAAGAAAGAGAGCCTTTGATACGTGTAGGCTTAGATTTTTCAAAACCTAGTTTATTTAGAGGTAGGGGAGAAAGGTTAATAGAAAAATGGTCTTGTGGACCTGTTTAGAAGTAGTTTCTTTGTGGTTTCCCACTCTTCTTTGTCAAGATACCAACAGTACAGTTCAACAGCAAACACCAAACATGAGTCTGGAGCAGCAGTATGATCCAGCAGAAACAGCAAGGCTGTGCTGAATGTGCACAAGTCAGGGAAAAGAGCCAGTCAATTGGAGTACCATGGCACAATTCACTTTAAAAGTGAAGACCAGTGATGACCAGCAAAGACCAGTGAACATTGTGAAGAAGGGAGAGCAGAAAAACATCACATGACACAACTGAGTTGTTAAACAAACCAGAAATTTCAATTTCCTATACGTAATATGTAGACAATATTCAGTGCACACCTATCTTCTAGACAGAAATATCCAAATTTCTATAATGTATTAGAGAATTCACTGCAGCATAGCAATTGCAAGCACATTTCTCCTGCTTCTGCATATGTAAAAAAAAGTCAGGTTTTATGGCATTTGTTGTTATAAATATCTTAATAAAACTGCAGAACACATAAAACCATGGTGAAATTCTATATGTAAACAAGCAAGACTAAATTCACACATCTGCATAGTCAATAGAAAGCACAAATGCATGTTTAGCATATTGCACCGTTCTTAAGAAATAAAACATCTTTAAACTTTATAGCCAGCATTTGTTAAATAAAGCTATGCTCATCTTTCTGATATATTAATAATGGCACGATGATCATTTCAGAAACTTTCTAGTTTTTTAAAAATTTGAAGAATCACTTCCTGGATTATTTTACATTGTAAAAATAAATGTGTGTTTGCAAAACTGTTATTATTGTAGCAAATAAAATAAAAGCCATCATTTGTTGAATTAGTATGCATCTTCTTTTCAAAATATAGTATGAGGAATAGATTCTTGTCAAATAGGAATATACACATACATTAAAATGAGAATGAAAAACAGTAAATCAAGTTTTATATGCTATTTTCCAAAGGTATTTGTTAAGATTTGATGTGGCTATAAAGACTAATTGATTGCATATGAATGTTTGACATTACTTCATGTCATGACAAAACTCAATCAGCAAATACTTATAAATGAAATAACAGTATCAGAATATGTGTAGACATTATTAGAAAAAGAAGCAGCCAAGTTTAACTGAAGTTTCAACTTACTGATTGAATTTATAACTTATGTAAAATACAGCTAAAATTTCTGAAGAGTTTCAATTTGCCACTGTATTTCAAATGTAATTTCATTAAAAAAATAGCACTTTGGTATATATAATGGTATCCAATATGTTTCATCAGTCTGAAAACCAATGGTTGACTGCATCCATAAACATAATACATGATAAACACAGGAAAAACATATGTGCTACTTAAAGATTATGAAGAAAAGACGATGTGAAGAGAGACTTTAGATTTATAGAGAATGACTCCTATAAAGCTGACTTATTACTAATCAAAATAAAATTGTAAATATTCCATTTTAAAGGATTTTCCCAGCAAACTATTTAACTGAAATTATAACCTTACAGTACTATGCAGAAACACACTGTGTCCTTGGTGAAAATATGAATGCAAACCAGAACATTGACATTTGATTGAAAGTAGTTACTTATTCATGAGAAGAGTGCACTGATATTTCATGCAATCTGGACAAGCATTATAGAGAGAGCAAACAAATATAGCAAAACTAGGCAATAGGATCATAGAACAAAAAGAAAACCACCATTATTTGTATTTAATAAAAAGAATAACTCTCCTAACATTTTTGTTTGTACATTCTTTTCTACTAATATCTACACATCTTTATTGAGATTCAGTTGACAAAAAGCCTGTTTACTGAAACAAATGGTATTAATCGGTTAATTTGTTGGAGAATTTTAATTTCAGAGTTAAAAATCACTACTCATAAAGATTTCTCAAATACAAACTCCCCAGAACCAAGTGGTAGCACTTGATGAAGATAAACTGATCCATTATTATTGCTTGCAGTTCATAATCTAGATTAGTATATATTCTATATATGAAAATGATATAAAATGGCACTAGCAACTATTATACAACCATCAGAAGGCTTTTTTTCTTGCCTACACACTTGATTCTTTTCTTTTTCTTCCCGTACCCCAACCCCTGACAGGGATTGACAACACATATCTGTGGCTGTTTCTTCAATGGCCAGCATTGGCTATGAGGTATAGAAAAAGTAAAACAAAACAAACAAACAAATAACATGCAAAACAAAACATTTTATTTTATTAAATTAGCAATGTCAGGCATACTATATAATCTCACACAGAAGAGAAATGGTAGTTAAAGGAAGCAAGAATCACAATCTATGGTAATGCCTCTTAAGAAGAGTTTTTCTGAATATACCTACAAACAAAGTAGCAAAACATAGTTTGTGCATCTAAAGTGAGCAGTGGAATATTTTATAGAAACATGTCTTAATGCAATTAATTAATGGTGTGGAGAGCAGAAGGAGGTTGGGGTTTCCTATGTGGGGAATATATTTACAACATGTTTTCTCTATTAGATTCACTTAAGGTGAGTGAAAGAGGCAGAGACAAAGACAGACACAAATAAAAAGAATTTTTCCAGAACAAACACTTGAAATATGCCAACATTCCAGTTATTGCAATGTCTAACCATCAACGACAAAATTTTGCTTAGGAAAGCAGTAAAGTTACAAACAAATTAAAATTTTGTATTTTGATGTTTATCATTACACATATTTTCTGATATATATATAGCTGATTCATTTTTTGGTTACTATACAGTAAAGTGAAATTTACTGTAACATTTGTATTGAGCAATAACATTTAATTTAGTTCTCAGTTTTTCTCTGCTATAATATTCTTTTACTTCTTTGGTTGTCATCTTTCTTCTCCCTACGTGCAATCTTGGTTGTTCAGTCGAGAGTACAAGAAAAAGATGTCAAGATAGAATGCAACTTAAAGACTATTTTAATGGTCCAAGTCAGTTTATAGCACCTTGGACCAAGATAGTAGAGAAAAATAGTAATAAATGTATTTATATTCCAAATATATCTTGATAAGATTACACTATGAAAAAAAGTGGATGGTTTGGATATATTATGAGGAAGGAATCAAGAACAAAAGGTGATTTCAAAAAGTTTGGTCAGAGTTCACAGAGAAAAGTAGAAATTCTACTGACAGAAACAAGTAGGAAAAAGTTGCCAGGAGTCCAGTTTGGCCTACTAGATGTGCAGTGAGGAATATCAAGTAATACACACACACAACCACACACACACACACACACACACACACACATTAATGCTTATTTCCAGACACACACTGGACTGTACCTTTCTCCATTTTGTTTCTTTTATTTACAAATTATATAAATTAATGTTCTATGGTTTCATTTGTTTTTATATATAATGAGACTAAATGTTTCTCATTGCTTTTTTTCTCCCTATCATCTCTCCCCTCCCCAATAAGTACTCTGTTAATCTAATTTGGAAATTTACTTGCACATATTTTAGTATCACTTTAAATCATAGAAGAAATCTGTATGTGTGTGTTGTGTGTGTGTTTGTATGTATGCTTGTGCCTCTGCTTGTGTTTGTGTATATGTGTGAATGAGTAAGTATATGTGCATGAGTGTATGTGAGTGTGTGTGAGAGTGTGTGAGGGTGTGTTAGTATGCACATGCCTATATCCACTTTTCAGATGGTACATTTGTAGGCCAAGTACCAACTTCAGTTATCTTCTGCAATCACTCTTCCAATTTTTTTTCATCTTTATAGTTTCCTTTGCAATTTTCATAGACATATACTATGTACCTCCATCAGATCTACCCTCCACTCTCTCATTACAATGCCTTCTCTGAAATCAAGGGTAGCACAAATTGGACTGAGTGCATTATACATTTTAATCTTTTAAGATTTAACTCAATTTTAAAATAAAGTAGCTAATAAAGTAAAAATATTATATTCACTATTTTCTGCCATTTTGACCATTTATTAAAATGAATATAAGATTAGAAACATTTTAGAAAATATTTAACATAGAACTTGGAGCTGTTTCTGCCACACTAAGTATGAAATTGGAAATGGAATTTGTAAGAAGGCTATATTTACATTAATAGTTTCTAATCTCAAACAAATAATTTCTGTATGAAAGTTTAGAATATTTGTACCCATTTTTGGTAAATATCAATAAGTTTTCAATATTAGAGCTACATAATTGAGCATTAATAATAGATTAATATAGAGCATAGACTGTTTATTTTCTACAATCTCACAGCAAGTTACAAGTGTAAAGAATACATATTATGAAAATATTTATAGAAATTATGAATATTAGGGATAATAACTCATTATTCAGAACTGCTGACAAAGGTAATATATCAAAATTGATAAGCAGAGTTTATTGAAAGGTTAATAAATATATAGAAAATATTGTTTGAATTTTCACGATTTTGATTGTGTCCAGTATGTGGCAATATAGAAAATATAAGGAGGAGATGTGTACAAATCTCATTTCATCTGTAACTGATTATTACTGTATTATTCAATGGCCTCTAATTTTAAAACAGCACTAAACATTTGTCACAGTGATATTTCCTTACATACTGACTTCTTTAATTTATTTTCCTTTCTAAGTAGATTTAAAACCTTGTGAGCATGGTCTGAATCATATAGATATACATTACCTGAACTAAAACAATTAGTGAAGCAATTCAAAAGCCCATTCTCATTACATAGACAAAGATGATCTTTGAATCTCCCAATGAGGCTAAGAATGCTTGGATTACATCATGTAGAACATACAATATGATCCAATATGTAGTAATATCTGTTAAATTCACTGGCTAAGTATTTTTATTCCTTTTTTCAACCATGTATAACTGTTTCAACAAATGGAACTATAAAAGCAAATGATATCATAAAATGTCTTCATATAACCATCTAATATTTTTATCTACTTAAGGATTTTCATCTGGAATGAAGGAAGAGAGTGACATCTTAACTTTGCTTAGTGCAAAGTGAAATAGAAAGAACAATAGCAACAATTTAATATCACACTAGTGTATAATATTTCTCTATAGCTAATCTATAGCAGTATTTTCTATGTGCTACATTTCCTGAGTTAAGGCTCAAAAGAAACTAAAGCACTTAGTAAATGTAGATGTATTTCTTCAGGGACTACTGCTGCCACTGCAGCAATAGCTGTTGCATTTCACACATAGGTAGTTACAAATTAAAGTGCAAAATAATTTGAATGTTAGTTAAAAGATTGTGGAAAAACACCAAAAGTAACAGTCACTTCATAAAGAAGTTAGGCGGTCAAAACATATTCAACTGAGAATTAGGTAATATAATCATAACTCTAGGGTATCATTTACTTCACTTCATTAAGTGTAAAATATGTTACATTTGTGTGCTCACTGAATGATGCTTTTTAGTTTAAATGAAACTTTCTACACGATTTAGTTTTTTTGGCAAAGCTGAAATGGAAATATGTAATAACATACTTCTTTCAGGGCCTTCAAGATGGCTCCATGGGTAGAAGAGTCTGGCCAACCAGAAAGCTTTCATGTATCACGAAATACCAACTAGGAGCTAATCCAATGCAATCACATCAGGGTCGTTAATCACAAGCTCGAGCTTGGGACTTAACTCACCGCTGACCTATAGGATGGATCCAGTGGAGAAAAGACCAAAATCTCATCAGGACAAGGTTTTATAGGAAATGGTAAGCGAAGGGTATTTCTAGCCTGGCAAGCATCTAATTGGGGTAAGGTAGGGCTTGTGGGGAGGTATGGAGTGGCGCTATACTGTGGTCTTTAGCATAATTGGCTGGTACTGGGAGACAAACCATAAGCTTAACTTCTGCTTTCCTCCTGATTGGTTGTTGTTAGGCAGGAGTGGGCTTGTATCCTGGGGGTGTTGATTTGTTGGGGAATAACCTGGAGACTGGAGCTAGGTACCTGTCTGTTAGTTCACTTGAGTTTAAATTTGGGTCAGGTTCTCTACGATCTATCTTTTGGGTTTGAACCCAAAAGATCTCTTACAACCTGATGACCTAAATTTAGATGCCAGGATTCGAATAATGGAAGAGGAGAAAAGATTCCATCAAGTTATTCTCTGCCACTCATGTGCACATCCATTCATGTACATAGTCTCTCAAATTACATTAACAAACATAAAACTAAAATAAAAGTCAAAACAATTTTTAAATGAATTGTGCACTGTATATCAAGGTGAAATTAAATTCCTAATGACAATACCATACCACAAGCTTCTCTCTCTCTAATCTCTCTCTCTCTCTCTCTCTCTCCTCTCTTCTTTTCGTGTGTGTGTGTGTGTGTGTGTGTGTGTGTTTGTCTCTGTCTCTCTCTATCTGCCTCTCCGCTCCCTCCTTTATACTTCATCTCTAGATTTGTATTAGCCCCTGGCTCAACAACTACAATAGATAATGTACCTACAGGATATAAATAAAAATATTATGGTGATGTGTCCAATCCATGGGAATTCAGTTGATACATAAAAAGAAAATTTCTTGTTAATTGTACATTTACTGTTCTTTCCCTTTAAAAGATATACTTGCAGATTTCTATATAAGAGTTCTATTCAAACCATGTATTTCTTAATGCTGTTTAATTCTTTAAAAATCATTTTATTATTATGATTTTATTGAGCTCTAGACATTTATTCAGACGTTACTGTTCTTTGGTGCTTATCTATTTATATCTTGAAACTGTCTTTTAGTTTTTCTGAGGTTCTTACCCAGGCCAATTAGTCAAAACCCCAAACTTAAACTTCTGAATGTAAACACAGGATGTTGATAAAATAATAAAATATATTGTCAGTACTCATAGCTTCAAAGGTACTCCTGAATTTCACCTGTGTTCACAAAGTCTCTTAGATAAAAGAAAATTTAGTCACTCAAGGTCTGTTGCATGAAGTCTTATACTACACTACAAGAAGAAATTCAAATGCTATTGATGTCTGAAGATTGAAGATTCATTTAATAAGGTCTCTTTCATTTCATTGTCTACTCTTGAGCTCTTATTGGTTGTTTGATTAAGTCTACATGCACTCTCTTTTTCATCCAAATATGCTTCTTTTTTCTCCTCAATGTTTCCTATACTTCTTGAGAAGTTGGGAGAAGGCTAGAAATGTGTACAGATGTGATTCATGGCCTTAACTCAAAGTAGAAATGAGTAATCTAAAAGTGGTTAGGAGGACTAATGATTCTGATATTGTGACACATCTTATGTTTCCAAATAAACCTTAACATCTATATTAACACCCACAGAAGCTTAAGTCTTACAAAGGAAATAACTTTTAAAATGACTGCCAGAATAAATCCAAAGAGGATTATTGTCCAAACACTACATTAATTGTTAAAAATTATAAGACATGCTGGCTTTCATATACAACTGAAAAGAGAGGATACTCCTGAAATATGATCATTTTTATCATCACAAGACAAGTAGAGATTACAAACTAAATTCTCATCTTGTACAAACATTATCTAAGTTGTAACACACAAAAAGTTAACTAATATTTAATAATTATTAAAGAAGAACAGGCATATCTTAAAATGTAGAGGACTGTAGATTATAGGAAAAGTATGTTCTTAAAGAGTAGTTTCAAAATCTGGACTATGCAGGTATATGTGTGCTTAAATAAGTTTTAATGTCAGTAAAATAAGTTTTAAAGGCAATTAGTAATACAGTGTTGTATCATTAAGGCTTAACTGTTACTTTATTTATTAACTTTATTTGACTTGAATGATAGTTCTTATTATGTTCTAAGCTTCTTAAGATTTTCTCTTGACCTCCAGTTCTCTCAGAGGATGAGGCTCGTTCCTCATGCTTAAGTTCCCTTAGAGAAGACATAAAAAGATCATTTGCTTATGAATTTCAGTGGTGAAGTAAAAGATTCTAAAAGTGCATTTCAAGAGAATCCTAATAAAATGCTATAAAAAGGCTATTTTCTTCTTTGCATGCTATTTACATAATGCATTGTGTCTTCCTCCTATTTTTGAAAAAAAATTTAATTTGTCTAAGAAAGTTCAAAATAGTATGAATGATCTTATAAATTTGAGTTATAGGTTACAGTCAAAAGTGTAATAATATTTGTCTTCTAACTTTAAAATAATTTATTTCTTCTATTTTAAAAATACAACTTTAAAAATTCCATTGTAAATTGTAGTTTTAGTTCAAAGTCTTAAAATTTCCACTGAAATAATTTCTCACATAAATGAAGAAATATATCATACTTTTGGAACAGAATTCTGAATGCTGTGAATAATAAATTATCTCAATTGTATCTTCAGAACTGAGTGATAAAAATAATGCATAGTATTATTTTAGGGTATTTATTTATTTATTTATTTATATTGACATATTCATTTACATCTTTCTCCTTTCCACCCCTGCTGGTTATCCCCTCCCACAATCCTTCCCCCATCACCTCTCCCTTTCTCCTCTGAGTGAGTGTCGGCCTCCCTGGATACAGCCCCCACACACCTTGGCATAAAGGCATCCAGGCAGGCATGGTGCAGATGGAGCTGAGAGTCCTACATCTTCATCTGAATGCCACTAGAAGACTGGCTTCTAGGCATTTAGAACAAGTGTCTTAAAGGCCACACCCACAGTGAAGATTGAAATATCTCCCATACTTCTGGATGTGTAGAACTATCATAGTAAAAATGATCATACTACAAACAGAAATATGCAGATTTAATGCATTCTCCCATCAAAATTCCAACCCAATTCTTTACAGACTTTGATAGGACAATATTCAACATCACATTAGAACAAAAACAACAAAAAACAAACAGAAAAACAGGATAGCAAAAGTAATCCTGAACAATAAAGAAATTCTGGGAGTATCATCATTCCTGATTTCAAGCTGTACTACAGAGCTATAGCAATAAAACCCAAATGGTATTACCATAAAACCACACACTTATTCAAGGGCATTGAGTGGAAGACCCACACATAAGTCCACGAACCTGTGGACACATGATAAAGAAACCTAAAATACACACTGGGAAGTAAAAGCATCTTCAAAAAATTCTGATGGTCTGATTGGATGTCAGTATGTTGAAGAATGAAAATTTATCTGTATATACCTCCCTGAACAAAACTCAAGTCCACATGAATCAAAGACCTCAATATAAAACCAGATATGCTGAACCTGATAGAAGAGAATGTGAGAAATAACCTTAGCATATGAGACAACTTCCTAAACACAACAGATACTAACATTAAATGCAATAATTGAGTGCAACTGCATAAAACTGAAAAGCTTCTGTCAGGCAAAGGATACTCTCAGTAGAACAAAATGGCAGCCTAAAAAATAGGAAATATTTTCACCACATCTATATTCCATGAAAGGTTAAAGATATAAAGAGTTCAAGAAGCTAGATGCAAGTAAACCAAATAGTCTTCATAAAAGTGGGGTACAGAGCTAAGGAGAATTCTCAATAGAGAAATCTCAAATAGCTGAAAAGCACTTAAAGAAATGTTCAACATCTTTAGTCATCAGGGAAAAGAAAATCAAGACTATTTTGAGATTTCATCTTACACCTGTCAAAATGGCTAAAATCAATAAAACAGGTGACAGTTTATGCTGGTGAGGATGTAGGACAAGGAGAAACACTGCTCATGAGAGTATAAACTTGTACAGCTGTTATTGAAATCAATAGAGTAGTTCCTCACAAAATTGGAAATTGATCGACTTTAAGACCCACTTACACCTCTGTTGGACATATGCCCTAAAGAAGCTCCATCTTATCACAAGGATGTTTGCTCAATTATGTTCCTACTGACTTTATTCATATTAGTCAGAAAGTAGTACCTTTACACAATGGTGTAATACTGCACATTTTAAAAAAAGACAATGTGTAATTTGCAAAAACAAAAAAAAAATGAGTGAAACAAAAAAATTTTTTTTGAATAAAGAAATTGTAATCCAGAAAGACAAACATAATATGTACTCACTCATAAGTGGATATTAGCTCTTAAGTAAAGAATAATCACACTATAATTCACAAACCCAGAGAGGCTAAATATCAAGAAGGTGACTAGTGGGAATGCATTGATCTCCCTAGGAAAAGGATATAAAACAGACCTTGCAGGTAGACTCAAAGTGGCTAGGGCTATAAATGGACAGTATCAGACAGGGGCAGGAAGGAATGAGGTAGAGTGTGTAGGGAGAGATGATTTGACTAGAGGCATTTGGTGGTCAATATGGAAACCTGGTACATTGGAACTTTCCTGGAACCTATGAGTATAGTAGAATACCATTAACTTCAGACAGGAATCTAAATTTTAGGCTAGAACAAGGAAGTATGCTTCAGACATGAAAGTGATTTTGGGCTAGGACAGGAAATTTGCCTCAGATATTTTGGTCATCCTGATAAGCCCTTAGAAACAGTGATCACAAGAGTGTTCTCAGAATTTTGTTTGTTGCCTTGCTTGTTCTTTTGACTACTTGCATCTGTTGTATTGCCAGTTCTTCAAACTAGAACTGACCTTAATACTTGCATGTAATTAAAATGGTATAAAAGCAAAAAGAAGGAGGGGGAATGGAATAGGGTGTTCTGGGGGAGGGGGGAGATGAGGAAAGGAGATGTCATCTGAAATGTAAATAAATAAACTATCCAATTAAAAAAAAAAAATGAAGACATTTAATAATAACTTCAAACAACCTAAAAAGAAAAAAAGAAATCTCATTGACTTTTTCTTGTTTTTGATTTATGTTGACAATCATATTTGGTTCTATTCTAGATCTCTGAGCCACCCAACTTCCAGTTCCTGGTCATGTGGACAGTGTCAGATATGGGAAATTTATTTTGGCATGAGCCTCAAATTAGAGTAATCATTGTTAGGAGACTTTCACAAACTATGGACAATCTTTGCCTCAGCACAGCTTGCTGGCAAGAAAAGTTTTAGGTCAAAGGTTTTATGTCTGGGTTGACTTTTCCATTCCACAATCAAAACTCTTGCTTGGTTACAAAAGACAGCTGATTAGGATCCATGTCCTCCATTACTAGGAGTCCTTATTAGTAAACAGTCCTCATATATAGTCCTCATATATGATACGTGATTCATATGTTATTCATCATTCTGAGGATGGATTACCTCATTCAATATAATCTATTCTAGGTCCATTCATTTACCTGAAATATTCATAGTTTCACTTTTTTTTTGTATCAGAATGCTAGTGCACTGTGTATAGGCACCACATTTTTCATTATCAGTTCTTCTATTGAAGTATATTAAGATTGTTTCTGTTACTGACTATTGTGGATATAGTAACTATTAATATTTATATTGCTAAGTAGTTTCTGTGAAGGAAGATATTGAAGAGTGTTGTTTGTTTGTCTTTGGTTTTTTTTTTTTTTTTTTTTGGCACAAGTCCAGAAGTTATATAGCTTGATCATACATTGGAGTTGCTTTTAGCTTTAGAGGAGTTTCTATCCTAATTTCTACAATGATAGCATAGATTTACATTCCCACCCACAATAAATCATGATACTTCATCCTCCATGAACCGGTTAGCATTAGTTTTTGGATGGTTTTTTAGGTTTATTTATTTTTTGGTGTTGCTGTTGGGATTTTGGTTGTTGTTTGGTTGGTTGGCTTTTGTTTAGTTTTATCATGTTCCTTTTGGTTATAGTGATATGAATCTCAAATGAGTTTTATTATTTAAAATAGATCACATATTGCTGAGGTATGCCATGTTTGGTTGATATCCATGGGATGCCTGTCCTTTTCTACAGAGTAAAAGAGGAGGAATGGTTGGAGAGGAGAGAATATAAAGAGGGAAGGGGCAGGAGACTGTGGTCAGGATGTAATATATAACACAAGAGTCAATAAAAATCCTTTTAAACAATAGAGCACATGTGCTTAAAAACACATTCTTTGTAAAATTTTGTGGTTTTCCAGAATTGTTATTCTTCTCTGTGTTTATGATTCCTTCCTTAAGCATTGTTTCATTTTTAACTAACCATATATGTAATATTATTGATTTCTTTCTTTCATGTAATTTTTTATTGAAAATAGATTTTTAAAATCTTTTTTATTATTGTTGAAAATAGACTTTTTATACACCATATATTCTTCTTATGATTTCCCCTCTCCTAAAGTAGGACTCCAAAGGGCTGCTATGCCCTGGCTGAGCCTTTCTGTATGCTGCTGTCTACTATGTAATATCTCTGCGGTTCCTCTAAGATCAAAAACATCCTGTTGAAGGATGATGCCCCAGGAAGGGAATTTATACTTGACATCCTATTGCCCCCCAGTTGAGTTCCTGTTTTTTCCTGCGTTTGTGTTTTTCCTTCCCTGGCTTGGTGTCTATATTGAACCTGCCCAGTAAAGGCATTGGCATTCTCTCACAAGGATCACCATCCCCCAGGCCTATGCCTGAGCTCGGTACCGCGTGCAGCGCTGGAGCTGTCATCCTAACACACTCTCACATAGCCCATTTGCTATATTCTTTCCCCTTCTTCTCTGACAAGTAGGAGCCGCCCCACCCACCCATATACCAGATCACCCTGGTACATCAACTTCAAGCACACCTGAAAGACTAGGTGCATCCTTTTCCACAAAAGCCAGACAAGGTAGCCCAATTAGAGCAACAGAATTGGCAAACAGGCAACAGTGTCAGGGACAGCCTCCGCTTCTTAGAAGATCCCCAAGAAGACCAAGTTGCACATCTCTGTTACATGTATGTGGGGGAGGTAGGTATATGCTTTTTGGTTGCTGGGTCAGTCTCTGTGTGCCTGAGAGGATCCAGGTTAGTTGACACTATTGATCTTCTTGTGGAGACCCTATCCCCTCCCAATCCCTCAATTCTTCTCCCAAGTCCTTTACAAGACTCCACAAGCTCCATCTGATGTTTGAGGTCTATCTAATGTCTGTGGGTCTATACAACTGTTTTAGTCAGTTGCTGGGTAGAATCTAGCAGAGGACAGTTGTTAGGTTCTTGTCTGCAAGGATAACAATGACTCATTAATAGTGTCAGAGATTGGTTTCTGCCCATGAAATGGGCGTCAAATTTGGCCAATCATTAGTTGGCCATTCCCTCAGTCTCTGCTTCATCTTTGTTTCTGCACCTCTTTTAGGCAGGACACATTTTGGGTTGAAGGTTTTATGGGTGAGTTAGTATTCTTATCCCTCCACTGGGAGTCCTGCCTGGCTACAGGAGGTGGCCACTTCAGGCTCCCTATCTCCCATTGCTAGAAGTCTCAGCTAAAGTAACTCTCATAGACTTCAGAGAGCCTCTTCCATCTCAGGTCTCTGGAAAATCATTGAGATATGCCCCCACCCCCCTCACATACCATGCTCTACTTGCCTCTAAGGATTTCCACTCACTCTCTAGGCCATCTCTCCTATGTTCCAGTTACATCTGACCCCTTCCTTTTCCTCCCCACTCCCACTCCTACCCAATTCCCTCCACCTATGACAATTTTATTTCACTTCTGAGTGAAGTTTAAGCATCCTTCCTTGGCCCTCTTTTGGAAACAAGTCTACTGACAATCTTAGAGGCCTGCTCTTGTCAGGGACTTCCTGTCTGTACTTGAAGGTCATACATTTTCGTATGGTGAAAACACTAAAAATCTTTCCTTCTAGCCTTCTGAAATACTTGGTATTTTTGTCTATCATCATCCTGCTAGTGTGAAATTCTTATTCCTAAGTTGAACTTTGAACATAAGTATCTCATTAATTTTTCCTCATTCCCCATCCCTCTTAACTTCTTTTCTAGCATCAAGTGGCCACCATTTTACTCTTCACTCTGAGATGAATCCTTAAATCCAAGAGATTAGTGAGATCTGATTCCTTATCATTAGTGTCATGTATCTCCTATTATTTTCAAGTTCACAGTGCTTTTCTTTAAATGTTCACACACACACACGCACAGAGAGAGACACACAGAGAGAGAGAGGGGGGGGGAGAGAGAAAGAGAGAGAGAGAGAGAGAAATGTGGATTGTTAAATTTATAAATAAAACTTCTCAGTTTGTATAATGTTACCTGTATGTTTGCAAATTCAGAGATGCCAACTTGGTAGTTGACATAGTAATTTTTATGATATTACAATTTTCAAATTTTGGAAAGTTTATAAAATGGACAATATTATTACATATACAAAGAATATTGTTTGAAAAATGTATCAGCTATTTGTTTCATCCTATAATATAAAAGAGAAAGAATCAAGTTTTATTCAGTTATTTTTTCTTTCCAGAAATAAAGTAATATAGTTGACTCTGAGGCAAAAGACATGAAGTTATTTCTTTATTTAGATTACAAATTACTAAGACAGGACACTGAGTATTTATTTTGTTTTTATATCTACATAAATTGTTTAAAATGTATATTTAATTTATTTAATATATTTCATAAATACTCTATCCACATTTTCCTTGATATTTTTTATGATTCTATTTTCTGACTGCCCTTGAGCTCAACTGATCTTTTAGATGTGAAAAATCATGAATTCCTTTGAATTTTCCTTTGTTGAATTTTATGGAAATATATAGCATCCTTCAAATATTCTACTAACTTTATATTTGAGAAATGATTTTAATTTTTCAAGAAGTAATGTTATAGGAATGCCTGTAGAAAATGTAAGTAGTAGTTTACATCTATAAATAAGTCTATGTACTTGATTTATTCTTCTATTTCATAAAGTAATACTCACTGAGCACTTTACAAGATATCAGAATTGGTTTTAGAGAATGATTATATGTTAATGATTAACATAACTGACTCATATGAATAAGTCCTGTAAGATAAAAAGTATATATCATTATAACTTGAATTTAACATAAATATATGAAATTTATTTGTGACAAAATTCTTGTTCTTCGATGAAAATACCTGAAATTAAAAAATACTGATTAAATTATTTTGTAATGAATATAGTGAAAATTAAAACAAATCCTTATGCCTTAATTCATAATAATGTAAGTTTGGATAATTTCACCATTAATATAAAATAAATGTAAATGAACATATAGAATTGTATAATTTCTTAACTCATTTATTAAAAGTAAAATTACCCCCAGGTATAAAAACTGAATAATCAACACAGATATAAAAGGATGTACAAGTATTATTTTTCTCTTTTATATTATATCAATTAGATATTTAATGTGATGCTTAGGTCATGATGAAATATAGTTTATTATCCGTTATTCTCTTCTGAGCATGAAGTTTGCAGACAATAAATTAAAGTCAAGGAAACCACCACTTAGCAGAATGGGAATAAAATCTAACAGATGTTAAGTAGGATTATTTTGTTTTAAAATATTCCTTTCTGAATGGTTTAGAAAAACAGATGACAAACTCTACTTACAAAGAACTGGGAGTTTTTTCATTAGAGTTTGCTGTTGTGAATTAAATTGTTTTTCTTCCTCAAATGGCAAGAGATTATGTGACATCTGTCAAGTATAATACACTATACCATGCACAAATAGCTTCACCTTTTTATTCACTTAATTAATGCTTACTGAGAACATTCTCGATACCAAATTTGGTCCTTGAATTTGGCTTTACATTAATGAGCCACATAACTGTCAAGGTGGGCAACTTGAATGAATAATAATTATGTATAACAATTCATAAATAATTATGTATCAGACATCACAAATGAAAAGATTAAACTTACTGAAAAGATTAAAATATTCAAAGTAAACACAAATTCTGTGTTGAAATGCTGAAAACAGAGTGCAAATATCTAGACTGATGGCATGATAAAGCACTCCTAGAGATGATGCTGACTTTGACCCATAAAAGATGAGATGGTTCTAGGCATATTAAAAATTGGATATTATAGATAAAAGCTGAATGTATTTATGGAGATTGAGAGCTGGGACAAAGACTTGTATTTTTTAATTTTATTAATTATTTTATTTTTTATATATTCCAAATGTTGTCCCTCTTCCTGGTCTGCCCTCCAGGAGTTCTTCAGCCCATCCCCCAACCTCTTTACTTCTGAGAAAGAGCTCCCTCACCCATCCATGCACTCCAACCTCACCTTGTTAGCATACCCCTGTTCTGGGTATCAAGTTTCTTCTGGACTAAGCGTATTTTTTCCCACCTAGGCCAGACAAGGCAGTCTTCTGCTACATATGTAGTGAAAGTCATGGATCTGCCCATGTATGCTCCTTGGTGGCTTAGCTTCTGAGAGATCTGATGACTTAGTTGATAGTGTCCTTCCTATGGGGTTTCAAACCACTTCAGCTCCTTCAGTTCGTCCTCTAATTCTTCCTTACTGGACTTCAAACTCAGTCCACTGGTTGGCTATCTGCATCTATCTCAGTCAGCTTGTGGTAGAGCCCATCAGAGGACAGTTATGCTAGGATCCAGTCTGCAAGCACAACATGGCATCCATAACAGTGTCAGGGGTTAGTGCCTGCAGATAGAATGGATTCCAAGTTGAGCAGGTCTCTAAATGGTCTTTCCTTAAAATCTCTACTCCATTTTTGTCCTTCCATTTTCTTTAGATAGGAACAAGAATTTGAGTCAAGAAATTTGAAGTTAATTGGGTGGTCCTGTATCTCAAACAGGGGCCATATGTATCTCCTGGAGGTGATCTCTATAAGTTCCATTATTAGACAGTTTGACTAAGATTATCTTCATTGTGTCCTGGGATCCTCTCACATACCTGGTGTCTAGGACTATCTAGTGGTTCCCCCCACCCCACACTGCCCCACTGCTGCATTTTTCTATTCATTTTCCTGGTCTTGTGAGCTTCTTTCCTGTCTATCCCTATACCTGATCTTGCTCCCTTTTCCCTACCGCTCCCCTGTGCCACCCAGGACCCTTTGTCCATCTGCCTCTGGTGATTATTTTATTCCCCTTTCTAAGTGGGATTGAAGTATCCACCCTATGACCTTCCTTCTTGTTAAGCTTCATATAGTATGTTTTATCATGGTTATTCTGAACTTTTTGGCTAATATCCATTTATCAGTGAATGTTCTTTTGGGGCTGGGTTACATCACTCAGAATATTTTCTCGTTCCATCCATTTGTGTGGAAAATTTGTGATGCTCTCATTTTTAATAGCTGGGTAGTAGTCCATTGTCTAAATGAACTACATTTTCTGTATCCATTTTTCAGTTGAGGAACATCTGGGTTGTTTGCTTCTGTCTATTACAGATAAGGCTTCTATGAACATAGTGGAGCACATGTTCTTGTGATGTGGTTGAGAATCTTTTGAGTATATACCCAGGAGAATTCTCAACTAAGGAATCTCAAATGGCTAAAAAGCACCTAAAGAAATGTTCAGTGCCCTTAGTCATCATGGAAAAGCAAATAAAAACGACACTGAGATTCTAACTTATACCAATGCCAGCACATGTCGGTGAGGATGCGGAGAATGAGGAACACTTCTCCAGTTTTGGGAAGACTGAAATCTGGTACAACCAGTTGGAAATAGTTCTACCTGAAAACCAAGCTTTGTATTCTTGGTGAAGTTAAAGAAATAGAGAAGGAAACTGGTATGTTTGTTTACATAATATATGTGATATAGTCAAGGCAGTTGGGATCAATGTGCTGAGATGTGGAAGTGACACAGCCCCTAACTCATAAATAAGCAGCTATCTGCAACTGATATCATTTGGCACAGGACAATATTTTTCTCAAGTGATATCTCACTGGGTGTAATAAGTGCATATCTGAGTAGGCCAGGAGTCTTTTGGCCAATAAACAAAATTAACATAATGGCTTTTGGAGAGGTTTGGCCTCTTTTTTGGGGGGGGCTTTCTTCTTTCCTTTACTTTTTCTTTTTGTCTTTCTTTTTTTATGTTTTACTAGTATTTGCTTGAATATTATTTCCTTTTTTTATTTTTTCCTTTTTTGGTGGAGCTTATTTGTGTGTGTTTCTTGGTTTGTTTTGTTGTTTGAAAAAAATTGAAAGGCATACTGTTGGGTGGGTAAGGAGGTAGGACAGATCTGTGAGGAGTTGGGAGTAGGGAAAAGCATGATCAGAATATATTGTATTTTTTTCCAATTAAGATTTTGAAAAAGAAAACAAAAACAAAGAGATATTTGAACAATTGCACTGAGAGCTTATCACATTATATATTTATCTGTACTGAAGTGTTTCATAAACATTTGGGAAGGAATGATTTTCCAGGTTAAAAGTCCAGCATATTAATGGTTTTCTATATGTACCTTTGACCACTTCATTGTTTGAGAGAGTATTTATCTTGGATTAATTAGGTAATTAAGGCAAAGATAGTTAGCTACATTGGAAAACAGAAAAAACGATGAAGAAGAAACTGCTTTGAAGGAAAATAACTTTTTTTTTTCAGAATAACTTTCAGAAACATTCTAGCACCAAAGCTTATAAAGATGAAAAATCAATCAATGACTGAGAAACAGTACTGTTTTTAATTCTTTTTTCACTTTAAAGAAAATTTTAATTTGAGTGAAAATCACTATTTTCCATGATCCATAACATATTTTTTCTCCAAATGTTAATTATGTGTGGCTATGTAAATGATTGCAATTTACTACTACTACTACTACTAATAATAATAATAATGATAAACCGGTTTGAAATCAATTTTTCCTTGCTTTCATATTAATCAAGAGCAATTTTTGTCAATTCATTTGTTGTTTTAAAATATTCTACTTCAAATGAGTTAACCTGTCCTTTCTTGTATTATTAAAAATATTTTACTGGAAGGTACTAAATTCAAATAATGAATGATGGTTAAAACAGCAGTAATATCATCACAGCATTACACACACTGTGAATTGTTTCCCATCCCACTTAGACAGAGATTGAACTATGTCAAAAATGATAATGTCTTTCTGAATGTTGGATGTTTTGAACTGTGACTGACCAGAAATGGGAAGGACCTTGGATGGATTTGACAAGAAGCAAAGAAGCATGTTAGTTGCATACTGAGAGGACAGGTTGTGGGTACCAGTACACACCCCTTACTCACTGGGTGACCCTATACACATCATGGAGGTTCTCTCTTCTCCAGACCACTCCTTATATCACTTCCAAAGAGTTGGCAGATGAAAAAGAACTTGGTTAAATGGTATTCTGGCATAGTAATGGAAATATGAATCCTGAAAATGGAAGGAGATCCTCATTAGCCAGAATGGAGCTTTTCTGGCATTCTTTGAGAATCAGCTAACATTTTCCAAACAGGCCCACACATGGTCAGATCATTCAACAGCCTCTGACTCAGCCAAGCAATAATACCTTTCTGTAGCTCATACCACTGAAGATTGAGATAAAGAGGCATATTAGAAGTTCCCTGCCTTGTCCAAAGTCCTCACACAAGAAAATATCCATTATACAGGAATTCATCCACATCCATGAGACAAAAGTTTCAGGATTCTCTCCCACTCTCTCAAATGTCTAGGGATATCAATATCTTCTAACTCTTAATTCTCTTATGTAACATTATGAAGATTCACAGATAACCCAGACATTTTACCATATACTTTAAACTACTTCTAGATGATGACACGATCTAAACATTATGTAAACAGTTGCTATGCAGTATGGTTTACTGAAGAATAAGAAAAAATGTCAATATAGAGAACCAACCATTATATTTCATAATTAAGAATTCATCACTAGATAAATTTTTCAGATAAGTGCTGGAGAGAAACTGAGGTCTGAAACTATAAGAAGCTACAGAAGGATGTGCCTACATATCACTTCATTCAAATGCAGCCTGGAAAATTCTCAGCAGATGTCTCAGCTAAGTACATGGTCATTTAAGTCGTGTTGTTTTTTAATTCATGGAACTTCCTGTGACTTTTTTTCTAAATATTTCACTCAACATTTATCTAGCTTTGCAGATGTAAAACAAGAACACAGAGAGCTGAGTGTTGCACACCTGCAAATACAACCCATCAACTTGATGCAGGGTGACCCGTTTTTGGAAATTCATCCAAGGGTTTCTTTAGCTATAAACTGACTAATATAATACCTAGTACCTAAGTGTGGTTATTTGTTTTCAATTTTAACTTTGAAGAATTAAAAAAACAAAAATCTCTGTCTTCAGTCACATACACACACACACAAACACACACATAGACACACACAAATACAATCAATTACAATTAAATAGCTGAATCAATTTTGTAGGTCTAATTTGACTATTTCCAGAGTTTTAAATTTCCAAATATTTAGTTTTGTTTTATTGTTTGTTTATACTTAATGAAAGAATAAAAGGCATGTTGTTGGGTCAGTGGGGACATAGGGCAGATTTGGGAGAAATTGGGAATACGGAAAAACATGATCAGAATATATTCTATTTTTTGCCAATTAAAATTTTGAAAAAAAAAACCAAACAAAGGAATATTTGAATAATTGCACTGAGTGTTTATTACATTAAATGTGTGTCTCTACTATAAGTGCTTCATTAAGATTTGGGAAGGGGTGACTGAATTGTTTTTCAACTTGTTTTAATATAAGTGCTTTAGATGGCAAAAGATGACAACAAATTATTATTCACATGGGCTGACTGATTAGGTGTTCTAATTCAATAATTTCATTTTTCTTTCTTTGTAACCTTTTACTTCTATGAGGACATTTATGTATATACAAAAATTATTATTAAATAGTAAGAAATTGAAATTTATGTTTATATAGTGCAATTTTTCTGATATAGTTTACTTTTATGCCTTAAAATAAAACAAGAAATAAAATATATATAGTTTTAATAACCATTTGTTTTCTGTAAGAAAAATCTGATATATTGTGCATATTTAACTCTGTATGATTAAAAATTGCCTTAATCAAAATAACTTTTGATTTCAATTATGAACTCTCTCATCCTTTTTTCAGGACTTATCAAGTTCATATTCCATGTTAAATATTTATATAAGGTATGATTGATTCAATAGCAAGAAAAATACATAATCTGAAACCTAAAATCTAAGTCTTCCTCCTTTCACGGATTCATACTATTTATTATAATCATATATTATTTTCTTATACATTGTTAGCAACATGGCTAAGAGCAATTGAAAGTAAGCTATTTAATTTCACTATTATCTCTTTAATAGGAAAATATAGAGGAAGCCAAATACTATGCTCCATCATTTCAATTAAGTATCTTTAATATTAAATTTTAGAAGACAGAGAAAAATATTCATTTTTTATAGAAATCTTTTAAATATTTGAAGACAAGATTAATATTTCTTCTTTTATTCTATGATCACATGCAGTTTTTCGCTTTTGCTACTTATATAAAAATAAAACCAATACAAGTAGTAAGCTCATCACTGACACCTTATTTTAAAATAAGAACTTAAATCTATGTCTCAAAGTTGCAACTTTGCATGTGATTCTGTCTCAAGTATTATGTACCCAAGATAAGAAAATATATCAAAGCACTTACTGATTCCTTCTGAGTCACACTAAGGGCAGACATTGAATTTTTTTTTTCAACTTGCTTTAATATAATTGTTTTAGATGGCAAAAGGCATGATACAACAAACTACTATTCACGTAGGCTGAGTGATTTTAAGATCTAATGAAATAATTTCACTTTTCTTTCTTTGTACCTTCTTACTTCTACGAGGACAAATTCTTACTTAATTGTTAGTTTCATTTCAAAGACCTATTTCACATATAATGCCAAAAACCTTTTGACCTTGTTTACCCACTTAAGACAAACCACATCCTTAAAAGTTTAAGTTGTTATAACTTTAATATTATCAATAGTAATTTCCATTATATCTCTAATACTATCAATCACAACTTCCATTTATATTTACTAGTTATTTAATTTTTTTTCTGGCTTTGAAAGTCATACTTTGGGGGAAAATTCATTTTATTTCTCTTATTATTGGCACCAGAACCAAGATTAAACCACAGAGCAGAGTTTGGCAGGGGTGGAGTAGGGTTAAAAAAACAACTGGTGTCAACCTTTGAATTCCTAGGAAGCGTTTGGTATTTATATCTTCTGATAGAACAAGTGTTGTTCTCCCTATCATAAAAAAAAAAAAAATTCTTTGAACTACATTTAGAAGGAAGTTGCCAATATATGGATTTTCTGATAAAATAATATTTTAATATTAAAATAAATGTCATCAATATTTCTGATGCACTTGGTCCTACTGACAAGAAGCTGGAATGTCCAATGAACACTAATTAATGTGTGCATGCTTTCACCAGCCTTGACTTGCACTGCTGCAGCTGTGTCCTTTCACAGGTTTTTTACACCTGTCCTTGCTTTATGATTAGCTTGTGACTGGTGTTTAGACAAGATGAATGCATATAAATATGCAGAGAGGAGTTTCATCTTTTCCTATGCTGTAGATATATTCTTTTGTGCAGAGAATTGACTAAATTTTCTCACATGTTTTTAAAAGGCAGTGATTTACATTTTTATCTATACATACCCATATTTTTTATCTTGACAAGAATAGAATATCCCTATTCTCATTGTGCAAATACATCCAGGACTAATATATTCTAATTTGGAGAGAGAAGAAGGTGGCAAAAACATGGTAGAGACTGAAATCAGGGACTTGTATTGCTTGACCTATTTCTGACTTTAAAGTATACAAAATTTATCAAGAATATTGTAGAAATTTTGACTATCATTCAAGATTAAGATATCAGGAAGACCAACGATATGTTTAGATATAAGAAAATTGATGTTAAAAATGATAACTATGGAAATACACTAAGAAATAACAGGGAAACTAAAAAGTGCCAAAATTAGAATGACTATTTAGTATTTTGATTTGGAAATGTAGTTAAGTATATTAGATTTGTGAAGGATCAAATGTTAGATATACTGCATAAAGAAATAAGACGCAATATTTTAAGAGAAATGAACATTCTGATGGAAAAATACGTACTTGGGGTACACAATAATAAAACACAATCATAGATATAGTTTTCAAATTTTTCTTAACTCCTAAAAAATTGATTTCATAATCTAGAGAAGTAGGATAGAGATAAAAATTGTTAACAGGCCTGAAACAAAAATCAGGCACTAAAATGAACACTATGTCCAGCACATTCTATGATTAACATAGCTTGAAGAATTTAATTTTCAAGTGAAAAGGTTAAAATGTTCTTTACTTGTATTTTTTTCTTAAATAGATTTAATTGTAGTAACTGCTACTATAAACTTCTTATGCATTTATTAATAAGCAAATATACTGTTATAATTGAATTAACAGCCTGAACCAAAGCACACTCTAATATGTATAATACATTTCAATTTCTTCTTTTACAAGCCTAGTATTTTTTGCTCTGAATTATGTTAGTTTTCTCAGTCTATGCATAAAAACATTTGCCTAGTATGAAAGGATTTTCAAATCCCAACAGGGGTTATATGGCTCAAAGTCAGACACACAGAGATAAATTCATCTCACTAGGAAACCAGAAAGGAATAGCAGGTCACCATGGAATGTGTGCAAATGAGTGCACACTTTGACTGTTTGTTTTCCTATAGCAATCATCAAATGTAATAAAAAGAAATCATATACTATTTCTCAAAAGAAAAAGGTTAATAGAATCTGGCATCTCCTTAGAAATTTATTTTGTTCGCTTATAAAAATAAATCTACAGAGATGTGTTATAACCTACAAAATTGGATGCTGATATGTTAAGATGACTTTTCAAAGCATATCATTAAATTTCACTGACAGTGATTTGAATTTTGTTAGTGTTTAGAGGTAGTTTTATAAAGAATGTTGACCAATAAAATTACCATTTACTAAAATAGTTAAAACAATGAAATAAGATTAAAATAAATTTGGCATAGATCTCTTTTTTCTATGCACTTAAGTACAGTCAAATGTTCTTTTTATCCTGCTTATTGCTGAGACAGACTAACTTAATGGTAGGCTTCATATTGGCAGTCAAGGAAAATAGGGCTAGGAACTGGGCAAATCAAGGAAAGCCCAGGCAAATCAAGTACTAGAAAAAAAAAAACTCCAGACTTCAAGCAGCTAGTCAGAAACTACCCTTCCATCAGAAGCTGCCCAGTCACCTACCCTAAAGTAGGTGCAATGTGTCAGCAACAGTTTCCATACTTCCCTAGCATCAATTTCCAGCTCCCATTTGTTTTGAGTGTAGCTTTTGCTATCCTGCTTAAGCTCTGAGAAGGGGCTGTGCTACCAGCCCCCACCCTGCTTCCCTTGAATTCATGGATAAAAGACACACACACAGGTTGCTCAATTTCAACTTGATTTCTGACACAATTGCTGGGCACTATTTATCTCCCACCTGGAAAAACTTGCCTTCTTACCTCCGCACGTATCTACTTGACCTAAATTTTAGTTGCTCAGTTACACTCAGTCTTTGCTAAACATTTACAACCTCTTACCTGTAGGAGTGACCACAGGCCACCGCTCCTCCTGAGATCTCACATGGCTGCTTGGTTTTTCTCTCTCTGAAGCCTGGCTAACTCTGTCTCCCTCTCCATGTTGTTCTCTGCTTGCCTCCCAGGACTCAGAAGTCATGCCTATTCCTTCTGCCCATCAATTGGCCCATGGCTTTTTTTTTTTTTTTCTGAGAGATCAAGAACCAATTGGAGAACAGGACTGTAGCATCAGAACTGCCCCTCACTTATTCTGTTCAATAATAAAAATAAAAAACGTCTTCTCTCAGACATAAATTGAATAATACCATAATAATCATGTTAATTACACAGTATGATATGCAAATGTTTCCAGTCCATCCTATTTGTCAACTAGATACAGTACTGTGCCATCATTCCTAACTTAAAGAATTATGATTCTATTTCTAGATTGTGTTTAGATTTTAGCCTGTATTGCCATCTGAAAACCATGTCTTCTACTCTATAGCCTCTCTCTCAATATTAAACAACTTGAGTTTGATTATGAGACTATAACTAGTCTTAAAGCCCATCAGAAATCCAAGAATTACTTAAACATTACCTGGGTATATAGGAAGCACTAAACTTAGCTTCTCAAGCTTAAACACTTATAAAAACAGCCGACTACCTGGACAGTATTCTAATTCCTCAAAACTTTGGAATATAATTCTTCAGCCTTCTAATCCAATATCATTTGACAGACCTTTGCAAAGTAGGATTATGAAGTGCTGTTTACCCTGTATTTGCATAGCCAGCAGTCCACTACTCTGCATAATGTGTCCTTTTCCTTGAAAGCATTTTGTCTGCAGATGAAATAGGCAATATCTTGCCACGATAAGCAACCTCGCCTGGAGGTGAAGATGCTTAAATTATTCTTTGAACCAAAAAGAAGGTGCTGTCAGGAGCAGACCTTTCTCATGGTCAAATGATTAAATAACATTAAATGTCACATTCTGTGGATTTCTGATATTTTTGGAGAAGGCATCTATCTTTATCTCTATCTAATCTCTATCACTATATCATATATATATGATATAGATTAATATATATATATATATATATATATGGACTATTAAACCTTGATTACTCTCAGCTATTTTTAATTGAAACACATCAAAAACATGTTTATAATTAATTTAGAATCTAACATAACCATGAGTTTGCTACCTGGCCCTTAATTGGTATTGCTTAATCATCTAAAGAACATTTTGTAATAGCAGGTATTAGAAGAACTGAGTCTAAGCTTTGCATTCTTAAATGAGTTGTATAGACATAGTACCTATCTAAGAGTAACAATATTAATCTCAAATTTTGTATCAATTTAAGAAATTCATATCAATGAAAACCTTAAATCAGTATCAAAATAAATTCTGTACCAATGTAAGAAACTGTAACTTCAATGTTGCTTTATTTATAAAGATTTCTACCAATTAAGATTATGGTTACACAGTGCTTTCTTCAAGAATAAAATTTTGTCATCCATCCCACCTATTTCTTCCCTGTTGAAATTTTGACCATTCCCAAATTATCCCTTAAAATGATAACTTTTCTATAATTTGTAAAATAACCATTACCAGACTCTCAAAGCCAGGGAATTGTGTTGACAATTCTCCATAAATTCTTTCTCCTGAATAAGGGTGAAGAAAAACTCTTTAAAGAGTTGGGAAAGAGTAGTAAAATTAGAAAATTTGGTTAGACTTAAGAAAACTACCTTTAGCATCTATTATCTAGTATGTTTAGAAGACTGAGGACTTGATTGAAGTTCTGACCACATCTGGCTGAAAGGTTGAATGAGACAAGATGACCTGGAATCCAAGGCAATCCCCTAAGCTGTTTTGGGCAGCAACCAGAAGCAGAGGTCCAAGTAGGTCAGTTCAGCATCTCTAAGGATAAATCTCAACAGAGCTGTACATTCTGTAATATATAAATCTCACAACCAAAATTTTAGTATCATGAAGATATTGTACGAGGTGCATGGATAAATTAAGATTGAAATTTTGCTACTTATTTAAGCAAGTGAATGACCATTGTCTTTTTTATGAGTTAGTTTCATTAATAACCAATTATATTAAGCCTTTACTCATGCCATGTGAAAGATGGAACAATGAATCTTGACCTGACCTGTTTGATTTTTTTCAAATGTTTATAGTTTTTCAGAGTGTCTTCTCCTGTCGTCTCAGATACACATCACTCTGGAAGGGGTCCAGAACCAATTCTCCTTTTGCGTCAACACAAATGCAGAGTTTTTCTCCGAAAATAGCATGTCCTGAGTCAAGTAATCAGAAATCATTAAATGTTTAGCTTGACTTCTCTCCCAGAGAAATTTTAACATAATCACCAAACTCAAAATTACAATCATGATTAAAACAATTCAAAGCAAATAAAGCAATCTAAACAAATACTATCTGTTTAGACAGTGCTTCTACTGTCCCCTAGCTGACCTTCATGAGACTAATGCCTAAATTATTTATTTAATATCTCTGTGCATTTAGTTATGAGCCTATTTCCAGGCTCTCTTTATATATATTTCTCAAGGCCTAAATTTCACTGTCTGAGATAGGATAAGCACCTTATGTCCTGGCGTCAATCTAAATTTTTAAGATTGAATGTCTCAATATTTTTATTTCTCTGTAATTAATTTTTATTAAATTCCCTTCTGCTTACTTTATATGCCTATTCTTAGGCTTCTAATCTGTCATACCAGGATAAATGATTCCAGAATTCCTATGGAGCCCATGTTCAAAGAATTTGAGTACTGTCCTGGCAAGACGTTTTTAAATCTTCTCTAAAGCATTTTTATTTTGATTCAAATCCTAATTTCTCTATTTTGTGGACCTTAATATCTCTTTATACTTAAGGCATTTAAACAATTATTATTATACTTCTTTCTACCTTACAAACAATTACATCTCATTTATCTCTATTTTTCTTCTGCTTGGTTGAGGCCAACAGCTTTTACTATCTGCCTCTCTCTGCCTTCCCCTCTAGCAGCCTGTCTCTGTATACCAGAAGATCCCAACATCTGTGAGCTGAGGCTCTGTTTTTTCTTTGTTCAAGGTTCCTGCATGATGTTTCCACTCTGCTCACTGACAAACCAATTCTCCCCTCTTTCTAGACTGATACCACTGTGCGTGTGTGATCCATCTGAGAATTACTAAATCAGTAGTGGATTTTTGCCTTCCACATTTCAAGCTAGCTGTTGCATGTAGCTTGTACCTTGACTAAGCTCCAGGAACAAGCCATGCTACCAGGCCCCATCCAGTTTCCCTTGATACCATGGATAAAAGACAGACATGCAGATTGCTCAGTTTCAACTTGCCTTATAATACAATTGCTAGGCACTAATATCTCCCACCTGGAATAACATGGCCTTAATATTCTAATCTCTGCACTTCTCCACTAGCCCTAAACTTTAGTTGCTCATTTACATCCAGTTCCTGCTAAACATTCCCAACCTCCTGCTTGTAGAAGTGGAAACAGGCTACCACTCTTCCCAAGAGCTCACGTGGCTGCTTGGTTTTTCTCTCTTCTAAGCCTGGTGAACACTTTTCCCTCTCCTTGAATCTTTCCACTTGCCTCCAGGACCCGGAAGTCCTGCCTATTCCTTCCACCCAGCAATTGGCCCATGGCTTCTTTACTGACAAACCAAGGACCAATAGGAAAACAGGACCTTAGCATCAGACCCTCCCCCTACACCCATGTTCTGGTAATGGAATGTGGTGAGATGAAACAAGATAAAGGTGACCAAAGCCAGAATCCCCTAATGTGCTTTAACTCAAGCCTGTGAGGTCACTTGGTTGTCTCTCTATCTTGTTAATGGAAGACTCCAGATGCTCGACTTCTGCAGAATAAAATACTCTTCGTGTTTACATACTATTTGAGTCTAGAGTATAATTCTTCGGTGGCAAATCATGAACCCTTACGTTGCCTGAATTATAATGCTTGATAAAATTAGAATAATTGAATGAAGTGTGGATATAATTATGTTCATCTCATTTAACAACTTTGGGTTGAAATAGAGTTAGCATAGTTAATATAAGTTAACATGGATTGTGTACCCATTGTACATTTCAGTTGTCTGTTACGTTAGTAACAAATTAAGCAAAAAAAAAAAAAAAAAAAAAAAAAAGACAATCAAAAGTTCAAAGAGAAGATCAATTTAGTTTCAAATTTATCTCGTAACAGTAATAATTAGTTCCTCAACATCTGTCCTAGGTTTCTTTTACCTACGCCAACATTAAATAAGTTTGGTTTTCAAAATAATTTTTCTTTAGATTTTTCAAACCAGATTAATATGTCAATTATTTTGGCTAAATTAATGTAATATATCCAATATAATCTTTCTGTCATCTAATTCCTTTTCAGAACCATGGAATGGTTGAGTTTTCTTTTCTTTTTTTTTTTTTCCTTTTTTTTTTTTTTTTGGTCTTTATTTTATAATCTGAATGAAAATAGGAAAATTATATTTGGTCATTCAACCCCACAATTTATTAGCCATCAGGCCAAATTTTGTATTCCGTGGCTGTGCATATCTTTCCCCCAAATATTTTCAGCTAATGATATTTGATGTGGCTTTTCTTTTATTCATTTAATTTGCCTCATGTGTATATTTGAACTTCTCTCAATTGTCCTTAAGTTATTTTCACTTTTTTCAAGTCATTATTGATAGATTCAGTTCTGAAGATATTGTACTCTGCAATTTCATGTGATTTTTTTTATAAGATCTCCTCTGTGAAATAACCATGAGTTATTTTCTGTTGTTTTCTGTGTTATTTTTTCCTCTTTTTTAAAAATTAAATTATATTATTTATTTACAGTCCAAAAGTTGTTCCACTTCCTGGTCCCTCCTCCCCAAGTTCTTCACCACAGGGTGGCTTTTCTATCTGTCTCTACTCCATTTTTGTCCACGCACTTCCTTTAAACAGGAATAATTCAGTGTCAAAAGTTTTAAAGATGGGTGGGTAGACCCCTGCCTCAGTTGAGGGACATGTCTAGCTACTGGAGGTGGTTTCTTCAGGTTCAATGACCCCACCGTTGGTCATGTCAGCTAATGTCATCCCAATTCAGTCCTGGTAGCCTCTCTCATTTGAGATTTCTGGGACTTTTTAGAAATTCTTCCTACTGCTCATCCCACACTATTCCATATTTCCGTTCATTCTCTTGGTCCTTTGGCTTTTTATTCTATCTCTCCACATACCTGATCTGTTCCACCTTTTTCCCTACCCCTCCCCTCTCCCACTCAAGTACCTCTGTCTGTCTGCATCCCATGATTATTTTCTTTGCCTTCCTTCTTGTTAAGTTTCCCAAGGTCTATGAGTTGCATCATGGTTATTCTGAACATTTTGGCTAATATCCACTTATTAGTGAGTACAAATCATGTATGTCCTATTGGGTCTGAGTTACCTCCCTCAGAATGATATTTTCTAGTTTCAATCATCTGCTTGCAAAATTCATGATGTTCTCATTTTTAATAGATGTGTAATATTCCATTGTGTAAATGAAACAATTTTTTGTATTCATTCTTTTATTCTTGAACGTCTGGGTTGTTTATATCTTCTGGCTATTGCAAATAAGGTTCTTCCCCACCTTCTCTTCTATTAGTTTCAGTGTATCTGTTTTTTTTGTGAAGGTCCTTTATCCACTTGGACTTGAGCTTTGTACAAGGAGATATGAGTGGATCAATTTGCATTCTTCTACATGTAAGCAAGCAATTAAACCAGTACCGTTTGTTGAACATGCATTCTTTTTTTTTACTGTCTGGTTTAGGCTTCTCATCAAAGGTCAAGTGTCCATATGTTTGTGGGTTTATTTCTGACTGTTCAATTCTATTCTATTGATCAAACCGTCTGTCTCAATCCCAATACCATGCAGCTTTTATTACTATTGCTGTGCAATAGAATTTAAGGTCAGGGATGGCAATTCCCCCAGTTTTCTTACTGTTGAGAACACTCTTCAATATCCTGGGGTTTTTGTTTTCCAGATTAAGTTCAGAAATAGTCCTTCAATGTTTGTGAAGAATTGTGTTAAAATTGTGATGGAGATTGCATTGAATTTGTAGATTGCTTTTGGTAGATTGGCCATTTTTACTATGTTAATCCTATGGATCCATGAGTATAGGAAATCTTTTCATCATTTACGATCCTTTTTCAATTTCTTTCTTCAGAGATTTGAAGTTTTTGTCAGACAGATCTTTCACTTCTTAGGTTGGAATTACATTATGATATTTTTATAGCATTTGTGACTTTTTTGAAAAGTATCACTTCCTTATTTTCTTTCTAAGGCCATTTATCATTTGAATAAAGAAAGTCTACTGAGTTGTTTGAGTTAATTTTATATTCAGTCACTTTGCTGAAGTTGTTTATCAGCTGTTGAAATTCTCTGGTGGAAGTTTAGGGGTCACTTATGTATACTATCATATCATCTGCAGATAGTGAGACCTTGACTTCTTCCTTTCCAGTTAGTATCTTAATCTCCTCTTGATCTCTTTTGCTGTCTAATTGCTCTAGCTATAACTTTGTGTACTATATTGAATACACAGGAAAAGATTGAACAACCTTGCCTTGGTCCTGATTTTAGTGGGATAACATCAAGTTTCTCTACATTTCACTTGATGTTGGATATTGCTTTTATTATGTTTAGATATATGCCTTGAATTCCTAATCTCCCAAAAGCTTTTAACATGAAGGGGTGTTGGATTTTGTCAAATGCTTTTTCAGCATTTAATGAGATGATCAAGTGATATTTCTTCTTTGAGTTTGTTTATATAGTGGATTATGTTGATGGAATTTCGTATAGCGAAGCCTATACGTGGTGATTGTGGTGAATGTTGGTTTTGATGTGTTTTTGGATCCAGTTTACAAGAATTCTATTCAGTAGTTTTACATCAATATTAATAATCGAAATTTGTCTGACTTCTTCTTTCTTTGTTGTGTCTTTGTGTAGTTTAGCATCATATATGATTCTGGCACCATATAATGAGTTTGTTCATGTTCCTTTTGTTTCTATTTTGTGGAATTTTTTGAGGAGTATTGGTATTAGTTTTTCTTTAAGGGTTTGCTAGAATTCTTCACTAAAACCTTCTGGCTTTTTGGGGGGTAAAGGGGGGGCCTTGTTTCTCTTGTTTTGTTTTGGGGTGATTGTCTTAGTTAGAGTTTTACTGCTGTGAATAGACACCATGACCAAGACAAGTCTTATAAATGACAACATTTAATGGGGACTGGCTTCCGGGTTCAGAGGTTCAGTCCGGTATCATCAAGGTAGGAACATGGCAGCATCCAGGCAAGGATAGTGAAGGAGGAGCTGAGAGTTCTACATTTTCATCTGAAGGCTCCTAGCAGAATACTGGCTTCTAGGCAGCTAGGATGAGGATCTTAAAGCTCACACTCACAGTAACACACCTAGTCCAACAGGGTCATACTTTCTAATAGTGCATATACTCTGGGCCATGCATATAGAAACTATCACTTTCTACTCCCTGGCCCCCATAGGCTTGTTCAAACATATGAGTCTATGGCAGCCACACTTAAACATAGTATAATGCAAAATATATTTAGTCCAATTTCCAGAGTCCTCAGAGTCTATAACGGTCTTCATAATGTTAAAGTCCAAAGTTCAAGGTATCTTCTGAGACTCATCCAATCACTTAACTGTAATTCCCAAAGCAATACAGGAAACCAGCTGGGCAAATTCCAAACTACATCACCATGTTCAATGTCAAAGCAGTTTTCAGATCTCCAACTCCTTTTTCATCTATGTTGCCTGCAATAAACTTCTTTTCCTGGGCTGATTCCACTTCCTGTTAGCAGCATTCCTCAGCAGATATGCTATAGCTCTGGCATCTGAAAAATCTTGGGGTCTCCAAGGAAACTTTATTGTTTACAGCTTCTTGTTTCAATGACTGGGATCCACACATAATCTTATGGGCTCCTCCAACAATCTTCTGTTACTTCTCCAGCTCTGCACACTGTAGCACTCTAAACTTAGGTTGATCCACTCTACTACTGTTGCTGTTCTTGGTGATCATCCCATGGTACTGGTATCTCCCATACACTGGGGTCTTCTGCTGTAAATAGCATCAAAAATAGTCTCCCATAGGCTTTTTTCATGGTGCCAAGACACAAATTCTTTGCATGATCCCTTCAGTTCAGGGACAAAAATTACAACTGAGTCTGCACCCTCACCAGTGGTTTTCTATGCCCTCTCACATTACCAAGCCTTAGCTGCTCTTCAGAATCCCTTGATGCCTTCAAAACCAGTACCACCACAGTGACACTTATACATTACCAAGTAAAACTGAAGAACAAGGTACTGTGAGAATAAAAAATTAAAAACCTCTTGAGACATAGAACAAAAAATTCATGGTCAGCAAAGACCACCAACCACTTGTTAAAATTAGCCATAATAATAATAATTTTGAGCCTCTTCAGGGGCAGAGTGACCAAAAATGAAAAAAAGAAGCAAGGATGCAAAGGCATACAAGTCTAAACAAGCAAATGAATAATGGGTCATCTGGTACTCTTGAGTCTGAGGATTCATGGTCAAAAATAACTAGTCTATGCAAATTGCTAATGTTTAAAATATCCAATCATGTGTAACCGCGCCAAATCTCTCAGCTCTTCCCACCCCTACCTATAAAATTTCCAAACTTTCTGGAGTCTTGGTCGAATCATCTGTCTCCTGCGAGAGACATGTTTTGAACGAGGGGCCCCTCGCTATTAAACTGCCTTTTTGCTAATTGCATCAAGACCGGTCTCTTGTGTATCCTTGGGTGGTGAGTGCTTATTCCCAGATCAGCGTGAGGGACTCCCCCTTGTGAGGTCCTTCAGTACAACCTTGCTTATCTCTGGAACACATCTTCTTTGTGCTCTCAAAAAAACACTTCCCAGAAGATTTCAGTGATGCTGGCCTCTTCTTTATCCCTGCTAATTTCTTAGGTCTAGCTAACCAGCATCAATTGTCCCAGTAGTCCCTTCTATTTTTCACTCTATCACCAGAGCAACATGGCTGAAGATGCTGAGTTCTGCTGCTTGCAGGAGATGGCACATGGGTCGCTTGTTCTATAAAATTATCACTAGCTTTCTGTTTTCCATCTCCTTCACTGCTTATTTTTGGCTGTCCTGGATACTGCTTTGTAGATTGACCTTGAACTCAAAGATCTGGATGTTGGTCTCCTAGGGTTAAAGGTATGTGCACACCTGAATTTAAGCTTTTGTTCATGTATAACTTTGCTCTATCCGAGGCTGGCCTTGACCTCAGAGATCTGTTTGGCTTTATCACCTGGGATTAAAGGTCTGTACAGCCATGCCTAGATCTAAATTTATCTCTGTAGGATCTTGCTCAAAAGTTCCATTTCCTTAATCTGCTATCTCTTAGAACACAGGATTAGGCTCCATTTCACTACTTGGTACCCCTTCAATACTCAATATTTTGCATTTTTTTTGCTTTCTCAGCTTGCTACATTTGTTCAAAATGCTCTTCATCAGACTTAACCAGAGAACAAAGTCTCTGTTGTGCTATTTTGAGACTTCCTTTGTCAATGCAATTAATATAAATCACTTTGTCTTAGCTTTAGGCAGTCTCTTCAGACAATGGGAAAAAAATGCTGCCAAGTTCTTTACCAAAACATCACAAAAACAGTCTCTTGACTACAGATTATAGTTCTTTTCCACTGAAAACCTCTTGGGCAAGACCACCTACACAGTTCAAGTAACCCTCAGCACCACTGTCTTCCATATTCCTACTCATTTGGCACATTAACTTAACCCTCATTTGAAGCATTCCACTGCTTTCCAAATCCAAAGTCGCCAAATCCACATTCTTCTAAACAAAATTGTGGTCAGGCTTATCACAGCAATACCCAATCCCTGGTACCACCTTCTGTCTTAGTTAGGGTTTTGCCACTATGAACAGATATCATGACCAAGGAAAGTCTTATAAAAGACAGCATTTAATTGGGGCTGGCTTACAGGTTCAGAGTTTCAGTCCAGTATCAAGGAAAAAACATGGAAGCATCCAGGAAAGCATATACAGAAGGAGCTGAGAAACTTCTACATGTTCATCTGAAGGCTACTAGCAGAATATTAGCTTCCAAGCAGCTAGGAAAAGGGTCATAAAGCTCACACCCACAGTGACACACCTGCTTCAACAGGGTCACACTTTCTAATAGTGCTGCTTCCTGGGGCTAGCATATACAAATCATCACAGTTATCTTATTTATTTACATTTTAAATGTCCCCCCCTTCCTGATTGCCCCTCTGAAACCCCCCCCATCCTATCTAACCCTCCCCCTGAATCTGTGAGGGTGCTTCCCCACCCACATGTTGTGGATAGCCTCAGCCTTGTATTTTGATCCTAGTTTCCAGTGGATAGCCTCAGCCTTGTATTTTGATCCTAGTTTCCAGTGGATAGCCTCAGCCTTGTATTTTGATCCTAGTTCCACCCTCCTGGGAGGGGCTGCAGAGGATGATTGAATCTGTACACAGGTGACATCTTGTAAACCTTCTGTCCAATTAAAACCTGTAAAATAAAGCGTAGAGCCAGAGATTGGGCAGTAGAAGGGGAGGCAGAGATAAAGTCTTAGGGAGGAGAGAGTGAGAGGAATTTGATATAAAAGGAGGCAGAAGCAGAGGCAGAGGGAGTCAAGGTAGAAGCAGAAGGAAGCCGGAGATAGAAGGAAGCAAATGACAGAGGAACCAGAGCTTGGAGGACAACCATGAGGCCTGGATGAACTGCAAGTTATAAGGGATCTCATAGCCGGGGATTAGAGTAGTGTAGCGGTAAATCTGCCCAATCCAGGCGTGCTATTTATACCAATAATTATTGAGTTGTGTTTTCTTTGACTGGTCTCCTTCAGGTAGGAGATCTTACAGTAGCAAATTTGGGGGTAAAATAATTCCTTCTACTACACCCACCCACTCCCACCTCACTGCCCTATCATCCCCCTGCACTGGGGCCTCCCCTCCCATTGATAAGCAAACCTCTGTCCTTCCATGTATATACTTTGGTTGGTGGTTTAGTCCAAGGTAGCTCTCGAGGGTGTGGTTAGTTGATATTATTGTTCTTCCTATGCAGTTGGAATCCTTTTAAGCTCTGTCAGTCCTTTCCCTAACTCTTCCTTTGGGGTACTTGTGCTCAGTCTGATGGTTGGCTGCAAACATCCACATCAATATTGATCAGGCTCTGGCAGAGCCTCTTATGGGGCAGCTACACCAGGCTCCTGTCAGCAAACCCTTCTTGGAATCAGCAATACTGGCTGTATTTGGTGTCTGCAGATGGGATGGATTCCTAGGTGGGTAGGTCTCTGGATAGACTTTCCTTCAGTCTCTGCTCCACTCTTTGTACCTGCATTTCCTTTAGACAGGGACAATTCTGTGTTAAAATTTTTGAGATGGGTGAGTGATCCCACTCCTTAACTGGAGACCTTGACTATCCACTGTATATTGTCTCTACAGGTTCTATCTCCACTTTGTTGGGTATTTAGGTTAATGCTATCCCTGTTGGGTCCTAGGAACTTCTTTACTTCCCTGGAATCTGCTTTTGTTAATTTGGATACTGTCTGTGTGCCCTGTTGTTAGTTTGGCTAAGGGTTTATCCACGTTGCTGATTTTTTCAAATAAAAACAGCTCTTGGTTTTGTTTATTCATTCTATTGTTCCCTTTGTTTCTATTTGGTTG
This sequence comes from Mastomys natalensis, assembly GCA_021653895.1. Taxonomy (NCBI): domain Eukaryota; kingdom Metazoa; phylum Chordata; class Mammalia; order Rodentia; family Muridae; genus Mastomys; species Mastomys natalensis. The sequence goes on from JAJTUV010000385.1 coordinate 133,626, forward strand.
ATTTCCAACCTGAGTTTAATTATTTCCTGCCTTCTATTCCTCATGGGTGTGGTTTCTTTTTGTTCTAGTACTTTTAGGTGTCCTGTTCAGGTGTTTGTGTAGGATCTCTCCAATTTCTTTAGGAAGGCAGTGAGTGCTACAAATTTACATTTTAGCCCTGTTTTCATTATGTTTCATAAGTTTGAGTATGATGTGTCTTCATTTTCATTGAATTCTAGCAATTCATTAATTTCTTCCCTGACCAAATTATCATTGAGTAGAGAGTTGCTCAATTTCCATGAGTATATGGGTTTTCTGTTGTATTTGTTGTTATTGAAGTCTAGCCTTAGTCCATGGAGACTTGATAGGGTGAATGGGATTATTTAAGTCTTCTTAGTCTCCTTGTATCTGTTGAGGCTCCTTTTGTGTTAGATTATATTGTCAGTTTTGGAGAAGCTACCATGAGGTATTGAGAAGAATATATATATATATATTTTTGGCTGAAATTTCTTGTACATATCTGTTAAAATCATTGGGTTCATAACTTCTACTAGTTTCATTGTGTGTCTGTTTAGTTTCTGATTCCATGACTAGTCCATTGATGTGAGTGGGGTATTGAAGTCTCCCACTATTATTGTTGGGATTAAATGTATATTTTGAGCTTTAGTAAAGTTTCTTTTAAGAATGTGGGTGCTCTTGCATTTTTCACATAGACATTCAGAATTAAAACTTCATCTAGGTGGATTTTTCCTTTAATGAGTATGAAATTTTGTTCTTCATCTCTTTTGATAACTTATGGTTAAAAGTCTATTTTATTAGATATTAGAATGGCTATTCCTTCTTGTTTCTTAGGGCTATTTGCTTGGAAATTCTTTTGCCAGCCTTTTACTCTGAGGTAGTTTTTGTTTTTCTCACTGAGAAGTATTCCTTTTATGCAGCAAAATGCTGGATCCTGCTTTCATTTCCAGTCTGTTAGCCTATGTCTGTTTATTGGAGAATTGAGTCCATCTTGAGTTCATCAATGTTGAGAGATATTAAAGACCAATGATTGTTACTCCTGTTATTTTTGTTGTTGAAGGTGGTATTATGTGTGTATTATTTTCTCCTTTTTGATTGGTTGTTGTGGATAGCCTCAGCCTTGTATTTTGATCCTAGTTCCACCCTCCTGGGACGGGCTGCAGAGGATTTTTTTTTTTTTTATGGTATAAATAGCACACCTAGACTGGGCAGATTACCGCTATACTACTCTAATCCCTGGCTATGAGATCCCTTATAACTTGCGGTTATCGCAGGTCGTGTCCTTGTCTTCTGAGCTCCTGCTCCTCCATCGTCAGCTTCCTTCTATCTCTGGCTTCCTTCTGCCTGCTTCCTCCTGCCTCTACCTCTGCTTCTCTCTGCTTCTGCTCTGCTTCTGCTTCCACTTCTCCCATCGACTTCCTTCTGCTCCTACCTCTGCTTCTGCTCTACCTTTTATATCGAATTCCTCTCACTCTCTCCTTCCTTAAGCCTTTTTCTCTGCCTCCTCTTCTACTGTCCAATCTCTGGCTCTAGCCTTTATTTTACAGGTTTTAATTTGGACAGAAGGTTTACAAGATGTCACTTGTGTACAGATTCAATCATCCTCTGCAGCCCCTCCCAGAAGGGTGGAACTAAGGTCAAAATACAAGGCTGGGGCTATCCACAAAAATTGGTTGTGAGATGATTAATTTCTTGTCTGTAGATACCAATCCTATGTTGGAGTTTTTATATTATTATCCTCTATAATACCAGATTTGTAGAAAAATATTGTTTCAATGTGGTTTTGTCATGGCATATATTGGTTTATACATCTTTGATGATTGAAAATTTTGATGTGTATAGTGGCATGGGCTGGCATTTGTGTTCTCTTAGGTTTAGAATGACATCTCTTCAGGATATTCTGGCTTTTAGAGTCTCTATTGAGAAGTCTGGTATAATTCTGATATGTCTGCCTTTGTATGTTTCTTGGCCTTTTCCCCTACTGCTTTTAATATTTTAATATTTTATTATTTGTTCTGTGCATCTAGGGTTTTGATTAATATGTGAGGAAAGGATTTCCTTTTCTGGTTCAATCTATTTGGTGTTCTGTAGGCTTCTTTTATGTTTATAGTCATTTGTTTCTTTAGGTTAGGGAAGTTTTCTTCTATTATTTTGTTGAAAATGTTTTCTGGTCATTTAAACACAGAATCTTCTCTCCCTTCTATTCCCATTATTCTTATATATATATGTGTGTATGTATATATATATATATATATATATATATATATATATATATACATATGTGTGTGTGTGTGTGTGTGTGTGTGTGTGTGTGTGTGTGAAAAGAAGTTAAGATCCTTGAGCATGGTCTGATCATGTGCTCCCGAAGATAACAGACTAATAAAACCCTATTACCAGGCAGTAGAAACTTTCTTTCAAAGGTTTAAATGTTATGTAGATTAGTCAAAATGACTCCCAAATCAATTTTTTATTTTATTTTGCTATAATAAAACAGCATGACCATAAGTAACTCGAGAAGCACAAAGTTTTCCTTGGTTTATACCTCTTAGACCATAATTTATCACCAAGGGAAGTCAGAGCAGGAACTCAAAACAAAAATATGAAGGCAGATCATGAAACAGAAACCATGGAGGATACTGTTTACCTGACCTGTTTCCAATACTTTGTTTAGCAGCGTTTTTAAATATCTCATTACTACCTTCTAGGTGTAACACAATGGAGCTGGCTCATTCCACATCAATTACTAAATAAGAAAATGCCTCCCAGGGTTGCCTATAAGATTTATAGAAGCCTTTTCTCAAGGAACTTCATCTTCTTTGAGAACTCTATCCAACAACAACAATTATGAATCACAAAATAAACACATAAAAATAATTTAAGCAGGTAAAATGTTGTTTGCACTGTCAATCAGATAAATTCTATTAGGAATTTTTATAAAAACTGACTGCATAACTTGAATGAGTTTGAAATTGAACAAAGTGTGGGTATTTGGAACTTGGAGTCATATAAAAGTAATTACAGCCTTTAGATTGTATTTGAAAATGGTCATATGTCAGAATTGTTCTGTGATGCCTGTAAGAGCTTTGGCATGATTGCTCTCTTCATACCTAGAATTCTACCCATGTTAATGGAATGGTTTGTTGCCATATTTTCACTGTTAGAAATCCATTGGTGATCTAATATCTGAGAATATAGTATACTTTGCCAAAGTACTTATATGTTTATTGATATTTATTCAACATAATCAACTTAAGGACATTCAGTATCTAAGAATATTATTCCCCTATGGCAAATATTTTCAGAGTTGTATGATTTTGTTGTATTTTCTCCCTGTGACTATGTTAATTTTCTTCTGTAACCAGACAAATTACAACAAAAATTACAATGTTTTAGGCTTCCTTTCTATCAGGTTCAATAACCACTGTTTACAACATAATTTGATTTGATGATATAGTACAAAATTGATCTATATTCTTGTTTATTCCATTTGATAGTCTTCTCTGGCTCACAGGTTCAGGTTCCCCTAACTATTCTTCATTAATGTGTCATACAAGGGACTGAAGCCCCCATTCATTTCCATACTCTCCAGGTTCCTTGAAAACCCCAATTTTCCTAGTCTCTTAGTATTTACACATGGTATAACCCATTCTGCACTGAGCAGCATGGTCTTTGTACAGATGATGAGTTATAGTAATGATAATGTTCAGGTCCAAATACTTCAAAAACCTCAACACAAAACCAGATACTCTAAATCTAGTAGAACAGATAGTGGAGAATAGCCTTGAATTTGTTGGTTCCGGAGAAAATTTCCTGAACAGAACACCTTTGGCTCAGGCACTAAGGTCAATAAATAAATGGGATCTTATGAAATCAAAAGCTTCTGTAAGTAAAAAAGAAAACCACAGTCATTAAGACTACAGCCTAGACAATCTGTAGGACAACAGCCTACATATTGAGAAAAAGCTTTACTAAGTCTACTTCTGAAACAGGGCTAATATCCAAAATATATGCAGAATCCAAGAAGATAGATACCAACAAGCCAAATAACCAAATTTAAAAATGGGGTACAGAGCTAACCAGAGCTTTCCCAACTGACGGATCTTGAATCCTCAAAAAACACCTAAAGATATGTTCAGTGTCCTTAATCATTAGGAAAATGCAAATCAAAATGTCTCTGAGATTCTACCTTATATCCATATGAATGGCTAAGATAAACCTCAAGGGACAACAAGTACTGGCTAGGATAGGGAACAAAGGAACACTCCTCCATTGCTGGTTGGAGTGCAAACTTGTACAACCACTCTGGGAAATCAATATGGAGGTTTCTCAGATGACTTGTGATAGTTTTTCCTCAAGAACCAGCTATACCACTCCTGGACATATACCCAAAAGATGGTCCATAATCCCACAAGGACACTTGCTCATTTGTATTCATAGCTGCTTTATTTGTAATAACCAGAAACGGAAAATAACCTAAATATTCCTCAACTGGAAAATGGATACAAAATGTGGGTACTCAATGGAATACTACCCAGCTCTTAAAATAAGGGCATCATGAATTTCACAGACAAATGGATAGAAGTAGAAAATATCATTCTGAGTGAGATAAACCAGACATGGAAGGATATGCATTGTATGTTCTCACTTACAAGAGCATACTATGCATAAAATACAGGATAACCATGCTGTAATTAACATACCCTACAAAGCTAAATAACAAGGAGATCTCAAGTGATGATGGTTGAATCTTTCTCAGAAGGGGGAAACAAAATATATTGTGAAGTCCATAGAAGGAAGGAACTAGTTGTGAGAGTGGATGGGGAGGGGAGCTGGGTAAGAAGATCAAGGGAAAATAAATGGAAATCAGTGGTGGTGTTGGGCCAATCTCTAAGACATTCCAGAGACCTGGTATGGGGAAGTCCCAGGGGTTCTAGGAGACCCAGAAGTGGCCACTTCCTGTAACCAGGTAGGACTTCCAGTGGGGAGATAAGGACAGCAATCCATGCACAAAATATTTGACTCAAAATATGTTCTGCCACAAGTTATGTAGGAACAAAGATAGAGCAGAGAGACAGAGGAAATGGGCAGCAAATGACTGCCCCAAATTGACACCCACTCCATGCATAAGAACCAATCCCTGACACTATTAATTATACTCTAGTTGTGCTTTGAGGCAGAAATTTAGTATAACTACTGAGAAGTTCCAATCAGCAGCCAATGGAAAGAGCTGTAGAGACCCACAGCCAAACAATAGGTAGAACTCCAGAAGTCTTATGAAAGAGTTGGGAGAATGATCATGGAACCTAAGGGGTCAAGGACTCCACAGGAAAACCAACAGAGTCAACTAACCCATACACTTGAGACTTCTCAAAGATTTAATCACTAACCAAGAGAAAACATGGTTTGGTTGGATATAGGCACCCTATGCATATGTAGCAGATAACAGCTTGGTCTCCTGCAACAGGATCTTGGGCTCTCCTTTAGTCTGCTGGCTGCCTGCCTCCATTTTCCTAAATGGACTGCCTTGTCTTGGCTCACTGGGATAGGAGGTACCTAGTTCTGCAGCGACCTGATATCCTGAGGGGAAGGCTATGTAACCAGGGCAGATGATACCTAGAACAGGGCTTTCCCTTCTTAAAGTAGAAGGGGAGGGAGTAAAAGTGGGAGATTCTGCATGAACGGATATGGGAGTAAAGGGTGAGCTCATAATGGGATAGAAAGTAAATAAGTAAACACTTTTTAAAAAGAAATTATTTTTTAATTATTATGGTTAAAATGTATATTTTTTTTACTAAAATAATTATTTAAATTTTATTTAGTACTTTTTCTTCATTAAAAGTAAGGGAGTAAATCTATATCATTTAAATTTGCTATTGAGAATAAATCAGAAACTAGGATTTGACTATTCTTACAAAATACAATGGCTATTTGGACGCTCCCTGATTCAGATCTAATACATTTTCATATTTGAATACATAAGATGAAATAGGAGCCTAGAAGAGATTTTCTTGTTGTTGTAATAGGATACACATTTTAGATATCTCTAATCACAGTACAGTACAGATCTCACAAAATCGTAGATAATCAGAGCCATAAAATAGTTTTTATTTTTTTTTCAAAAGACAAAATACTTGGATTATATTAACTAATTTTGTAGCCTGCATGTTGGTATAAAATTAAATCTTTATGGAAAATTCAAATTTCTATGCATTAGAGCTGTAAAATTTTACCCATGTCATCTATTTGTTAAGAGTTTTGTAATAGCATTGATTTATTTACATATATATATGTAATCAAAACATGAAAGCCAAAATATTTTAGATATCATACTACTTTGTGTGTACTAAGAACATTTTAAGTGTAATCATGTATTTCAAAACAAAACCTCACTTAAAGTAGTGAGTATCACTCTGGAAAAGAATCCTGTTTAATGAATAAGAAAGAAGAACATCAGTTGTGTCTGTTACAAATTAAATTAATCTTTTTTGGAATGCTGTTACAAGCTATAATTAATTATTCTTTTCCTATAATATTTATAAACTTTGAAGTAGCCATTGCAACAAGAATATGAATTAATAGGCTAAATGAATATTCACTTCACCTTCTTTGTCATTCCTGTAAAAGACTTTAGATTGAATTTAAAAGACACATACCAAAAATTATTTACAAAACCAAATTCTGAATACAGTCAGATATAAATAATTCTAATTTAATGATTTGGTCTGTATCACATCCTAGCTGCTCTTTTATACTTATTTTATTACATTAATATAGCTACAATTATTCCACTGTTCATGTGGTTAAAAGCTCATAATTTTAAAGACAGGAACTTATTTACAAGCCACAATTTTGGATCATCACAGTGGAGTTTGTTGTCTGTATATGAGTGAAAGACAGCTAAACAATAGAAAACAACATGCTTCCTTCTGACTGTTTCATTCCTGGATTTCAATTTCCCTGAAAAGACAGTTTTAGTATTCTGATCAGCTGATTGAGGAAGCTTGTCATTTCAGTTATTCCCTGGAGACTGGTAGGAGTTACAGTATCAAACAGAGAAGGCTGCAATTACTGAAGCAGGAGAGCATTGTAAGGAAGACCCTGATGAGGTCTTTCAGAAACTCTCATGAGCACAGATTTTATATGGAATTGATTAGTGTGGCTCACTGCCTTCCATTCAGCTCACCAAGGATTATGCCCTGAGACTGTGAAAAGGCATTTGAAATGCTCATTGCTGTGATCTGCAGAAGGCTATTTCACAGCATGTCTATTTATTTCAACCTAGTCTCTAGAGAGTAAGGAGTCACCTTCTAAGCCACATCTACAGTTTCACAGTTACCAATTATTACACAATGAATCATCACAAAAACTTGAAAGTCTGTCCTTCAAAACTGACGTTTCTCAAGAAAATTACTCCATAAAATTATAATTAATGGATACATTAAACAAAAATCCCTATGTCAGTCACAACTTCAAAGGTTTTTCAAATAAAGTCAGTGTGATGATACTGCTGCTGCTGAGTTTCACCCATATGACAGATGGATGCTAATAATATGAATGGACAATTTTCACTGACTAAAAATATTTCATTCACTTAGCAAAGATTTACTATGCATTGCTTGTGTGCTGAGAAGTATGCAGTGAATAAGAGAAAAAAAAGATAATTTCACTATTTTTAGACTCTAATATGAGGCAGAAAGTGCAAATTTAAATCAATGACCAACAGTCAGTTTTTCCTGTTTCTTTTAAATCAGGATCTGGAAAGTCATCACTGATGTATACATAACAAGAAAAAGTTCAGAAAACCAAAAATCACTCATTCTAGTCAGAAGCACAGAATTCTCAGTGAGACAGAAAAATAATACTATATAATGTAAGATGTAGAAAGGAAGAGATAAAGAGACCCAAATTGTGGGAAATGAAACCCAACGGTAAAAATCTCTCTGAACATCAGAAACATGCTATCAAAATATAAACTATCATCCAAAAAGTTGCAGAAAAGCAATATCAGGAAGAAAATAGAAACATACAATAAAAAATTGAAACAACTAAAATTATTAAGAATCCTCCAAAAACTAATTACAGATACAAAACTACAGACAAATGCAGTATAAATTTAAGAATGTTTACATGTGTCATATCCAAAGAGTAGAAATGTTTACAGAAGAAAGGGAACTGCTGATAGCTTCATAGTAGGGCACAGATATGAAGGTACTGCTGGATATCTTTCTAGAATAGTACCAGCCAGAAGAAATGTTATTAAATACTGAGAAGACTGAAAAATATCATACTGGGTTCTGTATCCAGATGTTTTTTCAGAAGAGAAATAAAGAATTTAGGAAACATAATCAGCAATCCAGAAAAATACCATCATCAAAGGAAAAAAAGAATCAAGTAAATGTAAAAGAAAATGCTTTATGTATAGCATTACTAAACACACAAAATGTAAAAAATGATCCAATATCATAATAGCAAAAATATATACAATGAATAAAAATGATCAGTAAGTGAATTAAGTATTGCTTTTTTAAAGGACAAGAGAATGAATTGGGGATACCCTCTTGCTATATAATGATCCTGCTCATCAAGTATTTCAGTACAATTGGGGAAATCACTTTGTTAAAATGGTCAGTAAAAATTGTAAGCTCAATGCAAGCATAAATTTGAAATTAGAGAGCATAATTCACAACCTAAGGGAAGAAAAAAAAGTATTAAATAGAATTAAAAGGAAGAAATGACATAAACATTACAGATGACATAAACATATATATAGGAAGTCTAAGTGAACCTACAAAAACTAAAATCATTCTTTCAACTTATAATGTAAAGCAAAATTGAAGAGTAGAACTTCAATATGAAAAAATAACATACATTTAATTGGAGTTAGAAGTTAAGGAGAAATGTCATTTGCTATTTTGGACAAAGTAAGAAATAATTACACAAAATTTTAACAAAATATAAGGTTAACATAAAAATCTTAAGGTTTTTTTTTTCAGGAATGAAACAGAGATAATCTAAATTGGATAGGTGATATTTCTTGGAAACATGAAAACATGTAAATCTCTGTAATCTACCATTTATGTACTTATACTTCATGAAGTCAGTTTTCTCCAATGTAGTCTACATAAAATTTTCTGCCAATAAGATACCAACGGATCATTTCAGGACATCAAAAAGATGACTGTGTGCTAATTTTCCCCAACATTGTTTTTATTAATTATTTGGGAATTTCAAACAGAATATCTAATCACAATTGTTTCTCATTCCTCTCAGGTCCACACTCCTACCCACAGCCCTTGGGTCTCCACCTGCAGCAGCAGTGGTGGGCTGAGCAGCAGGATTGCTTTATCAGGTGGTCACAAGATAAGGCACCTGGTGGCCTCTGAGGAGGCTAGCTTTATTTGGCAAAGACACATGCTCTTTTGTCTGCTGTGGCCAAACTCCTATAACTGTTGTATTGTATGCTGTTTTGTTTCCTTTTTGTTTTTTTGTTTGTTTGTTTGTTTGTTTGGTTCAGACAGAGTTTCTCTATGTAGTCCTGCCTGTCTAACTAGACCAACCTCTAACTCATAGATATTTGCCTTCTTCTGAGTCTCAAGTGCTAGAATTAAAGAGATGTGCCACCATCATCTGGTCTGAATGTTTATTAAAAGAAGAAAAAGATACACAACTTCCCCACAAGAGTAAATTTAAATACCCTTGTTTTGATGACTGACATTCTATGATTTTAAGTTTAATACAAAGCTGTGAAGACACAACTGAAGAAACAGTTCCATCCATAATCCTCTAATCATCACAGGAGGACTGGAATTTGATCTAGGATAATATCTTCAGCTCACCAATGACAAGGAAGACAAAGTAATAAATTTGTGAAGGTTAGCTTCTTGTTAAATGAAAGATGCTAGAACAAATGTACAACTATGTTAATCAAGTAAAACAATTAATCAAGAAAGGAACTTCACACAATTTATAAAGCTTAAATTTAGAGAATTTTAAGTCTAAAAACAAAGTTATAAAGTTCCTTATTGTTACAATAGAAGAAACTCTTGGTGAATTCAGTTTGAAAATTTTTTTTTAATTTAGCAGAAAATAAACAATCTGTGAAAGTAAAGATGTATTTTTATTTTGGCTCCTGAACTTTAGAGAACATCCTTAAGGTAGTAAATACAGAAGCTGGAGAAAATATTATCATAAATTATTCATTAAATAACTCTTGTAGAAAAACCTAGAAATGCCATGTAGTCTCAGAAATAACAGAACAAAATTATCAAAAATGAAGGCTCTGAGTGCCATATTTTTGCAAAATCATGTGTAAATATAAACACAAATAAATATACTCACATAATATGCCATTGTAAAATTACAAATTTAAAGCAATAATGAGTGCATTCATCAGCTTCTTTCACAGAAACCTAGTACATGAAGTCAACCACCCTCAAAATTACCCAATTGTTAAGGATTTCCACTGAAGCAAAAGGGTGTATAAAATGGTTTAAGTCTACTAAAAATCCAGTATCTGCCTCTTTGCACTTAACTCAGAAATTATTGGCATCTAAGAATTAATAAAATAATAAATAAGATGAAACCAAAATTAACAAGCCCAAATAGAATGAAACAAGAAAACAGGAAAAATAGAGTCAAACTTAAAAATGCATGAAACACACAGTGAGACACAGGTTCAATAAAAGAAGTGTAAGGTATTTTAAAATATAATTATATATATATTATATATATATATATATAAAGTCAGGACAAGGCGCCATTATTATAGTAAGTAAAACTGCCATTGAGTTCCATGTGTGTTGTCCATCTATAGCTTGATAGAGGACTCACACATAAGAGTTTATATATCCAGTAAGTTTCTATAACCAGTAAGACTCAGTTGGAGAAAACTAAATTTTCCTCAAAGAGTTATTTTCAATTAATTGTCTCTGAGTTTGAGATATGGGTTGGTGTCTACTTCCTTTCTCATCTCTGAGATGCCATCTGGCTGAGAACTTTTCAGGACAAGTATAGACTGTCACCATCTCTGAGCATTTATTGTGCATTGGCCCTGTTCTGTTTAAAAGCCTGTGTCTTTCATCCCTCTGTGTCTTACAATCTTTCTGCCACCTCTTCTGCAAGGTTATCTGAATTACAAGAAAGATTTGGTGGAAACATCTATTTAGAGTTCTGTGTTCCAAGGTCTCTCTCTCTCCTCTCTCTCTGTCTCTCTCTGTCTCTGTCTCTCGTCTCTCTTCTCTCTCTCTCTCTCTTCCTCTCCCCTCCTCCCTCCCCTCTCCTCCTCCCTCTCTCTTGTGTGTGTGTGTTGTCTGTCTGTCTGTCTGTCTCCATATTTCCTAGCTGTAGATCTCTGTATTTGTTCACATCTACTGAAGGATGAAGCTTTTCTGATAATGTCTGTGAAAGAGACTTATCTATGAGTATAGCAGAATATCACTAGGAGTCATTTCATTACAGTGTTCCTTTGGTTTTCTCCTAGGACTCTAGCCTATCTATTCTCAGGTTCTAGGTCTCCTGAGCAGTGTTGAAGATGAGTTCTATCTCATGGAGTGGACCTTGAATCTAATCAGAGTGGTTGGATACTTCGCCAGTTTTGTGCTGATATTGAACTATGGCATCTTGAGGGCTGAATGACATTGTAACCAAGGGGTTTGTAGTTGTCTTAGTATTTACCTTTCTGCTCTTGTAGTGTGCTGAGCACCTTTTACTGCTTCCAGTAAGTAAGGTGAAGGGTTTTTTTTCTAGACACCAGATCCACTTCTACATATTCAATGAGTTATATAGGTGCTGTCTTCATTAATCAAGCCTTAGTGTCATTTTTATTGATATTAAACAATAACCTTAAGAACAGCCTTGATTGAGGTGGGTAGGAGGATTTCCATAGGAAGGAGAAATATAATATATAGTTATGTATGTTCAAGACTAAAGGACTGGAATCAGATTATCTAAATGGGAGAGAGTGAAAAAAGGGTGTTGAGGAGGGATTACCAGGAGGAACAGTAAAAATTTAGTTTCATTTTATTGATTAAATGAAAATATAATATAGTAAAATGTGGAGTTGTTAGCTTGCACATGTGAGCAGGCATGGATTCTGTTGGACGGTTGTTGCCTGCATGTCTTCAGCCCCAGGGGGGATCAGGGAGGCATGGCCTACAGGGAGAAACAGAATCATGGGATTTTTGACTGAGTTCACTCTGCTGTTGACTGGTGACACTATGAGGGCTTATGCCTAGGCACTGCGAGACTTCACTCAGTCTGAAGTTCTGCAGGGGCAGAACTCTTGAGTGGACCTGGAGGCACATGGTCTCCATTGGGGATCCCAGATGCTACTGGGGGGGGGCTTTGGATGAACAGAGATGGGAGAGGAATATGGGGGGGGGAAGAAAGGCCTCGCAGAGCCCCACAGGATAGAGAGAAGCTATAGCTTGGTTGAATTGGCGGTCCCCATGGCTGGAACACAGAGAAGTTCTCAACAGGAAGAGCTCGATAGTTGAGACCTTCTCCATGATTCCCACGGCAGGCCCCAAAGAAATGAGAAAGTCCATGGTTCTTAACACTTTATTGTCATGGAAGATTGGTAGATGGATTGGTGATACCCCTGTACCCTAGGGAAAGTCTTTGGTTAAATAGGGAGGAAGGAGGTCTAATAAGGAATGCTTAATTGGCTATGCCTCTGGCCTTCAGGTATCTCATTAACATGAAATCTCTTGAGGCTGAGGCCTGTAATCACACCAACTACCTGTGCTGGGTGACACTTTGTGGGGCGGTGCACATCATCCAGATACAACTATTGTCATGATCAATAAAACTTTTACCTTGGATTCCATGTGTCTCCTGGAACTTTGGACTTTTCAAATATGTGGGGAAACTCGGCTGTGGGAAAAATCCCGGCCCTGGACTGTGGATCCACCACTGGCCTGTCTTGCCACATCAGCCCACTGACACGGCACAGGCCCAGGCCCAGGCCCCGGGGCCAGGGCCGCCCCACCACACTCATTTTTTTTTTAAACCACAGCTGGAGCCCACACGAGGCACAGATACCCATGGACTTCAAGAAGAAACGAGCCGCTATTGCCAAGCAAGTATACTTCCAACAGGGCGTGATGCCAGAGCTCTCCTGTCTCCTCTCAGTGCACGCTGTGTGTTCCCACCTCCATCCTGCTGGGCGTCCACAGACCCCTAAGAACAGAGGCCAATATTGGTGTGCGGCTTGCTCAAAGTACAACGGCACACACCCCCACAATCTCTGTCCTGCTGCTCGCCACCCTCCCCCCCCCCCGCCCCCGTGGCATCTGGGGCCAGAACAGAGTCTTTCACCTGAGAGCCCTGCACCCAGCCCTGTTGAAATCAGGCTGAGTTCATTCCCTGCCCAAGTATGAGCCCAGCCGCGTCTACTTGGCGCGATGTGAGACGAACACAGCCAAAACTTTCTGTTCCTGCTTCTGCTCTTCTGTGGTGATGTCCATCTCCCTGAGACATCTGCCCCAGACAGGAGACCTGGACAACTCAGAAAGAGCTGAAGTGGTTTTCAACCCCATAGGAAAAACAACAATATCAACTACCCTGACCTCCCTGTGCTTCCAGGGACTAAATCACCAATCAAGAAGTACACATGGAAGGACCCATGGCTCCAGCTGCATATGTAGCAGAGGATGGTCTTATTGGGAATCAAAGTGATTAGAGGCCCTTAGTCCTGTGAAGGCTCAATGCCCCTGTGTAGGGGAATGCAAGGGCAGGGAGTTAAACAGGAGAGAGTGAGTGGTTGCAGAAACACATTCATAGAAGCAGGGTAAGGGGGAAGGGATACGGAATTTCAGGAGTAGGGTAGAAAGAGGATGATGTAAAGAAAGTATCCAATAAAAAACAAAACAAATAGTACTGCCTATGCTATGCTAAATTTTTGAAAGTCTGAGATCATAAGAAACATTTCTCATTTAGACTACCACATTCCACAACTTGACCCCCATAATCTCCTAGCCAGATCATCATGAAAAATGCCTTTGATCTAACATCAAGGCCCCATATTTATTTTTGTCTTAGTAATGTTTAAAAGTTTAAAGTTTAGTCTGAGAGTCAAAGCAACATATTAATTGTAATTCCCTGTAAATCAAAAATCAAAATAAATACTTCCAACATATGGCACATAGTGACTTTTCTGCATGACCAAGGCTATTTATAAAAGGAAATGTATTTTTGGCTGATGATCCAGAGGAATTGCTGTCCTTCATGGCAAGGAGAGATAACATCAAAAAGGCATGGAAACTACATAAGGAACCTGAGAGTTCACACTATTAAATAAAAAGAGAAATAACTGAAAGTGTTAGAAGGACTTCAACTCTTAAAGACCACATCCAATGGCATAGTTTTATCAGCAAGGCTACACTTGAAATAGCTCATCAACCTGGCACCATTGGGCAACACATGTTCAAATAAATGAGATCATAAGGAATATACACATTCAAATCATGTATGAAAAGATGTATATCCCTTTTAGTGTGAAAGAATTTCAAATTGAAGCTATGCTTTCATCAGGCAAGAATTCTCATCTACTAAATATAAGAAAGCATTAGGAATTTTCAGTGAATAATATATTTTCTAAGATGTGAGGAAAAGGGCATGGGGAGAAAAAGAATATTAAAGTTATTTTAATATATATATAAAATGAAAACCTAACTTGCTAGGGGATACTTAGTCTCATAATAAAATTGTCAAAATTAATAAATTAATAAACATTACAATGCTATTTATTATGTAATTTTATGTAAATTTGAAAAATCATGGAGCAGCTAAGTTGTTTTAAACAAGTTTTAATTAAATGCTAAATGAGGTATAGATTTCTTTGTAATTAAATATAAATGCTAATTTATCTTTTAATTACAAGTTATCTCAGTTACCAGGCAAATTTAGCATTCTCTGATAAATAAACGCAAGTCTCTGTAAATATATTATGCTTTAATTAACTTTCAATAAAAAAATTATTTCTTTTCTACTCAAAGTGATTAAAATAATGTCAGTAAACCATGCCTTTGAGAATTCTTTTACATAACATAGCTGGTACTTCTAATTATTTATAATATTTTAAACATAATCCTGAAATTAAATATTGCTATGAATTTAACTGTTATTATTGAAGACAGTTAGGTAAAGACATTTTTATGAATAAAATAACAACTATGTCAAAAATTTACTATTTTCTTCTACTCTAAAAGGAAAAATCCATGAGAATATACTGATGCTGATCTAATATTTTTACCCAGTTTTTATGTGAATTTTCAATTATTTTCTTCAGTCAGCCTGAATCTTCTTTCTTTCTTCAAAAGAAATTGTTTTCCATATATGATTGTTCCCATTCTCTTCTTGTGAGTTTTAGATAAGATTTCATTGAATTTCTCAGCCTGTCCTTTATAGTGCAAATTGGCCATGACATTCTGACTGTTCTATCTCAGTCTTGCAGGTAGAGTTGGTCTTGGAGATCTATGTAACCAGGTACAGCTATTGTTCCAAACATTATCATAGGGAATTTGTGCTTATATATTTAATTTTTCACAATATTTTGCATAAATGTGATCATTAGCAAAGTAATTTTAAATATTAAAGTAACAATCTACTTAAATCAATGTTATATTGAGGGAGAAATTAGTGATATATCACTAGAGAGATTATAATTTCCCTTTGTTGTGTAGAGGAATTCAATCAGTTATGTGGCATCAATCAATAAAAGAGAAAAAAGTCATCTCCTCTTCTTCAGTAAACTGTGGGTCTCTTCACATTTTAACTTTTAATCACCTTTTACTTAAAAGATTAAAGACTTAGAGAGAAAATTTGCACAAATACTTTGATCATATTTTCTCTTCCTGAACTCTCAGATCCTTTCTCCAACCCCCCCAGTTTTATGTGTACTTTCTCTTAGAACACAGTAAAGCACAATAAATAAAAAAAGAAGTATACACAGCACACCACACAAACACACATACATTTGTGTTTGTTCACAAATAGGTACATATAACACACTGAATCTGCTTTTGTTGATTGTGTTTATATTGTTTCAGAGGTGACTATTCTCTCATCTCTTGGAAAGTCTAATCTTCTCCCAGCAGTCATTAGCTCCCTATACTTCCTTGTTTAGAGGAGAGACTCATGGATGATCTTTCATTCCAGTTTACCATTTATATGCTGTTGCTTATATTGTCCTATCCAGGTTGCACTGTTTCACAGCAGACTTTCTGGTGTTCTGTCTCCTCACATTCAATCCCATCCCCTGTCCTATCACTTATATCATTAGTTTACTTATCAGAAGTCTTATATCTCTATCTACATGTATATCTATGTGCCAGAAGAAGGTATCAGATCCTGTTATAGATAGTTGTGAGCCATCATGTGGTTGCTGGGAATTGAACTCAGGACCTCTGGAAGAGCAGCCAGTGCTCTTAACAGCTGAGCCATCTCTCCACCCTGAAAAGGAGTGTAACCCATAAGAATAACAATATCTTTTTCTGATAATTTTTTATTGAATATTTTCTTCATTTACATTTAAAAATTATCCCCTTTCCAGTACCCACCCCAAAGCCCCCATTCCATCCTCCTTCCACCTTCTTCTATAAGGTTGTTCACCCACCCACTCACCCACTCCTGTCTCCCCACCCTCACATTCTTGATGTACACTGGTACATCAAGCCTTCAGAGGACCAAGGGCCTCTCTTCCCACTGATGCCCAACAACGCATCCTCTGCTACATATGCAACTAGAGTCATGGGTTCTTCTTTGTATACTCTCTGGTTGGTGGTTTAGTCCCTGGGAGCAATGGGTGTTCCAGTTAGTTAAATTGATGTCCTTTTTTATATAAGACTTAAAATTTTTTATTAATTTTTCAAGTTATTACCCTTTGTTGGGTATTTCATCTAATGTCATCACTGTTGGGTCCTGGGAGCCTCTTATTTTCCTGGCATTTGGGACTTTCTAGTGACTATTCCAAGTTCCCCATCCTTCACTGTTACACACCTCCATTCAATTTCCTGACCCTCTGTACTTCTCCCTGTCTCCTCCCACACCTACACCTGCCCTTCCCTTTGTAACTTTCCCTCCTCTCTCCATCCATCTTCCTCCCATGATTATTTTGTTCCACCTTCTAAGTAGGACAGAAGCATCCACACTTTGGTTTTCCTTCTTCTTGAACTATATATGGCCTGAGAGTTGTATCTTGAGTATTCCGAGCTTTTAGCCTAATATCTGCTTATCAGTGGGTACATACCATGTGTATTCTTTTGTGTCTGGGTTACTTCATTCAGGATGATATTTTCTTGTTCCATCCATTTGCTTGCGAATTTCATGAAGTCATTGTTTTTAATAACTGAAAAATACTCTATTGTGTAAATGTACCACAGTTTCTGTATTCATTCCTCTTTTGAGGGACATCTGGGTTGTTTCCAGCTTCTGGCTATTATAAATAAGGCTTCTGTGAACACAGTGGAGCATGTGTCTGTGTTATATGATGTAGTATCTTTTGGGCATATTTCCAGGAATGGTGTCGGTGCATCCTCAAGTAGTACTATGTCCAATTTTCTGAGTCACTGCCAGACTAATTTCCAGAGTGATAGCATCCAACCAGCAATGGAGGAGGGCTCTTTTTCCTACACATCCTTGTTGCCGGCATCTACTGTCACCTGAGTTTTTGATCTTAGCCATTCTGACTGTTGTGAACCTATAGGTTTTTATGATGGCATTATGTTTTATGAATGACTATTAAAAATTATGGATCTTTAGGGGAAGTAGATGACAAACTAGGAAATTTTACTCAAAATAGTTTTCTTCACTTCATTTTTTTTTTTTTGTTCAGTGAGTATTATGAATTCAGCCATTTCTCTTCAGGAAATTATCTATAATAAGTTGCCTATTAAAATTATAGTATATCTTAAGATATTCCTAAAATAATTATGTAAAAATTTCTCAATATACTTAATATTAGTTAAGATTAAAAAAATTATAATATAATTGTCTGACAGATTCAGGTTTGACATGGACCTAAAAAGATTTTGTTCATGTAGAACAAACACAAATATATTTATACAGGTATATAATCATTTAATAATTAAGCATGTGTCATTATGTTTTGATAAATTTAACTGTTTCAACTTATTTAGAATTATAATATGTTGGTTTGGTAGAGCAGTATGTGAAAAAGTAGAGGATAATATAAAAAGCATATGTTGCTTTTTAATTATCTCTAGCCAAAAGAATACCCATATAAATTATATGTATCTAGAAGCCAGATAACATGATAATTTATTAGTTCATTAATGAGTTTTAAGTTGTAAGTTTTGGATCTGATTAAGAATAAATCATTACTCAGATTGTAATATTTCTGTGCTACTTTGTAAACTGCAAAGCTTAAGACATATTTCAGAAATAACACAAAATTATTAGAATCAATACTGAATAAACATGGTTGTAATTAATTGGACCCAGAGACGTTTTTCCTTCAAAGACATAAAAATGGTAATGATTATTCTCTTGTTCCTAGAAGAAAGGATTAAACAATATTCACTCCAAACACTAAGATATATTATTTAAGTTTCTATATTCAAACAAAACTTTTTGACTACTATTGCTTTCTGAGAAAATTATATAGAAAATCAAATATTTGTTTTTGGGTATATATTGTACACAAAATTATATACTATGAACAATAATATGGTGACTAAAGAACTAGTTTATAGTAGATTATCAGCAAAGTCAAAATAAAGGATTTGAGATCTGTTTCTAAAGAGAAAATGGCTCAAAGAGTTAGGATTCACACAGAATAATGATTTGTGGTATCTTATTCATATATATATATATATATATATATATATATATATAATATATATATATAAGCATGTTATAAATGAAAAGGTGAAAGAAACAAGCAAGGAAGAAAGGAAGGAACAAAGAAAGGAAGAAAGGAAGGAAGGAGCTATCACTCAAGCATTCTTATTAGATTACAAATATCCAGTCTATATGAAAGAAAATTGCACTATGAACAATCAATCGCATTGGAACACCTCTGATTGCACTTAAAAGAAAAACATTAAGTCCTATTCCTGGAATTATCTTTATTGTATAAATTATTCCTATTATTTACAATTTGTAGTCAATATCACTTGATAAAGAATGTTATAGTAAAAGGATCTCACTCCTGTGAGAGAAATAATTTCCTGTACTTTATAATTTGTTCTTAAATATATCTATTTTTGACAGTACATTTTAACAAAGATAGTTAGGTATGTGCATAAAGAAATTGTATTTTACTTTCTACAAGATATTCATTTTTCTTATCAGTAAATTTGTTTTCATTTTTTTCTTATAAGAAATAGCCATTGATTATTTATGTAATGTCATGAATGAATAAACCATTTTCAAATTTCAGTCTACCCTTTTATTGTGATTTATAATACTAGTGTCAAATCAATAAGAAGGAGTAGGCTTATTCACTCTGCAAATTTTATTACTTCTCAATTTATGCTTTCATATAAAGATAAATATTAAAGTCTATAATCCTGTGTATATGTTTGTTACTTTGTTTTATGTTGTGTTCTACTATGACATTTATATTTTTTTGTAGGTACTTATTCTTACTTTTTGGTCTTAAACAGAAATTGTATACTTTAGAATTACTCCTTTAAGTGAATTTTCATTAAGTGGTTTAATATGTACTTCAATGTGTTCCAAGAACCTACAAATTCAGATAGGGTTTGCTCTTGTTGTATGGCTTTTCCTGGTGGGATGTGAGGGTGGTGGTGGTGTGTAATGAACAAATGCCTATTTACCTCAGACAGAGTACTGAAAGCTAATCAGTGACTGTACTCAAGTCTAACTTAGTGAACCAGAGTTAGTTAGGGTTACTTAAAGAAGCAGGAATGACTAAGACAAAACAGATTACTGAAAAGCTCACGCCAATATTGCTGATGACTCACAAAAGCTGCATCTCTGTGTTCTTACAGCAAGCAAGGCTAGTGAAGAGTTTCTTCTCCAGAGCAATTCTCACTTCTGATAGAGTGATGACTTGAAGCCTTGTGAATCCTTTAAGTTTGGGAGTTTCCTGAGCCTTGGAAGTTTTGTTGCTTCCTCATTTCTGTGAGTCTGCCATCTGTTTCTGAGAAAAACAAATGGTTCAATTTTAAGGAAATAGCTTCAGATAGTGCTTTGTGGAAGAACTCCTTGACAAGTCATTGAAAAATGTATTAAGCAAGTTGTACAACCCCAAGATGTGTCTGAAATGTATACTTGAAAAAATACAACCACAGTAAGAGACAAAATGTTTAAGTGCAGCTTTTGTTCACTGAAGTTACAGGTTGTTCTTAAATCATAGGTATTCTGTGTCAAGCGAAAACTGATAAAATAATTCATGCTTGTTATCATCTGGGATATTTAAAGTATTGATCTATATAAGAAAGAAATTCCCACAATTGCCCACATGACCATGATTCTCAGAAATTGAGCATATCGATAGCTATGACTTCAGAGTACAGGTTTTTTTCCTGAATTTTCTAGGGTTCTGACTCTAGAAATGCCTAGATTTAATGCTTTGTTCTATTCTGACCCAGAAAATGAGTAAGAAAGAAAGGGAGAAATAGCAGTTCTGTTCAGTACAAATCAAGTGCTCTTGCCATTGTGACAGATAAGGAGATACTTACGACAGTTACTTTTACTCACTAGAAAAGATAGTTTTGAAGTACAGCTTTAATGGTGAAACTAATGATACCACAAGTCACAGAAAACCATATGCACTTGCTCATTATTTTTCATCCCTTTATAACTATTTATCAAAATACTTCCTCATAGTATAATACTGCATCTTATATTACCAGTTCAACCCGGTCCAAATCTCTAGTGGTTATTAAGCATGTGGGAAATGAGCTGTAGTAGAGCCCCAGAGACTTTGCACGCTGCGGGTCCCAGAAACAGGAGAAAGGTCTGGAGTTCTAAAGGCTGGAGGCTTTGGTGATGGCAGGCCCCAAAGACACGAGAAAGTCCATAGTTCCAAAAAGGGTTTATTTTCATGGGGGATGTAGATGGATCTGGATGTACCCCACCCCTCTGTGAAACTCAGGCCAGACCTGAGTTAAATAGGGAGGGAGAAAGGGGGAGGGTCTGCAGAAGAATGGTTAATTGGCTCTGCCCTCTGATCTTCATTAGTATGTAAATCTCTCTAGGACCTGTAGTCACACCCTCTACCTGTGCACTTTGAGAGGGGCTATAATGGTCTATGTGACTGAGCAATGTAGGTCCATGGAGACTAGACTGCGTGTCAGGACTCTGGGTTCTGGGGATGTGGCCAACACCTGCTGTTTCTCCCTTGTAGTATCAGGGTTCCAGGCCCATGCCCACCAAGAACCAAGATACACTTACGAAGTCCCACATAAGTACTCCACCTTTATTCAGATTCTTTAAAAGTGTCCTTGTTACTAGTTCCCATATGGGCTAACTAACAATTTCTTGATTTACTTTCTGTTTAAAACTTAAGAAACAATTCATCTCTAAAGTCATATTGGGGTTAAATTGAAAAACTGATTTTGTAAACATATTAAAATAAGGATATATTTTTACCATATAAAAATATCTTTAAATATAGATCAAAAGAATGAATTTTATTGTTTTAAATAAAATTTATGAAAGAAGATACATTCTTTGTGATATATACTCATTCTCCTATATTTTACCAAATATTTAATATACGTAAGATATTCACAAATTCAAATGAAATTGGCATTAAATTATATTCTATTTGGAAAAATACAATAAATAATGTATGTGTAATAATACCTTAGACTGTTACATCTAATATGTGTTGTACAATGAATGCTATGTGTTAAAGAAATTACAAAAATCTGCTATGCATATTGAACAGAAGTGTGGGTATCATAAAATTTGTTATATGCATCTTGGAATAAAAACTCATTTGCTTTACAAAGTGTGAGGATTTTACATATCCTGACACCACAGGTCTCTAAATCCTCATTCAGACTATATTCTTTGTTAAGATGTAATTATTTTCATACATTAATGATACTGAGGTATATCTGCAAAGCTATCTTATCTTTGTAGGAATCATCTACCAGAGAGAGAAAATGGAAGCAGTGAGAATGGAGAAATCTGGAAACAGTTTTTTGGTTCACTTCCTGCTTTCTTTTTCTTGCCCAAATTGCCTGGTTATATCTAATATGGTGAGTTTTTTCCTAACTGCAATATGGGCATGCTTGAAGTGGTGATGCTGCGTTTCACTTTAATCTTGTTTTTACATTATGATGTTTTTTACCTGGAGATAATCTGATGGAAAATGTTTTATTTTATTATTTATTTATTTATTTATTTATTTATTATATTTTTTATTTACACTCCAGATTTTATTCCCTCCCAGTCCACCCTCTGACTGTTCCATATCCCATATCTATTCCACTCCTTGCAGTCTCCACAAGGATGTCTCGACCACCCACCACACACTACCCAAACCACCAGACCTCTAAATTCCCTGTGGCCTCCAGTCTTTTGAGGTTAAGTGCATCTTCTCTGACTGAACTCACATCCAGTAGTCCTTTTCTGTATATGTGTTGGGGCTCATATCAGCTGGTGTATGTTGCCTGGTTGGTAGTCCAGTGTTTGAGAGATCTCAGGGTTCAGGTTAATTAAGGTCCTCCACTGGTCCTCCCACAAGGTTGCCCTACTCAGATTCCTCCAGCTTTTCCCTAATTCAACCACAGGTACAACAGCTTCTGTTCATTGGTCAGGTGTAAATAACTGCATCTGACTTGTACAATACTTGTTGGGTCTTTCATAGGGTAGTCATGATAGGTCCCTTTTTGTGAGTACTCCATATCCTCAGTAATAGTGTCAGGCCTGGGGGCCTCCCCTAGAGCTGGATCCCACTTTGGGCCTGTCACTGAACATTCCTTTCCTCAGGTCTTCCTCATTTCCATCCCTGCAAATCTTTCAGACAGGAACAATTATGGGTCAGAGTTTTGACTGAAGGATGGCAACCCCATCCTTTACTTGATGCCCTGTCTTTCTGCTGGAGGTTGGCTCTATAAGTTCCCCTCCCAACTGTAGGATAGTTCATCTAAGGTCCCTCCCTTTTAGTCCTGAGAGTCTCTCATCTCCCAGGTCCGTGGTACATTTTGGAGGGTCTGTCGAACCTCTCTCCAGTTGCCTGTTTCCATTCTTTCTGCTGCCCTCAGGGTTTCAGTCATTTTCCCGCACCCAATACCAGATCATGTTCCCCTCTTACCCCTCATCTGCTCCCAGGTCCCTCCTCCCTTCCCCTAGTGATTGCTTTCTTCTCCCTCCCAATGGGACTGCGGTGTCATTACATGGCCCCTTCAGTTTTTTTACCTTTGAGTTCTGTGGACTGTGTATTGGGTATTCAGTATTTTTTTTTTCGGCTAATTATTTGTGAGTATATACAATGCATGTCATTTTGGGTCTCAGTTACCTCACACAGGATGATATTTTCTAGGTCCATCCATTTGCTTGCTAGGACTCAGGATGTCCTAGCGTCCTAGTTCTTAATAGCTGAGTAGTATTCATTATGTAAATGAACCACACATTCTGTATAGATTCTTCTGTCTTAGAAAATCTGGATGTTTCCAGCTTCTGGCTATCACATCAAGGCCACTATGAACTAGTGGAACAAGTGCCCCTATGGCATTATAGGCATCTTTTGGGTATATTCCTAAGAGTGGTATTGCTGGTTCTTAGGTAGGTCTATTTGCAATTTTCTGGAAACCTCCAGATTGATTTCCAGAGTGTTGTACCAGTTTGCAATCCCACCACTAGTGGTGGAGTGTTTCCTCTTCTTCCACATCCTGACCTCATATGCTGTCACCTGAGGTTTGATCTTAGCCATTTTGATTGGTGGAAGATGGAATCTCAGGGTTTTTTGATTTGCGTTTCTCTGATCACTAAGGATTTTGAACATTTCTTTAGTTAACTCTCAGCCATTCGAGTTCCTCTGTTGTGATATTTTGGTGTAGTTCTATACCCCACTTTTAATCGGGTTGTTTGGCCTTTTGGTGGTTTTCTTCTTCAGTTCTTCACATATTTTGGATATTATCCCTCTACAACCAAAATCACTTATCAGATGTTAGATTAGTGAAGTTTTTTTTCCCAATCTATAGGTTGCTATTTGTCATATTGACTATGTCCTTTGCCTTACAGACCTTTCCAATTTCATGAGGTCCTATTTATTAATTTTTGATGTTAGAGAATGAGCCATTGGATTTCTGTTTGGGGAATTTCCCCTGTGCCAATGAGTTAGAGGCTCTTTCCCACTTTCTCCTCTATTAGATTGATGTATGTGGTGTTATATTGAGGTCTTTGATCTACTTGGATTTTAGCTCTGTGCCAGGTGACAAATATGGGTTTATTTTCATTTTTCTACATACAGACAGCCAGTTAGACCAGCACCATTTGTTGAAGATGCCTTCTTTTATCCATTGCATATGTTTGGATTCTTTGTCACAGATCAAGTGTCTATAAGTGTGTAACTTTATTTATGGGTCTTCAGTTCTATTCCATTGATCAACATGTCTGTCTCTGTACCCAAACAATGCAATTCTTATAACTATTGATCTGTAGTATAGGTTGAGGTCAGGGATGGTGATTTCCTCAAGAATTCTTTGTTAAGTATTGTTTTCACTATTCTGGGTTTTTTTTGCCTATCCAGATGAATTTGAGAACTGCTCTATGTCTTTGAAGAATTGTGTTGAGAGTGTGATGGGAATTGCATTGAATCTGCAGATTGCCTTTGGGTAGAATGGCCACTTTTACTGTATTAATTCTGCCAATCCATGTGTGTAGAAGATATCTCCATTTTCTGAGATCTTCTTCAATTTCTTTATTGAGAGACTTGAAATTATTCTTATACAGATCTTTCACTTGTTTGGTTAGTTACTCCAAGATATTTTATATTATTTGTATCTATTATGAAGGGAGTTGTTTAACTAATTTTTTTCTCAGCCTGTTTAACATTCATATAAAGAAGGCTATTGATTTGTTTGAGTTAATTTTATATCTGACCACTTTGCTGAAGTTGTTTATCAGATGTAGTTCTCAGGTAGAATATTTAGGATCATTTATATATATTATCATATCATCTGCAAAGAGTGATAGATTTATTTCTTCTTTACCCATTTGTATCCACTTGATCTCTGTTTGTTGTCTTATTAGTCTAACTAGCACATTGAATACTACATTAAATAGATAATGGGAGAGTGGACATCCCTGTCTTGTCCCTGTTTTTAGGGGTGATTGCTTCAAGTATTTCTCCATTTAATTTAATATTGGCCATTTGTTTTGTAGTAAATTGCTTTTATTATGTTTAGGTATGGGCCTTGAATTCCTGATTTCTTCATTGCTTTTAACAAAAAGAGGTGATGTAGTTTGTCAAATGCTTTTTTTACGTCTAAGGATATGATCATGTGATGTTTTTCTTTGAGTTTGTTATATAGTGGATTATGCTAATTGATTTTCATATATTGATCCAACCTTGCATCCTTGAGATGAAGCCTACTTTATTATGTGGAATGATGTTTTGATGTGTTCTTGGATTTGGTTTGCAAGAATTTTATTGAGTATTTCTGCATTGATATTCATAAGCAAGATTGTCTGAAGTTCTCTGTTTCGGTTCGGCCAATATGTGTTTTAGGTATCAGAGTAATTGCAGCTTCATAGAATGAAGTAGGTAGTGTTCCTTCTGTTTCTCTTTTATGGGATAATTTGATCATATTGATATCAGATGTGTTTGAACCTGATATCAGGTAGAATTATACACTAAATCGATCTGGCCATGGGCTTTTATTGGTTAGGAATTTTTAATGATTTCTTCAGTTTACTTATGGGATATTGCCAGTTTAAATAGTTTACTTGCTCTTGATTTAACTTTGGTATATGATATTTGTCTAGAAAAGCATCTATTTCATCTAGATTTTCCAGTTTTGTTGAGTATAGGTTTTTGTAATAGATCTGATGATTTTTTTTTAATTTCCTCCATTTCTGTTGTTATGTCTCCCTCTTCATTTCTGATTTTGTTAATTTTGATACTGACTCTGGGCCCTCTATTAGTTTAGCTAGGGTTTATCTATTTTGTTGATTCTCTCAAAGAACTAGCTTTTGCTTTTGTTGATTCTTTTATTGTTCTCTTGTTTCTATTTGGTTGATTTTGGCCCTGAGTTTGACTGTTTTCTGCTCCTCTTGGGTGTGTTTGCTTCTTTTTGTTCTAGAGTTCTCAGGTGTGCTGTTAAGTTGCTAGTGTAAGATCTTTTCAGTTGTTTGTTTGTTTGTTTGTTTGTTGTTTTACCAGGGCACTTAGTGCTATGAGTTTTCTTCTTAGCACTGCTTCTTTGTGTCCCGTAAATTTTGGTACGATTTGCCAGCATTTTCATTAAATTCCAGAAAGTCTTTAATTCTTTCTTTATTTCTTCCCTGATCAAGTTATCATTGAGTAGAGATTTGTTCAATTTCCATGTGTATGTGGACTTTCTGTTGCTTTTGCTGTTATTGAAGACCAGCCTTAGACCCATGGGATCTGATGGATGCATGGGATTATTTCAATGTTCTTGTATTGGTGGATGGTTGTTTTGTCTTCAATTATATGGTCGATTTTGGAGAAGGTATCATGAGTTACTGATAAGAAGGTGTATTCTTTTGTTTTATGGTGAAATGTTGTAAATATCTGTTAAATCCATTAGGTTCATAACCTCTATTAGTTTCACTGTGTTTCTGTTTAGTTTCTGTTTCAATAACATGTCCATTGGTGAGAGTGGAGTGTTGAAATCTCCCACTATTATCATGTGGGGTTCAATATGTGTTTTGAGCTTTATAAAGTTTCTTTTTTCAATGTGGGTGCCCTTGCATTTAGTGCATAGGTGTTCAGAATTTAGGCTTCTCTTTGGTGGATTTTTCTTTTGAAGAATATGAAGTGTCTTTCCTCATCACACTTGATAACTTTTGGCTGAAAGTCTATTTTATTGATAGTAGGATGGCAAATCCAACTTTTTCTTGGGACCATTTGTTTAGAAGACTTTTTCATTCTATTACTCTGAGATAGTCTCTTTCTTTGTTATTGAAATATGTTTCTTGTATGCAGCAAAATATTGGATGTTGTTTACATAATCCAGTTTGTTACCTTATGTCTTTTTTATAGGAGAATTGAGTTCATTATATTGAGAATATTAAAGAAGATTACTGTTGGTTCCTGATGTTTGTTTTTTAGGTGGCTTTATGTGCTTGTGGTTCTCTCCTTTTGACTTTGTTGTGAGATGCTTAATTTCTTTTCTTTCTTTTCTTTTCTTTTCTTTTCTTTTCTTTTTCTTTTCTTTTTCTTTTCTTTTTTCTTTTCTTTAGTTTAGGTACCATCCTTTTTTGGAGTTTTCTTTTAGGATCCTCTGTAGGGCTGGATTGGAAGATAGATACTGTTTGAACTTGGTTTTATCCTGGAATATTTTGTTTTCTTCATCTATGTTATTTGAGATTTTACTTGGTATAGTAGACTGAGCTGCCATTTGTCTTCTCTTATATTATGCCTGACTTATGACCAGGTTCTTATGGCTTTCATAGTCTCTATTGAAAAGTCTGGTGTGATTCTGATAGGTCTGCCTTTGTATGTTACTTGGCCCTTTTCTCTTGCAGCTTTTAATATTCTTTTTCTGTTCTGTGCATTTTGTGTTTTGATTATTATGTGAAGAGACAATTTTCTTTTCTGGTCCCATTTATTTGGTGATCTGTAGGCTTCTTGTACCTTTATGATCATCTCATTCTTTAGGCTGGGAAGTTTTCTTCTATGATTTTGTTGTAGACACTTTCAGGTCCTTTGAGTTGAGACTCTTCATTCTCCTCTATTCTGATTATTATTAGATTTGATGTTTTTATGGTATAATGAATTTCCTGGATGCTTTGAGTTTGGAGTTTTTTATGTTTTGAATTTTCTTTGACAGTTGTGTCAATCTCTTCTACAGTATTTCTACACCTGAGATTCTCTCTTGTATATTGTTGGTGATATATCTGTAATTTCTGATTACTTTCCTAGGTTTTTCCATTTCCAGGTTTGCTTTCATCTGTATTTTCTTGTTTCTACTTCCAATTTTAGTTCTTGAACCACTTTCCTCAATTTCTTCACCAGTTTGATTGTGTTTTTCTTTGTTTTTTCAAGGAATTTGTTTCCTCTTTAAAGGTTTCTATCTGTTTACCTGTGTTAACCTGTATTTCTTTCAGTGAGTTATTTATATCCTCCTTAAAGGACTCTAATATCTTTATGAGATAGGATTTTAGGTCAGCTTCCTGATTTTCAGGTGTTTTGGTATATTCAGGGCTTGCTGTGGTAGAACAGCATTTTGATGATGCCCACATATATTGGCTTTTGCTGCTTATGGTCTTGTACTTGCCTCTCACCATCTGCTTATCTCTGGTGTTTGCTGGTCTTGGTGACTCTGTCTGAAGTCTGCCTCTTTTGTCCCTGGGTTGCTTCAAGTCTTCTGTTAGTTCTGCAGTCCTGGCTTTAGCAGACAACCTGTGTGGCCTTCCAACTGTGGGGTCTTCATAGGGACAGAGAAGCTGCTGAGTTGTTGCCTTGGCTGCAGCAGATCTCCTGAGAAATTTTTCAGTCTTTTGTGTCTTCAGAGGAGCAGTCAAGCTGTTGTCCTGTTTGAAGCTGTTTTCCAGGAGTGCCTTAAGGACTGTGGTTTCTGTTTCCTTGTGTGAAGCAGAACTTCAGTGAGGCTTTCAGTCTGTTGAGTCAGTTGCCCTACATTCCACAGAGTCCTTGGGTGGTCTTCAGACTGTGGTGTATGCTGCCCAATTGCCTTGTGTACAGGGGAGCTCCTGGGATGCCTTCAAGCTGTGGTGTTTACAGGGGAGCAGACAGTATGATGATCAATTCCTCAGTTGCCCTGTGTTTAGCAGATATGTTGGGATGCCTTCAGGCTGTGGTATCAGTTGCCCCGTGTATAGAGGGTCTCCTGGGATGCCAGTTGTCCTGTGTGCAACAGATCTCCTGGAATGCCTCAGGCTGTGGTGTCAGTTGCCCAAATGCTCTGAGAGAAGCAAATCTTCTGGGATGGTTAAGGATATGGTGTCTTCAGGAAAGCAGACTAGCTAGAAGTCTACCTCAGCAGAAAGACCAGAGCAGAAGGGGAGTGGTATTTGATGGGCCAGGGTTTTGAGAGGTGATCGGTCCCAAGTCCAATAGGCTGGCAGGTGCATCTGTGGGACTTCGGGAGGGTTTTTACCAAATGTGCTGAGTGCAGTAGATCTTCTGGGATGATTCAAGTTATGGTGTCTTCAGGGGAGCAAACTAGCTAGCAGTTTGCCCCAGCAGAAAGGACCAGGCAGAAGGCAATCTGATGGAAATTAAATGGAAGATGAAAAGTACTATTTCAAACCTATGACTTGTCCCATATCTGCCCAATTTTCACATGACTGCGATTTTATATAGTTAGAAATCAACCTATTAATTACTTTAGTGTTCATTTAAAGATATATGTTTATGTGTACATATGTGTCCGCAGGTGTGTATAAGCCTCTGTGTATTCAGTCTCTTGTAGAGGGCAGAAGATGGTAATGTATCCCTTGAAGTTGAAGTTATAGGCAATTGATAATCATCCAGTGTGTATAGTAGAAGCTGGGTTCAGATTATAAAAGTAAGTATTCCTCACCACTGAACGATCTATGTAGTATCCAGGTTTTATTATCTCTCAGTATTCTAAGAAGTTTTTATAAGTATGAAAATAGAATTTGGATATGTACCAGTCTTCTTTGGTTGGATACCTTAGGCTGTTACATCTATGACAAAACATGTATGATAAAATATAATTATTAAACAATGCTGAATTCTTAATTCAGTCCACTTTTAAATCAGAATTTAAATCAGATTTAAAACAGAATTTTAAGTCACAATAACATAAGTTCAGATAATCTTCTTGGCCAGGACATATTCTTCTATGTAAAGGCATGTGATAGGTCTCCCAAAATTCACATATTTGTTATCACTAAATCTTTGTGTAAGGAAGTTACTCACTAGGCTAAACTTCTATGTCATCTTTAGCGTTCTTGTCAAGAAGTGGAATGCAATATCAAATTACTTGAAGCAGAACATTTATATTATGCTTCATGCTGAAAGTATTCTGGTATCTGATATTCCCCACATTAATTTCCATATTGTCATTAAATTAGGAAATATGTGAGTTTTCCATACACTTCTTTGATTTTTGGAGTTAAGGTTCACAGTCTTCAATTATCCTTTTAGTCTACTATGTGACCAACAGTAGGGGTAAAAATGTGTTTAAAAATAATAAAACCAGAAAATATTTTTTTTCTTTCATTTCTAGATAAGTGTGTGGATCAGTAAGGAGAATTTGTAAAATCCTTGTTCAGAAGAAGACTGTCAGGTTTATCATTTTGTTCATAACAATCTTTTCTTAAGTAGCCAGGGTCTCCTCCCCAAGAGATTTTGTTGTCCATTTAATTGACCCACTTCCCTTCATCCTCCTATTCTGCTTAGATCAGTAAGAAGCAAATACTGCATTTAGTGCATTAAAAGAGAACTGCTTGCTTGGAGGAAGAAGGGAGTTTTCTTCCAGTCAAAATGACAGATCTCTGCTACAAAATATCATAATGAGAGGTGAGTGAATGGAAAATTACTTAAAGCTATACTAAGGGAATGCTGCACTGTACTCAGCTAGAGTGTGTCCTCTTCCTTCTGTGCCATCCCCTTCATTTTCTCTTTCTTCTTCCTTTTTCTTCCTCTTGTTCTGAGATCTAACTTACCTTTATGTCATTCTAATTCTTGTCAATGTTTTATTGTGTAGCCACACCTCATCTACGCCCTCCTACTTTCATTTTGTTGAAAGGTATGGTCAGTCTTACTCTATTAAATGTCTTGTCCCTATACTCTGTATTTTATATCACAAGTAGCTGTTACTTATCTGTTTTTCTTTTGATGATGCCTGCTTCTCTGTCTTCTTTACAATGAAAATTCAGTGAAAGCTCTTCATTAAAATACCAGAATTAGAAAGAAAATGGTTTCCAGAAACTTCAGTGTTTATGATGTTTTTGCAGCTCTTGCTGCTATTTTTTTTTCTTATTTTCCATAGAATTTAATTGTCAGTATCCTCATTGACTGAAGGCTAGGTACATAAAGAAATTGGCATGTTCATTGAAGTTTCAGTCCTGAAAAGAGAATGCTGTCCTCTGAAGTGTGATAAACTGTAGCACTTTAGCTTTGCGGTTTTAATTCATGATAATACTTGAAAAAACTTGTATAATTAGTCTTTTAAATGTCAAGAGTTGCTTAAAGTGCACAGGAAATATCCATGTTTCCTGTCTCCATTTAAAGTGGCATGTGTTGAAACAACTGCATCTATCCAATGTGTTCAGCAGATTGTATATCCTGAGGCCACTGGGTTCCAGGAGCTTAATTTTATTATTATAGATTCTTTGCAAATTCACTGTGACTCAAATTGATTCTTCTGTTGCATACCTGCAGTCTTTCCTTTGTGGTAATTTTATAGACAAGTGTGCCTTGAGCCAACAAGTAATGTTATGTGTAAAATAAATTATATCTTACAGTAAATGTATAACACAAAAATACCATTTTCATAAATTCAACAAAATGACAGAGATAAGTAGCTATATATTCTTTTTATTATTTTTCCCCACATATAATAATTCCATCATTAAATGTATCAATTAATTAAATGTTTATTTTAAGCTTGTATTGTTGAATAAGGAAAGTGTAATTGCTCTCAAAATTCTTTCAGTATTTTGAGAAACTTCTAGTCTGATTTCAAGTGACTTTACCAGACTATACTCCCACCAACAATTTGTGTATTCTCTTTTCTTCTCATCCCTATCAGCATTTGTTGCATCTCTCTGGGGAGAAATTCAATGTTCCTTCATGATAAACG
This sequence comes from Mastomys natalensis, assembly GCA_021653895.1. NCBI lineage: Eukaryota > Metazoa > Chordata > Mammalia > Rodentia > Muridae > Mastomys > Mastomys natalensis. Next base: position 165,551 of record JAJTUV010000385.1, read on the forward strand.
TTATGTAGAGTATAGGAATAAAGGGAACATTCTTCTAATATAATAAAAGCTACATTATAAAAATACTATAGCAAACAACACAATAAATTAGAAAAAAAAAAAAAAAAAGAATTACAGTGAAGACCAGTGACAATCCCTCTGTTCATTTTCAAATACTGCTTAAATTTATTAAGGCCAGATGACAAGAGAATGAAGTCAAATTGATATAAAGGAGGCATAAACAGATAAAATCATTCTTTTTATAAATGATCTTTAAAACTCCATAAATAAACATTTCAGCAAAGAGACAGGATATAAATTTAATAAACAAAATCAGTAGCTTTTCTATTTACAAATAACACATTTACTGAAAATGATGTCATAGAATCCATCACATTCATAATAGGTAAAATAAATGTAACATAACTTTGATAACTAAAGAAATGAAATAATATCATAATTAAAAATTAAAGACACTAAAGAATGAAACTGAGAAAAATCTAGAAGATGGACATATTTCTCATGCTCATTGGAAAGGAAGATCAATCTTACAAAAACATTTATCTTATGATAAGGAATCTAGATTCAATATATAGCAATATTCTAGTATTGTTCTTTATGAACAATGAAAAGACAAAACAAAAATATATGAAATCACATATGGAGATACTTGATTATCCATGTACACAGATGCTATATTTGTAGAAGACAAGAAATGAAATCAATCTAGATTTCCATCAAAAGTTGAGTGGGTTAGAAGAAATGTGTGGTATATAAAAAATTGAAATTTGCAGAAAATTTGATTAGACCAGAAACTGTAACTGAATCCCAGCTCTAGAATAGAGCCTTTAGGAAGCAAATGAACCAACAGGAATAATAAATTATGGGTAGAAGCCATAGTGAAAGATGGAATGCTATGTACAGAGCCTCTTAGGCAGTGAGGGGCATGGCTACAGGAAGAGAATTGGGCACTGATTGTCCTAAGGAAGTATTCAGTGTAAACAATGGGGAAACTAACTATCCCACAGGCCAATTAAAATATGTAATTTGAGGAAGATCAAAGAATGTTTACTGTGATAGAAGAGGGGAAAATACTGCAAGCTTTTAGCTTAAGTAGGCACGGGGGTAAAAATGAGGGAGATATGGGGATATCAAGTGGATAACCAAAACTAAAAAAGTGTTTGAAAATTTCTTTGGAAATCCACTATTTAGAAATCTAATTTCTAAATGAATATAACTTTAAAATGAGGTCTGAACAGAATTACCATGCATGAGTGGATAATTTGAATACTAGAAGACTGGAATGATTGAAATTTTCAGTTAATGGCATTGGATACTTTCTGAGTAGTTTCTGCTTAAGGAGTCTACAGAGGTCTCCAAATCAATAGGGTATTGCCATGGATTTGGGGTACTCTCCATAACTACATACTAAGACCACATTTCTGAAGATGATATGCAAGCTGTAGAATGCAGAATGTAGAGAAATACATCTCAAATTGAGCATAATATGTCCTCTTTACTAACCAGCTTTCAGAAGGCCAACAGGTGCTGTGAAGGCTGCTAGGAAAATAAATATATCAATGATTTTCCCAGTCATTCTACCATGTATGCTACAACACAATCTTTACAGGCAGGTGATGTGCAGTAGTACATCAATGACACTGAAGTTGTATGGTAAATGACTGTATCATAGTTAGATTTGAGGTTTACCTATAGGACAAAATTTCATGCCCTATGCTTTGCTGTAATCATGGTCATAGTCCATGGAAAAATGCATACCTGTATTAAAAAGCCAAGAGTAACAGACAGAATTCTCAGCACTAAATAAAACCTCTCTTCAACATAACTGTGCCACAAGGCTTAATGAAAATGAGAATGGAGCAGAAAGATTATAATAAGTAGATAATGGAAGATTGCAAGAAGTGTTTTGAAATGCAAACTTCTGGACTTGACACATCTACTATACTCATGTAATCATTCTAGTATAGTTACCTGCGAAAGACCTAAAATTTAACTGGCCTAAACTCCTGCATACTCGTGGAGGCTCCATGCCTCACTGAGGCAAGTTTTGGCAGTAAACAGTTGCTGGTTGAGGATGATATTTTTTCTAGAGATAGAGTCTACATACTCAGTGGATGGTCCTATATATACATATACAGGTCCTAAATGTACAAATATACATGTATACATATGTAAAACACTAATTGGATTTACTGTACTATCAAAAATAAAAAAAATCAAGAAAAGATGACATGAAGCTAGGTTCTGTACTTGCAGTGAATTTGAGCAGAAAATAAACATAGGGAAAGATTATATTTTATTCTGTATGCGAAGAAAATCACAAAGTATATAGAAAAAACTAATCTTATTGTTTTTCTTTTTTATTAATCATTCCATTCATTTACATTTCAAATGACATCTCACTTCCCTGTTACCCCTCTACAAACCCCCATCCCACATACACCTTCCTTCCCCTCCCGTTTGCCTCCATGAGTGTGCTCTCCCACACACCAACCCTCTCCTGCCCCACCACTTTAGCATCCACTACGCTGGGTTCTCAAACCTCCACAGGACCACGGGCCTTCCCTTCCATTCCTGCCAAGCAAGGCTATCCTCTGCTACATATCTGGAGTCATGGATCCCTTCCTGTACACTCTGTGGTTGGAGATCTAGTCTCTGGGAGCACTGGTGGTCAGGCCAGCTTATGTTGTTCTTCCTATGGGGTTGCAATCCCCCTCTGCTCCTCCAGTCCTTCTGCCAGCTCTCCCACTGGGTCCCTGAGCTCAGACTGATGGTTGGCTCCAAGCATCCATATCTGCACTGGTCAGTTGCTGGCTGGACCTCCCATGGAGCAGCCACACCAAGTTCCTGTCAGAAAGTGCCTCATGCAGGGCAGTGGAGGCGCACACCTTTAACCCCAGCACTTGGGAGGCAGAGGCAGGTGGATTTCTGAGTTCGAAACCAGCCTGGTCTACAGAGTGAGTTCCAGGACAGCCAGGGCTACACACACACACACAAAAATCTTTTTCAAAACAAACAAACAAACAAAAAAAAAAAAAAAAAAAGAGAAAAGAAAAAAAAGTACCTCATGGAAACAACAACAGTATAGAGTTCGGAGTCTACAGACAGGATGGGTCCCCAGGTGGGGCAGTCCCTGGATAGCCCTTCCTTTAGTCTCTGCTCTGTTTTTGTAAGGTTAGAGAAAACATTTTTATAAGATTAGAGTAACCTAATCATGAAGGCATTTTTTTTTTTTTGTAGCCATTTGTATTTCTTTTAAGAACTCTCCTTAGTATTGTAGCTTGATTTGTAGTTTGGTTGATTGTTTTCCTGTTGTTTAAATTCTTTAGTGTTATATATATATAATAATTATAATTATATATATATATATATATATATATATATATATATATATATATTTAAATATTCAGTATAAAGCACAAAATAGAAATTTATTTAAAATTATACAGGAACTAAATAACCCATTATGTAATCATACTTCCCTTTGAGTTTCCACCCACAAAGAATAAAAAATGAAATTTAAAACAGGATATAACAGAAAGATCTTTAGAAATATGACCTAAACATTGTCATTAACAGGTACCTGTTATGTTCTTTCATCCAGGCCTCTAAGTTGTTTACTGAAGACAGTATCAGCCTGTGTATTCAGATTGTTTCTTTACTCTGGGGAAGTGATTAAAAATTCTGCTGAGTTGTGATGCAGTTATCTGAGGATAGAAAAGGCAAGAGATTAGGAAACATTACTGAGGGATTATAAATATCTTATAATACTAAACTGGTTGGTAATTACCTCTCTGGGTGTTACAAAATAAAATTACAGCATTAGAGTAAATAAACAGCCACAGTGAAGCAAGATAGTCTTTTTAGAAATAAGCTTTTCCTGAAGACAGATTCAATGTCATTCTTTTCATGTTGTGATGTTTTTGTTTATTACTATATTGCTTGGTTTATCTTACAGTTGGTTTTCTAATTTAATCAAATTAAATTCATTAGTACGCTGCAGGAAGCTATTGAATTACAATATTTTCTACTATATTTTTATGTTTTATGTTATCTATTAGTTTAATTTGTATAGTATTCATAATTGTATTAAGGTATTTATAATATTGTGCATCATAATATAAAGAGATCAAACAATTATTGAGCACTATATATCATTTGAAGGTTGTCTAGGACTTTTAAATATCATAAACAGAATGATCTAACTTAACAGTTGTATGTAATGAAAAATCAATAAATATTTACAAGAAATTATATGTTTTATTGAAGTTCTGAGTTAATAAATCCATATAAAGATGAATTTCATACTATATAATAATTCTGGATTTCTTCTTAAATTTTATGTGAGTAGTGATGTTAAAAAGACATAAAACACATTGTTAAATAAAACTATCTGTTTCATTTGAGGGTAATATTTGAAGAATTACCTGTGCTTCCTCTGTTTTAGCACAGAAAATTTTCTTCAGTTGCAGAGCATTAATATAAAATCATGCTTGATGTTTATTCATAGCATGTGGCCCATTAATTCTCTAATATATTAACATATTGTTTTGTCAGTTTTTATTTACAAAATATTTTAATACAGTAATTTAATTGCACAGATATTTACAAGTACAATAGAGTTATAGTTTATATGGCTAAGTGATTTTCATGCTCATTCTCAATTAACACAACTACAGAGCCATATTTTAATGAGTCTTATACTAACATTATCATTACAGTATGATAGCATTATCTAAGGGATTTTTTAATATATAAGATTGACCACTAACTTTGCCTACCAGATGAAAACATTACTGAGGAATATTCAGCCAGCCCGAAGGCTATTTAATATAGTTTAATATACTTTAGATTGATTTATGTTTAGAATATTCATATTTGTTTTACCTTGAAAAAGTGCTAATATTGTTATTATAAACATGTATTCTCTAAATTCCACTGAAATCTTTTTTCTTTAATATATACTATCTTTCTTCAAATTAGATAACATAAACAAGCTTTCAGTCAATCTGATGTTAAACAACATCTCAAATCATACAGTACTGCAAATTACTACCTTGATGGATTAGATAAATTTTTTACATATCCATTTTATACATACAAATTTTAATTTAAGTGAAAGTATAAATGTGTACCCAGTTCACAATGGGGAATGAATTAAAAACATTCCTCTTTCTGATACTTTTGTTGGGAAGCAAGGTAATAATGAGACATGACTGTCAGATAAAGGATCAACTTAAACTGCTTCAGACATTTGAAACAAAAACTCTAGACATGGTACAAACATGAATTTCTAGTACAAAATTTAGATGCTAAGTATACTCTAAATTCAAAATTGTCCTAAAGATAGAACTGAATATTCAAATGTGATGTATATGAGAAAGGAAGGGCATGTCTTCCCTTTATTCCTATAGCCTGTTAATAGGGTTGACAGTTTATAGCTACTTAACTTGTGTTGTACAAATGCAGCTGCTTGTATGCTAATGCTAATTGGGTCCTGCAAAACTGTTTGAATGAGAGGGTCTTCAGGGAACCTACCCCCAGCTAATTCTGATTGGTAAATAAAGATGAGAACAGCTAATAGTTGGGGAGAAGAGATCAAAATGGGATTTTAGGTTTCCGGTCTTGGGACCACAAGGAAGCAGGGGAAAGAAGACATGCCTTAGAAGTATGCAGGACACTGACAAGAGCTGCCCTGAGATAGACAAGCAAGGAGAACGCTCTGGACTCAGCCTAGAAAATGTGCCCCAGAGGGCTAATTGAAGTTAAGAGCAGCCAAGATGGAACATAGAAACTAGTAAGTAGTAATTCAGAGTTATCAGTGAGAGGTAGATTCTAACAGCATAGAGGTTAGGCAGTTGCCAAACTATTACACTGCTTAAGGCATATTAAAACATAAAGGCTGTGTGTATATTTTATTCAGGAACATTAAGGCAGGTATTAACCCCACACTCATCATTATTAAAAATATTAATACTACAATAAACACCTTTGTTTTCATCGAGGCAGGTATTAACCCCACACTCGTCATTATTAAAAATATTAATACTACAAAAACCACTTTTGTTTTCAGCATTTCAATGCAGGGGAAAAAGCCTAGATGAGTGAAAAGGTATTTATTACATTCATAACTCTAACTACAAACAGACACATAGTTTGAAAATAGGTAAAATGTGCTTAGACACATTTTTTACCCTCTCTTGTCTTTTACTTTGTTTCCTTCCCCTCCCCAGGGTTTGAGATTATATTATCTATCTATATATCTATATTCATAGGTACTTGGACAATTATACAAATAGTTTTAAATACCAGTTCTGCTGGTACCTTGTGTATGTGTGCATACATACATCATATACATATATGTATACATATACATTTACATCATATATATTCTTATGCCTTGCACACCTGCAATTCATGAATGAACATCTCTATAAATCATGGTTAACATACCTATAATTTTGAACAATTTATTTTTATTCTTTAATCTTTTTTTATAGTCCAGCTGTTATCCCCCTCCCCTCTACCCTCTGACTGTTCCTCATCCCATTCCTTCTCCCCAGTCTCCAAGAGGATGACCTGAATCCAAAATCCCACCCCACCAGACCTCCTCATTCCTGGAGACTCAAGCCTCTCAGGAGTTAGGTGTGTCTTCTCTCACTGAGGCCAGACCAAGCAGTCTTCTGCTGTATATGTGTCAATGGCTTGGCATATGCTTGCAAGTTGGTGACTCAGTGTCGGAGAGATCTCCGGGGTCCAAGATAGTTGAGACTGCTGGTCTTCCTATGGGGTTTCCCTCCTCCTAAACTTCTTCCAGCTTTTCTCAAATTCAACCGTGAGGGTACCTGTCTTCTGTCCATTGGTTGGGTGTATCTGCATCTGACTCACCTGTTTATTGGGCCTCACAGAGGGCAGCCATGTTAGACTCCTGTCTGTAAGCAAACAGTAGGATCCATAATAGTGTCAGGCCTTGGGCTTCCCCTTGAGGTGGATCTCAATTTGGTCCTATCACCAGAGTTCCTTTCCTTCAGTCTCTTCTCCAATTTTGACCCTGAAGTTCTTTTAGACAGTAACAAATCTTGGTCAGAGTTTTTGACAATGGAATGGCAACCCATCCCACCATTCAGTGTCCTGTTTTTCTACTCGAGGTGGACTCTTCAAGTTCCCTCTCCCTACTGTTAGCATTTTATCAAAGGCTCTTCCCTTTGAATCCTAAGAGTCTCTCATCTCTCATGTCTCTTGTACATTCTAGAGAATCCCCCCACATCCTACATTCTGTGGTTGACTGTTTCAGTTCTTAATGCTGGCTATCATGGCTTCAGTCCTGTTTCCTACTCCCAATACCTGATCATGTTCCCCTTTTCCATTCCCTGTCCCCTCTTTCACCTAGGTCCCTCCATCCTTCTGCTCCCAGTTATTGTTTCTTCTCCCTCCACAGTGGGCCCTTCTGTTTGTTAAAATTCTTGAGTCCTGTGGATTATATCCTGGATATTCATTCCATTTTGGGCTAATATTCACTTATTAGTTATTACATACCATGCATATCCTTTTGTGTCTGAGGTATCTCACTCAGATAATATTTTCTAGTCACAAACCTTTGCCTATAAATCTCATGATATCCTCCATCTAATAGCTGAGTAGTATTCCATTGTGTAAATGAACCCCAATTTCTATATCTCATTTTTCTGTTGTGGGACATCTCAGTTGTTTCCGCTTCTGGCTTCATAAATAATTATTAACAAGTGGAACATGAGCTCCTGCGACAGAGTAGGCATCTTTTCCTATATGCCGAGGAGTGGTATAGTTGGTTCTTCAGATAGATTATATTTCCAATTTTCTGAGGAACCTCCACATTGATTTTCAAAGTGGTTGTACCATTTGCAATCCCACCAGCAATGGAGGAGTGTCACTCTTTCTGTACATCCTTGCCAACATGTGCTGTCACCTAAGTATTTGATCAGCAACCATTCTGATTGGTATGAAATGGAGTCTGAGGATCATTTTGATTTGTCATTTCCCTATCACTAAGGACTTTGAACATTTCTTTAAGTGCTTCTGAGCTATTGAGATTTCAGTGTTAGAACTCTCTGTTTAACTCAATATTCCATTTTTTGATTGGGTGGTTTGGTGTTTTGGTGGTTAGATTCTTGAGTTGTTTATATATTTTGGATATTAGCCTCTATCGAATGTGGGGTTAGTGAAGATTTTTTCCCAATCTGTAGTTTGCTTATTTGTCTTATTAACTATGTCCTTTGTCTTACAAAAGCTTTCTAGTTTCATGAGGTCCTATTTATCAATTCTTGGTCTTAGAGCATAAGCCATTGAAGTTCTGTTTAGAAATTACCCCCCAATCTCCCATGCATTTGAGTTTGAGGCTCTTTTTCATTTTCTTTTCTATTATATTCATTGTATCTAGTTTTATGTTGAGGTCCTTGATCCATTTGGACTGAGCTTTGTGCAAGGTGACAAATATGGATCTATTTTCATTTTTTCTACATACAGACAGCCAGTTAGACCAGCACCATTTATTGAAGATGCTTTCTTTTTTTCCATTGTATATTTTTAGCTTCTTTGTCAAAGATCAAGTGCCCATAAGAGTGTAGTTTTATTTGTGTGTCTTAAATTCTATTCCATTAATCAACATGTCTATTTCTGGACCAAAATCATGCAGTTATTTTTTTTCTTTCTTTTAATTTTTGTTTGTTTTTCGAGACAGGGTTTCTCTGTGTAGCCTGGCTCACTCCTGTAGACCAGGCTGGCCTCAAACTCAGAAATCCGCCTACCTCTGCCTCTCAAGTGCTGGGATTAAAGGCATGCCCACCACTGCCCGGCAATCATGTAGTTCTTATCATTATTGCTCTGCATTATAGCTTGAGGTCAGGATAGTGATTACCCCAGAAGTTCTTTTATTGTAAAGAATTATTTTTACTTTACTGGGTTTTTGTTTTTCCAGATGAATTTTAGAATTGTTCTTTCCATGTCTTTGAAGTATTGTGTTGGAATTTGATGAAAATTATGTGAAATCTATGATTGCTTTTGGTAGGATGGCCATTTACATATGTTAATTCTACTATTCTATGAGCATGAGACATCTCTCCATTTTCTAAGATCTTCAATTTCTTTCTTGAAAGACTTGAAGTTATTCTCATATAGATCTTTCACTTGTTTGGTTAGAGTTACCCCAAGATATTTTATATCATTTGTGATTATTGTGAAGGGTGTTGCTTCCCTAATTTCTCTCTCAGCCAATTTCTCATTTGTGTAATGGAAGGCTACTGATATATTTGAGTTAATTTTATGTGTAGCCACTTTGTTGAAGCATTATCTGATGTAGAGTCACTATAGATTTTGCATTTTATCTGATGTAGAAGTTCACTGATAGAATTTTTGCATTTGCTTATGTATACTATCATATCATCTGCAAAGTGATACTTGCTTCTTATTTGCCAATTTGTATCCCCTTGATCTCCTTTGTTGTCTTATTGCTCTACCTAGAATTTTGAGTACTATATTGAATAGATACGGGGAGAGTTGGCATCCTTGTCCCTGATTTTAGTGGGATTGCTTCAAGTATCTTTCATTTTAATTTGATATTGGTTATTGTTTCTTTGCTGTACATAATTACAAAGATTATTCACTTTCTTCCCATTTCTTTCTCCTTGTTCTTTTTTAGATATAATTTGTTCAGTTGATACAATGGTACTGTATGTTTGCAGGGCTAACCATTTGGCACACTGGACAACTAATTGAGGTGCTTTCTTTGTGAGTCTACCTTTCTAGTTCCCAAATTTATGAAATATCCTTTTCTCTTATGTATAAGGATGACTTCTTTTGAGTAGCTTTCCTTTTAAGTTTAGTTAAGAAGATAGATACATGCAAATACAAATATTTTCTTTAATTTATCTCTGTCTACATAACTTTGAACCCCAAGTCAGTAAACAAATACAGAACATTCTCAACTAACTTATGTAAAAAAAACTTAATTTGATTGTTCACATAATTAAATAATTACTCATCAATTATTGATAAATAATAAAACAGTAATTGATGTATCATGATGAAAACTATATACTCTGATATTAGTACTAGCAGAATTTGCTTGTTTCTAACTTTGTAATAATAACTACATGCAGATTAGAATTACTGGATTTTGTTGTTGTTTTTATTGTTGGATTCCAGGTTTCAATGAATTGGCTTTAAAAATACGGGAAAATTTAGTCAATTGTTGGTTACTGTGTTTTTTCTCCTAGATGTTCCATCACTTGATTTTTCACATGGAGGTCTTTGATACATTTTGAGTTATGTTTTGTCCAATTAACAAATATATTCATAAATACATTATTTTTCTTATGAACTCCTTGCTTTCTCAGAATGATTATCAAAGATGCAAAGATGCCATGTTTTTACATGTGTATGTATATACTCCAAATGAAGTTTTAAATGAATTTAAAACATTTGGATGATAATGTTTCTGCCAAGGATTGTCTAACAACAGCAACAATAACCAAAATCCAAGTACTTTGCATGAAAACCAATCCTTTTAAGTGTTAATGATGGAAATTCAAGAATGTACCAAACATTTCATGACATATGTATGTATTTCAGTCAAATTGATGATCAAATTTCCCACTGTCCAATAAAAAATAAAGCAAAATATTTATTCTCATACAGTGAGAAGATTCACAAAGAGCTGAAAATGCTCTCGGACATGATTAGAGAGTTTCAAATGGAATATAAAAAGATGTCACCCTTTCTGGTCCCCATGGATTTTTAAGATCAATCCTATTGCTAAAGATCTCTCAAACAGGAAATACAATAGTTGAGCTGGATATGAATGGAAACATCCTGTTAAGAATTATCTCTCATAACACTAGAAGGTTATGCAAGGTTCCAGATAAACAGTGGTGAGAACAATCAGTAGCCCCACTGACGTGTGACTCCTCTCATCTATGATCCACAGAATGACTATCATGGCATGACACTCACAAAGATACAATAGTTGCAGTTATATCTTGATGGGAAAGTCATAGCTGACTATTTGGAGTCATGGGCCACTCATAGCCAGTGTATGTATACCAGATATTATAAACCTGCCCAACTACACATGGACCTTTATTAAACCAATATAATTTCTAATTGTATCCTAAATGTTGTTATTCTATTCAAAGATATGAGTATCTTCTACCCTTCACCAAAGAAACTTCTTTTACCACTGATGAAGATCATTGCAGAAGCTTCCAAAGGTTAAAAATGCAGAAAGCATCTATATTGTGCCTGTTTTCAGTTGATACTTTAACAACACAACCTTCTACTTCTAAGACTTAGGGAATATTGGCAAGCCTGTTCAGTTGAGTGAGGATTAAAGAAAAAAATACAATTAGACAACATTATAACATGATTCCAGCCAGCTCTGAAGCTAAAGCTTATTTTTTTTTTCAGTCTGCTTTTATATAATTCTAGGTAAATACAAATATATAGCCAGTCCTAAGGCATAGGCAGATTATAGTTTATCCTCCCTTCATTCTTCACAATCTCAATCACCTCCATCACTCTATCCTAGATCCACTCATCCTCTATTGCCCTTCAGAAACAAACAGGCATCCTAGGGATATTGACTGAACAAGACATATAACAAGTTACAGTAAGACTGGTTCCAAACTCTCATATCAAGGCTGAGCAAGGCAATGTAGTAGAAGGAAAAATGTCCCAAGGGCAGGCAAGAGCCAGAGACCTTCCTATCTACTACTGTTAGGAGTCCTATAAGCACTCCAATCGACAAAATCATAATATATATGAGCAAGCCCAAGCTCAGACTCGTACAGGCTCTGTGATGTTCACTTATTCAGTGAGTTCTTGTGAGCTTTGCTTAGTTGATTCTTTAGTCTGTTTTGCCTTGTTGTCCTTAACCCTCTGGCTCCTAAAATCCTTCCTCTCCTCTGCCGTGGGGTTTTCAGAGTTACAGCTAATGTTTACCTGTAGTGCACATGCACCTTCTCTCAGTTGTAGAATGAAGGCTTTCAAATGATGATTGGGCTAGGTATCAATCTATGAGTATAACAGAATATCATTAACAATAATTTCATTGAATTTGTTTCAAGTTATGTTTATTTTATCTTAGGCCTTTGGGCTATCCAGCCTCTGATTCCTGGCTATCCCGGCAGTGTCAGACATGGGCTCCCTCTTGTGATATGGACCTCAAATTTCAGAAACTACTTCCACAATGTCTGCTCCACCATTACTCCAGCACATTTTGCAGCCAAGATAAGTTGTAGGGTAAAAGTTTTGAGTGTAGGTTAATGTACCAGTCTCACTGCTGGAAGTTTTGCTTGGTTACAGAGGATGGCTATTTCAGGCTCAGAATCCCTCATTATTAAAAGTCTTGGCTAAGGTGAACTCTCATAGATTCTAGGAGGTTCCAGGGTACATGATTTCATCACTGCCTCCAATTCAATTGTCTCAAAAATATGTTGATCATCCACTAAAAACTTGAAGACTCCTATAATTTTTTTTAAGGTAAAGTATAAAACCAGGGAAATTAAGTGGAATTTTCTGGCTTTTACTGTACAGTAATTATATAAGACATCTTAGGTCAGTATAGGCTTGAATTTTTTAAACCTCTTTATTTAGGGTTCAAAAATGCTTCAACTCACTTCTAACACACTGCTCAGAGGTAGAAGGAAAAGAGTTAATAGGAAGAAGTTATTTGAAACTATCTAGAAGTTCCTTGGGGTGAATCCACTCTTCTCTGTCAGGATACCATTAATCCAATTCAATAGCAAACACCAAACATGAATCAATAGAGGCAGCATGATTCAGCAGAAACAACAAAGCTCTATCAAATTGCCATGAGTCAGTAGAAGTGGCCAGATTCAGCCAGAATACCACAAGAAGTTCTTTAGTACATTTTTTTCTACACGGTGAAAACCAATGAAGATCAGCTAGAAGCAGCAAACTATTGCATGGAGTAGCCCTGCAAGAGCATCCTCTCAGGTTTGTAGGGTTTCATTTATAGTCATCTAAACATCAAGCACCTTCTCAAGTGTCTATTTTCAGCAAAACATCACATGTCCTCTCCTAAGACAGGTTCCAGAAAAATATCACATGACACAACTGAGTTTTAAAAGAAAGCATAAGTTTCCAGGTCTGTTCAAAATAATTTGGAGAATAGTTGTAATTTGGAGTAGGCTACTTTGATATTATTCTTATATTTAGTTGACTTCTTCATTCTGCTTTGAAAGTATATGGACACTTTGGTATCACTGATACAAAAAATGGTTAATTCAATCCTTAAACAGATTCTAGTGAAGTACAATCATAACCTAATAACTGTTTTGGGGCAAGTGAATTATTTTAAAGAATTTATCCATATTTTGATCAAGTATATAGAAAGCTCTCTCATTGGCGTGTGTGTGGTGTGTGTGTGTGTGTGTGTGTGTGTGTGTGTGTGGTGTATCTGTGTAAAGTGAGTACAATCCCTATAAAACCAAAAAAAAATGATGATAGATCTTTGGGACCTGTAGCTTCAGGTGATTGTGAGCCACTGGAAGTAGATGCTGGGGACTGAACTCACATATGCCAGAAGAACTGCAAGTAGTTTAACCTGAGCTATCTCTTCAAACACTGGGATATAAATTCTTAAAGAGGTTAAGTGATTAGCACAATAGGACATGTAGGGTTCATAGTTTAATCGCTTATACAGACATTTCAGAATGGATTACAAAAATATATAAATTTCAGAAATCAAAACAAAAGTATTTGGTAGTAGATTTTTACCAATTGGTTGTACTTTTACTGAAAATGTTTCAAATATGGATGTTCCACCCACTGCTTTTCACAACAGTGTTTCTTTTAATTTTTGGTAATAATTCACATCAAACTTGAAAAAATGACCACAAATGCACTTGATAAGGTGGTAAGAATTTTTTCTGAAACTCATTATCTTACTTCTTAAAAAAAAAAAATGGATAAAAATTTAAATTGAAATTTTTATTACCCTTGCACAACTGGTAAGAGTATAAATGCTGCATGTTTTGTGGAAAAGCATATGAAGCACCTAAAATACGAAAAATATAATTATGTATTTTCTGCATTTGTTCCTTGATAGATAAAATAAGTTAAACCAAAATTTAAAACTCTTTAAATAGTACTAAATTAATTGTAGCATTCCTTATAAAAAGCACTTATGTGGTGTGACATTATCCTAAAAATCTATGAAGATAAATGGATAGAATGAAATAATATGTGACCTTAAAGGAACAGAAACCTATAGCATGCAATGACATAAAGAAATACTAAAACCATTATTCTATGCTGAATAAGCCAAACACCAGTCATCCAAATATTGGATGACTATACTTGTATGAGTTGTCTAAAATAGAAACAAAGCAAAATACAAATCTTACTATCATTTAATATAAGGTCAGTAAACAACTGAACAACAAATGTTTCTATTGTGAGAGACAAGGAAGAGTTCCTTTAATTACATATCATGAAACTGCCCTACACTATGGCATGCATAATTTTCAAGCATTACTTACTTCTCCTTTAAAAAGTGTTAGAACAGTCACTGAGGACAGGTCAAGCCAACTTTTCTGGACAGGGCAATAAAACTTTGTAAAGTAATGCAAGCAGAACTAATACTTTCTTAGGTAAACTAAACAAGCATAGTCCTAAGTCTTTAAAAATGCATCCCCTATTTAGAATGTATCACAAAGATATCAGAGTGTCTGAATCAATACCTTGTCTGTTCCAAATACATTGTTCCCATTAAGAGTTCTTTATTGATACAATCCTATTTGTTTTTCTGAAAAGATTAGTTTACTTATACTAATTTAATCAAGCAGTTGGTCATTAAACTGGTAGAGCTAACTATTATCATTAACAATTAGCAAGTTAATTATAGGTTTGATTCTGTATTTCTCATTTCAATGTTGTGCTAACTAAAATAGTGTAGAGGCTTCAAAGCTGAAAACTGGAAATCACAATTTTCAACAGTTTTTTTTCTGCAAAAATGTTCCTCCTTAATTCAATTTTTAATTGATTCACACCGCTAAAGAACTTCTTAAGTATAAAGGTTATATATTCATTATTTGGTAATTGGTAATTCTCCAAAGCAGATCATATCAGCATGTCTTGCTATTCTTATGACAAATTTGTAAACTACATTAATTTTACTGATGATGTCTGGATTTTACAATATCATCAACTATGACATCAAGCACTAGGCCACATCTTTAAAAATCTGAAAATATAAGTCATGGAAAAGATGAAATCAATGAGTGTAACACGTAGTAACAGAGGACAATATATTGATTAAATATAGACATAATAATAACCGGAAACAACCCAAATTTTGTTGTTTATCTAAATGGACAAACATGCTATTCTAGTGAGTGAAAATGATATACATATGGAATAAATATAATAATGATCTTATCTTCAAACAATAAGTAGAAAAATATGGATGGACGTTTAAATTAAAAACCATTAATTTACCTAAAAATAATGTCTCATAGTCAATGTAAATTGCACAGAGTGGAACTTCCATTTACGCCAGACAATAAATTAGATCATGATGCATTTCTTCTTACAACTCATAATTGCTTACAAGGAATTTTATTTTAGAAATCATTAAACATTTATTTAAAAATCATTTCTAAAACACAAATATTCTAATAGTGAAAATTATCCATGAATATTCCAACAGATGAAAATTATGCATGAATATTCTAGAAAATCAGTTTTAGGATATGTTGTAGTATATAGATAGAAGAGAGATAGATAAATATATGAACAAATATATATTTATAGATTAATTAATAGAAAAAAGAAAGATGAACCACCAGATAGGCAGAGTTATTCATGTAATTTAAGAAGTCAAGTACTCTGTAATTTGTTTTCAGAATTTACAACATAAAGTAAAAACATAATAGCATCTATTGATTTATTTTAAGGACAATAATATGGATGTTTATAGTATTCTATTCATACTGACATATTTTGCTGATGAATATTTGCTTAGCTTTGTATTACAGCTCCTGAACTATAAAGAATAGAAGAATTTGAGTTGTGTTAAGAACATGTAATTTATGAACTAATGTTTTACAGTATGTTACAGTATGATATAAAACAAAATTTAAAGTACAGTGTAGAAAATGAAGTTTTCCTAAGGTTGTCTTTTCAAATTACAAAAATTGAATAATAGCATCAAACAATATATGATTAAATATTTGAATTTATCTTATTGTTTTATTTCTTTATACTCCCATCATTTATATATCATATTACATTACCTGAACTATTCTTTTGCTTGAATTATTTTCTGCAAAGTGGGGATGATTGTTATATTGTCATGAGAAGAAAAATAAACATTCAAGCCCTAAATATTTTCAATTTATTAACAAGAATAAAGGCTTGAAAACATGATTTTAGTAATGCATTTTCAATGAATGGAAAGGAATTCCTTCTATACCCTGAGAGAGTAGATAATTTGAATATTTTAAGACATTTTGTAATTATTTCAAATTCACGTATACTTTATGTTTTTATTAAATATATCTCCAGTCCTAGTACTCCATTTGTTTCCACCCAACTCTATCTTTCTTCCCCAACTCTTGATCTTATTTATTTAACAGTTGATTCCAGTTGGTGATTCCAGTATGTTAATAGTTTTAATGAAAATCCTTAAACTTGTTTTTTTTTTTTTTTTTTTTTTTTTAAAAAAAAAAAAAAAGAGAAACCCAGACATCTTATTAGAATGTGCTTTCATTTTAACCCAGGTGTGGGGATTTGGAGCTGTTTCACACTTTCCACTAAAGCTGAGTGTGAGTTTCCTCCTGCTCTAGCAGACGCATGGGTTTGCAGCTGTGGTTTAGTGTGGTTTCTGCAATTCTGTGATATTTGGAATCTGAGAGCATTGCAGAGGTGATATAAATGCTAGGGTCCTGAGTGGAAGTTTCAGTAGTTGTTAGTCATTTAGGATGGTGGTTTGCAGTTTGTTAGTAGTCATGCTCAAAGAAGAAATAAAAGAGAAAAACTAATTCAGAGATGTTATCTCTCCTCTCTGTCCTTTTCTCTTCTATTTAGTGATATTGGGTGAAACCCTGGGTATAAACAGTGGGGAAAAGAAGAACTCAAAAAGTAGGAAAGACCAGCAAGAGCAGGAAATGTTTAAAGATGAATGAAGTTCAGCACATATATGAAATTCCATATATGTATTTCATTATAGTATTGTGTCCTTACATTTTTATAGTTGTGTCTTATATTTTTTACATATAAATATTTATTATGTAATACATATTCAATATATAATGTGTAATATATAACATGTTTACTATATAAAATGAAATAATTATATACTAATATATTGTGTGAAAAAA
Source organism: Mastomys natalensis (assembly GCA_021653895.1). Classification (NCBI taxonomy): domain Eukaryota; kingdom Metazoa; phylum Chordata; class Mammalia; order Rodentia; family Muridae; genus Mastomys; species Mastomys natalensis. The sequence goes on from JAJTUV010000385.1 coordinate 182,929, forward strand.
GAAGTATACAACGTCAATGTGAATCAATATTATTCATAGTACAAAGGAATTTTGAGTTACCATTGGTCTAATGTGAATAGTGGCCCAATCGAATTGACATCATTGAAATTAATTTCTTGATGAAAATAAGAAGAAACATACATAAAGTAGAAAAAATGTTTAAGAAAAAAATCCTGGCAGAGGCTCATAGGAGCTGTATATGGAAAGGAAACTTTATATATAGCTCTCTTTGCTCAATTTCAGCTGTGTCCAGGTGTAACACAGCTTTGATATACTTGAGTAGGAACTAGATTTAAATTAATAAATACCTAGAAAATTAGTAAAAACATCTCAAGATGGAACTCTGTAAATGACTCCAGAGATAAGATTACAAAGGCCCTGTTTAATCAAAGTATTTTGTCACTTTATTATTTCACAATTTCTCTCTCTGTCTCTGTATCAATCTGAATCTCTATCTCTATAATATAGTGTAGAAATAGAAGTATATGTCTGTCATCTCTGTCTGTCCATCGTCTGTCTGTCTGTATGTCTGTATGTATGTATGTATGTGTATTTCTTTTTATATTTATCTATCTACTTTCTTTGTCTCCTGGCTTTCCAGGAAGTAAAGAGTTTTCCTCCCCCAAATGATCTAGTACCATGATGCTTTTCTAAAATATGCAGTTAGGCATCCTTGACACCTTAGAACCATGATATAAATAAATATTCCATGCTTTAAGACCATAGCTATATAAAAGTTACTAGTACAATAACAAAAGACATCTTTTTATAACCACATTTACTATTGTAGCTCATCCTGATTCATTAATAAAGATGAAATTAGGAAATTAGCTTTCCAATATGATATAAGAATTATCTCAGTTTGCAATGGATGTGTTTATTTTGATCTTTGTATATTCCATTGAACACTATGTTCTTTACATGATTAGACAAAAGAAATGATAACTACCTTGAGGCTTACAGATGTGTTTCAAGTCATAACATGAGTAACACATAGAGAACTGGGATTCCTCTATAATATCAACATAAAATCATCAGAGTAGTAAAAGCTCCAGTCCATCATAGCCAGCATGTGAAGACAGTAAAAGGTATATAGGACACTGAAATTTATATTAAATTTTATTAAAGAGTTAACATAAGACACATGCCAATAATATGCGATTTCTTATATGTATTATTCAAATCCAAAATATAATACATATAAATATAATAAATATAATATTAAAATAATAGAATATATTATATTATTATCCGCTATTTTTCTCTGTCTTTTCTGTTTTTCTTTTTTTAAATTTCTTATTGGATATTTTTTTACATTTACATTTCAGATGTTATTCTCTTACCCCTTTCTCCCCCTGCCACGCAGGAACCCCCATCCCATCCCCACTCTGCCTGTTCTGTGAGGATGTGCCCCCACCTATCCCCCTGCTCCACCTCCCCACCCTTGAATTCCCCTACACTCAGAGTCCAGCCTTCATGGGACCAAGGTTCTCCTCTCCCACCTATTCCCAACAAGACCATCACCCCCTATATACAGAGCTGGAGCCATGGACCCTTCACTATGTGCTCCCAGGCTGGTGGTTTAGACCCTGGGAGCTCTGGTTGGTTGGTATTATTGCTCGCCTCATGGGGTTGCAAACTCTTTCAGCTCCTTCAGTCTTCTCTCTAATTCCTCCACTGGGAACCCCTTGATCATTCATTGGTTAGCTGTGAGCATCTGCCTCTGAATAGTCAGGCTTTGGCAGACTACTAAGGAGACTGTTATATCAGGCTCCTTTTAGCATATACTTCCTGATATCCACATCAGCATGTACCTTTGGTGACTACACATGGAATGGATACAGGTGGAATGGTTTCCAGACCACATTTTGTATCTATATTTGCTCCCATGAATATTTTGTTACTCCTTCTAAGAGGGACCAAAGCACCCACACTTGGTCGTCTTTCTTCATGAGCTTCATATGGTCTGTGAGTTGAATCTTGACTATTTCAAGTTTCTGGGCTAATATTCAATTATCAGTGAGTGAATACCATGTGTGTTCTTTTGTGACTGGGTTACCTCATTCAGGATGATATTTTCTAGTTCCATTCATTTACATAAGAATTTCTTGAATTCATTGTTTTTAATAGCTGAGTAGTATTCCATTGTTTAAATGTACCTATAGTGGCGTGTGCGCACACTTTTAATCCAGCACTTGAGCGACAGCGATTCTGAGTTCGAGGCCACCTGGGTCTACATGATTCCAGCACGGCTTCAGAGAACCCTGTCTCAAAAACAAATAATAATAAATAAATAATGACCATATTTTGTATCATCTCTGTTGAGGACACTGTCTCAGCTTGAGTATTATAATATGTGCTAGGCATAGTGATAATTCTTTATGTTGGAGCATCTTCTGGGTATGTGCCCAGGAGTTGTATAACTGGGTCCTCAGGTAATGCTATTTCCAATTTTCTGAGGAATTGCCAGACTGTTTTCCAGAGTGGTTGCACCATCTTGCAATCCCACCAACAATGATGGAGTATTCCTTTTTCTCTGCATCATCGCCAGCATCTACTAGCACCTGAGTTTTGATCTTAGGCATTCCGGCTGGGGTGAGGTGGAATCTCACATTGTTTTGATTTGCATTTCCCTGATGACTAAGAATGCTGAACATTTCTTTAGGTGCTTCTTCGGCCATTTGAGTTTCCTTAGTTGAGAATTCTTTGTTTAGCTGTATATCCCATTTTTAATGAGGTTATTTGGGTTTCTGGAGTCTAACATCTTGGAGTTCTTTGTATATATTGGATATTAACCCACTATTGGATGTGGGATTGGTAAAGATCTTTTCCCAATCTGTTGGTTGCCATTTTGTCATATTGACAGTGTCCTTTTCCTTACAGAAACTTTGCAATTTTATGAGGTTCCCACCTGTCAATTCTTAATCTTAGAGCATAAGCCATTGGTGTTCTGTTCAGGAACTTTTTCCCTGTGCCCAAGTATTAAGGTTCTTCCTCACCTTCTCTTCTATTAGTTTCAGTGTATCTGGTTTTATGTGAAGGCCCTTTATCCACTTGGACTTGAGCTTTCTACAAGGAGATAGGAATGGATCTCTAGTTGAAACAGCACCATTTGTTGAAAATTCTGTCCTTTTTCTACTGGACAGTTTTAGATCCTTTGTCAAAGATCAAGTGACCTATGTCTGTGGGTTCATTTCTGGATCTTCAATTCTATTCCATTGATCTTCCTGCCTCTCTCTGTGCCAATACCATGCAGTTTTTATCAGTATTGCTCTGTAGTACAGCTTGAGGTTAGGGATGGTGACTCCTTCAGAAGTTCTTTTATTGTTGAGAATAGTTTTCATTATCTTGAGGTTTTGTTATTCCAAATGAATTTGAGAATTTCTAACTTTGTGAAGAATTGAGTATATACTATATTATGCACTTTTTTAAATGCAGATCTATGACCAATATCAGATCTGACACTAAGTTATGATCTCATTAAGTATGATCTTGTAGCATGCTTTATGTATGCATTTCATATCTTCATAATTAAAAATCATTTTCAAGATAATTACAATACTTCTTGTTGGAGTTAGTGTTTTAATAAGCCTGTTTAAAAGATACACATTCCATATATTTTATTTTTAAGCCAAATGTCAGCCAGAAATGAACCCACACAACTATGGTCATTTGATCTTTGACAAAGGAGCTAAAACCATCCAGTGGAACAAGGACAGCATTTTCAACAAATGGTGCTGGTTCAACTGGAGGACAACATATAGAAGAATGCAAATGGATAAGATCCATTCTTATCTCCTTGTACAAAGCTCAAGTCCAAGTGGATAAAGGACCTTCACATAAAACCAGATACACTGAAACTAGTAGAAGAGAAGGTGGGGAAGACCTTCGAATACCTAGGCACAGGGAAAAAGTTCCTGAACAGAACACCAATGGCTTATGCTCTAAGATCAAGAATTGACAAATGGGACTTCATAAAATTGCCAAGTTTCTGTAAGGCAAAGAATACTATCAATAGGATAAAATGGAAACCAATAGATTGGGAAAAGATCTTCACCAATCCCACATCCAATAGAGGACTAATATCCAATATATACAAAGAACTCAAGAAATTAGAATCTAGACAACCAAATAACCCTATTAAAAAATGGGATACGAGCTAAACAAAGAATTCTCAACTAAGGAAACTCAAATGGCCGAGAAGCACCTAAAGAAATGTTCAGCATCCTTAGTCATCAGGGAAATGCAAATCAAAACAACCTGAGATTCCACCTCACACCAGTCAGAATGGCTAAGATCAAAAACTCAGATGATAGTAGATGCTGGCGAGGATGTGGAGAAACAGGAACACTCCTCCATTGTTGGTGGGATTGCAAGATGGTGCAACCCCTCTGGAAAACAGTCTGGTGGTTCCTCAGAAAATTGGACATAGCTACCTGAGGACCCAGCTATACCACTCCTGGGCATATACCTAGAAGATGCTCTAACATATAACAAGGATGTATGCTCCACTATGGTCATAGCAGCTTTATTTATAATAGCCAGAAGCTGGAAAGAACTCAGATGTCCTTCAACAGAGGAATGGATACAAAAAATATGGTACATTTACACAATGGAAAGTAAACCCAATCGAAAAAAAAGAATACACCAACTCACAAAAGAACACACATGGTATTCACTCACTGATAATTGAATATTAGCCCAGAAACTTGAAATAGTCAAGATTCAACTCACAAACCACATAAAGCTCATGAAGAATGAGAACCAAGTGGGGGGTGGGTTCAGTCCTTCTTAAAAGGAATAACAAAGTACTCAAGGGCAACAAAAAGTGCAGGACAGAAACTGAAGGAGGGGCCATCTGCAGACCATTCCACCTAGGTATCCATTCCATTAGCAGTCACCAAAGGTAGACGTTGATGTGGATGTCAGGAAGTACATGCTGACAGGAGCCTGATATAGCTGTCTGCTTAGAAGTCTGAAGAGTCTGACATATTCAGAGGCATATGCTCACAGTTAACCAAACTAATCATGGGTTTCCCAATAGAGGAATTAGAGTGAAGACTGAAGAAGTTGAAAGGATTCAGGACCCCATGAGGAGAACAACAATACCAACCAACCAGAGCCCCCAGCATCTAAACCACCAACCTGGGAGCACTTAGGGATGGATCCATGGTTCCAGCTCTATATGCAAGAGTGTTATAGGTGGGAGAAGAGATCCTTGGTCCCATGAAGACTGGGCGTCATGGGGAGGGGATAATTCGAGGGTGGGGAGGTGAGGTGGGTGTGCGGATACACCCTCCTAGAAGCTGGAGGAGGGGGGATGGGATAGGGAGTTCCTGGGAGGGAGGGGGGAAAATGGGGTAGGGGGAGAACATCTGAAATGTAAATAAAATATTAAATTAAAAAAAAAGCCAAATGTCTGCATTGAACAGATCTAGGATTATTCTAGCTTAATCCTTAGCTATAATGAAACTTATTACTTGATGCTTCTCCTGGACATGTGGCTCTTGTCCATACAAGAAAGGTGAATAGAACTCTGTATAGCTAAATGCTTGCCTCATACTTATAAATCTACATTAATTGTGTCTTTGACCCATCCAATTCAACAAGTCTTATCATGAATGCTGAGGTTATAACAGAGATTTGAAGGGAAAAATGGCATTTCTCATGATCAATATATAAATTTAATTGTTATAAAATAGGTGAATCTCAATAGTTCTTTGAGGGAAGAGTAATTAGCATGAACATAAGGTTCTAAGGATATGTTGCTGAAAATAGTTACTCAGAAAGTACAGTTTCTTTTTAAGTTCTTCCTGTTATTATTGTATTCATGAGGGAACAGTTAATTCTAACATCCATTTTTAGTACAAACTACTGTCTCCATTCTTTTTTTTTTTTTTTTTTTTGTCTATATCATCATTCTATTTTTTTTTTAAATTTTTATTTTCAGCAAATCAAAAAAATTTAAAAAGCATTCAAACAGAATAAAATGAAAAGAAACAAACAAGCAAAATACCAAGGGTCAGATATACTTATACAAGAATTCTATAGAGCTTCAAACAAGCAATACTTTTGAGTTATGTTTAAAAAAAATTCAGAACCACAATAAACTCCTTCACAAAGCAAATAATATTGAAATAGTGAAATCAAGTGTAAACCCAACAAAAATATATGTTATAGTCCAGTATCCCTCATGAATATATTGTTCAGTTATTCATGGAATATTATTTTTTTATATTTCTAGTATTCAGTTTGCAACTACTGTCTCCATTCTTGCCATGTGTAGGACACAGTAGTAAGGTTACACATAAAGTTAAACTAACTGCAACATGCACACACAAGACTTTCCAAATCAAGCCAGTGCCAAATCTCAGTAATCATGGAGCTCATGAAGACCAACTCCAATAAGTTGCTATTGGCAGCTAATGGTTACTGTGACAGGAAGAATCTTCTTTTTTCATGTGTGCAAGCTCTGATGGGGAATCGGGATGCAGTGACAGTCCTAGTCACATGTACATAAAGACAGCACTACCTGGAACTGGGGGAATTCAATTTTGAAAACAAAGAGATAGAGAATGAGATAGATATATTAGAGATACTGAGAGATAGAGAGAGAGAATCAAGCCAGCATTGAGGAAAAAAGTTTAAGTTTTTGTAGCATATAAGAACTGGAGTTTACAGAGTAGTGGATTAGAAAATATGCAAAAATTTATATGCACATAATATATATATATATATGCTATATTTTTCAAAAACTGAAAGGGAAATCTCAAAGTATATCATTTTATACTTTTCTAGTAGATACCAAAGATGATACAGAAATAAAAAAACTGAAATATGAACATTGGTGTTCAATATTGTAGCATGTATTCATTTCAAATTACAATAGTGGTTAAGAGGAAAGTTTAATTCTGATGGTAACTAAGCTAGATCTACTGAAATTTCCTTTCTCCCAAAGAAACACTGACTAAAAAGCCTAGAAAACAAAACAAAAACAGTGGAAAGTAAACAGAAATGTACTATATTTCAGTAGATACTATATTGACTATGATTGACGATGACTCTGATGATTCTGATGATGATGGTGGTAGTGATAGTGATGAAGATAAATAGCACCGTAACTGTATATACTGAGAATAGAGGAGAATGAAAGAAAGCTGTCCAGAATAAGTGGATGAACTTTTTATCTTGTGAAAGGCTTGAGCTTAAGTCAAAAACTTGTGCCAAATGTAGACAGAAATATTGAGAAAAAAGAAATATTCCAAGTATTTTAAGCTAATCTAGTGGCCACTGAAGAGCATAAGGAATCATGGGAAGGAAAACATCACATTGACTGTCTGATTACTCCAAACTCTGTCTACGACTTTCCAACAATGCAGTGCAGATCTAAGGAACATTTTTAGCCACAAAACCTGAAACAAGAATGCAGTTACAGCTCAGCAAAAAAGGTTTCATAATTAAACTTTTGTCATGGATTTTGTGTCACACACAAAAGAATTGCCAAATTGAAAAAAAAAAAAACTGTTTTGGAGAAAAATCATGTAATCTCTACAGCTTGACACACAGGCTAGAATACAATTAAACATTCAGAGAGAGATGAAGAATAATGAAAACAGACAATAGTCTAGTAGAAAAGAAAATAAACTGAAATCTAACCTGCAGATGAACTTTTCACTGTAAATAGAATGCAAAAAATTTGTAAAGTAGCTACTGTAGCTACCTTCACCAGACACATCCTAGTAAAATCATCCTCTGGCTTCCCTGGCATTTGGGACTTGCTACTAGCCACCCCCAGTTTCTCATCCCCCACTGATACATATTTTTATTCCATTTCCTGTCCTCTGTACTTCTCTCTTGTCCCTTCCAATACATAAACCACCAACTAAAGAGTATACATACAGGGATCCATGGCTCCAGATACATATGTAGCAGAGGATGGCTTTATCTGGCATCAATGGGAGGGGAGGCTCTTAGTCCTGTGGAGGCTTGATGCCCTAGTGTAGGAGGATGCTAGAGCAGTGAGGCAGGAGTGCATGAGTGAGTGGAGGAGCACCCTCATAGAGGCAAAGAGGAGGAGGAAGAGGGCAGATGGGATAGGGAGTTGTGGAGGGGTACCCAGGAAGGGAGATATAATTTGAAACAATCACATTCATAGAAGGCAAGCAGGAATTTTTTATTGGATAGTTTTACTTATTTACATTTCAGATGTTATCCCTTTACCCCATTCCCCTCCCCACGAATTCCCTATCCTGTTCCCCTTCCCACTGGTTCTGTGAGGGTGTGCCCCAACCCATCAATCCATTCCCTCCTAACTGCCCTCGATTTTTCCCACAGTGGGTCATCCTGCCTTCACAGGACCAAAGACCTCCACTCTCACCAATGCCTGACAAGGCCATCCTCCACTGCATATATAGCTGGAGCCATGGATCCCTCCAGGCATGTTCCCAGGCAGCCCCATGGGAAGAGCAACAACAGCAAACAACCGGAGCTCCTAGCATCAATACTACTAGCCTGAGAACATGCAGGAATTTTTAAAATGAGAATAAATTAACTATTATAAATATGTCTTTATTAACTATTGTAAATATGTCTTTAATATATGTTAGCATTTTGTCTAAGCTCTGCCCCACAGTTACCTGGCAAAGGCCAGGTATGCCTGACTCACAATGAAAGGGGCTACTTGCCCCTTCTGCTCTTTCTTGTCCTTTCCTTCTTGCTCCCACTCTGTCCTTTCACCCCTTCTTCCCCCTCTATCCATTATCCTTCCCTCTCTCTCTACCTGCTCTTGGCCAGCCTCTATTCCTCCTCTCTCTCTCTCTCTCTCTCCTCTCTCTCTCTCTCTCTCTCTCTTTCTCTCTCTGCCTTTCTCTGTCTCTACTATTTTCTCAACTACCCTCCCTATTCCTGAATAATAAAAATAAAACATCCCTTAATAAAACATATACATTCATTTCATAGTTTTGAACACTGTAGATTTGATAGTACTGTATGTGCCCATTCTTTAGGCCTTCCCTATTTTGCCAAGCAGGAAGTGAACCCAGAATTCCTGTGGGGTCCACATTAGACAGAACCCAAGTCTCCTGTGAGGCAATATAACTTTATATCATCTGAATACACCTGATTTACATTATCTTTCTGTTTGTCTCTCTGCCAGAACATTCTCTATTTATACACTGTACTCTCTACTCTAGAGTCAGTGACAATTTTCCCTATTTTAACTAAAGTACTGTATGTGCCTATTCTTAGGCTTTCCCTATCTTGCCAAGCAGGAAATTAACCCAGAATTCCCATGGGGCCCACGTTAGACAGAACATGAGACTCCTGTGAGGCAATATAACTTTATATTATCTGATTTACACTACCTTTCTGTTCAGCCCTCTGACTAGAACAGTTTTTTATTTATACCATCTATTTATTTGGCTCTGTACTCCAGAGCAGCTTCCACTTATACACTGTACTCTTTACTTTAGAACCAATGACAATTTTCCCTAAATTCCAAACAGCAGGCAATAATCCCCATGTGATTCGGACAAATCTGTTTATAAATCTTTCCTAAAAGCAAATAATCTCTATATTTTAACTTTATACTTAAATCAGTAACTTCTTCACAATGGAGGCTTATTTATTTGGCTCTCTTGGCTCAGAGCAGCCTACAATTTCTCTCAGCAGAGGACCTGCCTGCAAGCAGTTTCTTTGTTCACAGTTTTCGAGCTGGAGTCACGTGACTCCTATCAGCACCAATCACTCACTCACTTTCTTTAAAAAAGAAAATACAACCTTTACTCTCAGGTGAATAGACTTAAATTTCTAGTGAATTTGCACCCCACGTTGGATGCCACCTTGTTCTAGTAATTATTTTAAAATAGCCGCTGAAATAGCTGCTGGTCAAGCCGGCTATCTAAGCTGCATTGGCTCTGCCTAGCTCAGCTGCCATGTTTGTCGGCCGGAGGCCATGTGCGCACTGATGGACTTCCATCTGCAGCTTAGAACAGACAACCCCAGATCAAATGGTTCCATGACGGGGGGGTGGGGGGAGTTATTAGGGCAGAGGGCAAAGGTGGGGAGAAAAGTGGGAGGAGATGGATGGAGAAAGGAGGAGAGACAGGGGAGAGAAGTGGAGTCAGGCCATGACCACTTAGAGAGAGGGGAATGGAAGGGGGAGGGGGGAGGGAACAGAGAGAAGCTAGAGGCAAGACAGCAAGAGAGCAGAGAGCAAGAGAGAGAGAAGGAGACAAGCAGCCCCTTTTATAGTGGGCAGGCCTACCTGGCTGTTGCCAGGTAACTGTGGGGAGGAGCATACCTGGCTGTAGCCAGATAATTGTAGGGGTGGAGTTTAGACAGAAGACTAACATGGGATGCATCTAGAAACAGACAGCCAGAGACAACAGCCCTGCTACCCATAAGATATCAGGGTAGGAGATGGCTCTGCCAATCTCTTATGCTGTCTCTGCAAGGCTGGGCAGTGCCCAGACCATCCTGCCATCCATGCAGGCCCAGTAGGAAAATGAAACTCTAATGTTTAAAGAGTAATTAAAGGCTTTTTATGTTTGGCAAGGCTTAATAACAATATGCCCATACAAAGAGAGTTGTTTCCCAATTAGCTAACCTAAAAATAGTTGTTACAAACTACTGCTCTCCATACTTCCGTGGCTCTCTATCTCCTACATCTCTGCTCTCCCTAGCTCCTCCCCTTCCTTTTCTCTTTCTCTCCTTACTCCTCCTCTTCCTCTCCTTACTCCTCCCACCTTAACTCCTCCTACAAGAGCAAGCAAGAAAAAAATACTATAGTTAACTAAGAGGAGGAAAACTCGATTGAGAAAATTCCTTATAAGATTGGATCATTGGCAAGCCTTTAGAGTATTTTCTTAGTTTGTGGCTTATGGGAGAGGACTCAATTATTGTGGGCAGTGTCAAATTTTGGCTAGGGGTTCTGAATTCAATATGAAGGCAGTCTTAAACTCCTCATTTAAAGACTGTTTTCCAATTTCAAAATCTACTATAGTTTCACAGTTATGAGAACACGTGTACTCACAACTGGATCAACTAAGTTAATACAGGTTGGTCTTGGACACAATCACTGGTTCAACACACTACTTCAACTGACTTTTCAGTAAGGCTTAAAGCTATGAAGAAGCAGCTACTTTTCTTTCCACGTTGTTACTTGTTTCTACTGAATCAAAATATTTATTTGTTAGCATAGTCTTTATTTATCACCTCTTCCTGCTTCAAATCTTCCTGCTAATGATATCAGAGCCCATATTAATTAACAGCTGCTTCATAGCCTTTCCAGTCATTTATTGATTTAACCAACCAGGAGTTTTTAAATTTCTAACATAATGTGCAATTGCTTTTGAAAATAAAAGATATATAACTCTGTTATTAATATCTATCTCAGAGCATAATGTCCTACTTAAGACTTCAAATCACATAATGGGATATTTTCATTTTAATTTGTGATGGTATGTGTATGTATGTTGTATATATTGACACTTAATAGTCTCTATTAAATATTTTATAATTCAGCACTCAAAATTTAAAAATAATTTTATTTACTATCCATCTAATAATGATATAGCTTTCTGAACCTTCACTACAATATAATTTGATTTTTACTAATATTGAAATAACATCAGTGCATTTATCAATGTCTTTAGTTCAGGATTTGTTTGATCTCTCCCTGTTGACTTTTGTTAGGGTAGCGGTTCCTAGGAGCTGATGTAGAAGAAAAAAAATCTACTTTAATACATTTATAATCCAAAGTTAAATTTTCTGCTGATTTTATCTTCTAGGATAAATAAAAACTATTTAAGCTTGAAAAGATATGATCATTAGAATATTACAAAGAACAAAATTTCTTTTTATTTCTTTTATATTAAAGGTATTGCTTAATACAGAGATGATTATTTACCAAAACAGAATTTTTTTCTTATAAAAATGTCTCTCTGGAATACACAGAAAACTACATGATTGATTCTACCTTAAATTATTTTATGTTTTGAAAATAACTAAGATGGATGGGTAAGATGACACAGTATATATGAGTGTTTATTGTACAAGAATGACTTAGATGGCCAGATCTGTGGCAATGAGTGTACATAGCCCCCTCTCTCTTTCTCTCTCTCTCACTCTGATACACATAAGTTACTATGCTAAGTGAACTAAGGCTCATCAGATACAATTCTAACCAATTTAGACTTACATACTTGTTACGAGTGTTGTAAATGGTAAACATATACGTACATATCAGCCACTGAGGTTCTTATGTTTAAGACTAAATATAGAGAGTGATTGGTATATTGAATTAAGCTAATGGGTTTTTGAGAACTACTCCAAATGAAGTGTGAAACATCCAGAATGGAACCCACTTGACCTGAACTAGCCAAATCATTGTAATATATGTACAATTAAGCCTCAGCTTAAGGATTCACTTACACAGAACAAAACAGAGTATATCCTCTAAATAATCTCATGCCCCCAAATGTTAGTGATGCTGATTGTGAACAGGTTTTCAGAAAGAGCAAAAGAAAGTATATGACTATTTTTATCCTTCTGTCTGTTTTATTTTACTCATCACTTATTGAACAGTATATTAGTTTAGAGGATAAAAGTCTTGCTAATATTCATGAGCATCATTAACATCAGTTTGCAATAAGTCAAATTAGATCAACATAATACATGTCATCACTGATAGAGTAGCATTTTGTGTATTCAAAGGGTAAGTAGAATCCATTAACAAAATTGACTCTGTTATCACCATGGCATTGCTGACTTCAAGGGTAAAGACAGGAGAGGAAATCCTTGCAGTTTCTGAATTATTAAAATTGATGATGGATTCTTTGAGACAGAAAACACTACCTGTGTAGTAATTTTAGATAATCAGTTTAACTGAAGTTATATATGTATATATATCAATCTGTACATAAATATTATGTAGACCATTAATGATAAGATTCCCAAAATTTAAGGGAAAACAGAGCTGGAAATAGGTACTAGTGGCACACTATGAATATATATATATATATATATATATATATATATATATATATATATATATAAAGAGAAAAAGACCTAATAGTGTCATTCTTGAGTATAAAAGTAGCTCATGATGATAACTCGAAACTCAGAACAAATGACTGAGCAAAAGGTATCTCTTGGAATGTGATAGAAATCAAAATCAGAGAAGATTTCTAGAAGTTATAGCATGATACGCTAATCAAATTGAGATAGAGAGGCATTGAAAGTGGTGTTTTGCAGTAGTAAGTTTGGAAAAAGATGAAAAAGTTCTGTTTCATTTTAATGTAATATGTGCTAAGCCAGGCTGCTCTGGATAGAAGCTTTAATGAAAGTGAATGTAGCGATGGTAATGTCCTTTTGGATTTGTTACTTGTTTGCTTGTTTGCTTTATTTCACAAAGTGAGCAGACACTGATGGACTATTATAGTTTTCAGTCATTCATCCTGTATCCTTGAAATAATTAAAATAGAGAAATTTGAATTTTCTAATTCTAACATTAAAATTTATATATTATGATGGAAGTTTTGGTTACTTTGATTTATTATATGTAGTATTTATCATAATATAACCCATATTCTATTACTTCATCACTTCATAAGTTAAAAAACAGCAATATTAAACAATCTGAAGAATAACCAGAGTGTATACTTTGTAGAAGTGCAAAGAAAAAAAAACATAAGGAAAAGAACTAGAAGAAAATAGATTTTGTCACAATGGGGAAATGGTTCTTTGTTTGTAAATAAATATGAAAACATGGACAAAAGCAAAACACTTTTACATAATCACTCAAATATGACACATCCAAAAAGATAATTATATTACCACACAGGGAGCACAATATATCACTGCCATCTATACAAATTGATATAGGTGGATCACAATTTCCCATCCAGTTTGGACAAAATTAATAAGACCCTAATTATAATGATGATAATGATGATGATGAAATGATAATGTGTGTGTGATACCTGTAGTAATACCAATGATTTTCAAAAGTGTTGTAAGGAATGAGATGCAAAATGATCATATGTATAATTCTAGGTACATACATTATAGGAGTAGGATCCAGATGACACCCAGAAAATCTCATCTGTGATCAGCATGTAGGGCAAAGTGAGGATCTCTGAATGGGAAGGAAGACATTCTAAATATCAGAAATACAAAAATATTCTGCTCTTGAAATAAGCCATCAAAACCGGATTAGTAACATATTTGTCTTTCAAAATATTGTCCAAAACAAAGGATTTAGCAATTAAATGTGCTGCCATAGTAAAATATTTGCTTATCATTAATTTTATAATTTTTTGATGACATAATGTGACAGGCAGAAAATGTGCACATCTAACTTAAGAATCTAACAAAGCATTGGGTTCCTGATTCTTAGAAAACTAATAGCCATTCACATTGTTTCATGAGCTACTCTGGTTTCTACATCTAGCTTATAACAAAGTCAGCAGGAGAGAAAAGTGTAACAGTCTCAGTTAAAGAAGACAGCAGTTGATGGCTGCCAGATTTTCAAGAGTATAACACATATTCAGTGAAAAGATTCACTTGCTATAAAATAGTAAATCAAGGTTATTCTAAGAAAATTATAATCAAAATGTTAAAAAGAGATGTGAGGAATGATCAAAGACAGCATTTCAACTTACCAAGAAAATTTTAATTACAAATGTCAGCACTCTTTCATCTTGTAATCAAGTTAATTTTTGTGTGTTATATTTCAAGTTTGGGTTATTTGCTTTTTATTAATTTTCATCAGTTGTTACTAACTTTTTATTATTCTATCTTTACATCAGAAGTGATTTAAATAAAAATAATCTTTAGATTTGTAAGTGATTTGCATCTATTACTGCTATTTCCTCAACCTAGAACTTACCTTAATACTTGCATTTAATTAAAATGGTATAAAAGAAAAAAGAACTGATCTTAATACTTGCATGTAATTGAAATGGTATAAAAGCAAAAAGGAGGAGGGGGATGGGACAGGGAGTTTCTAGGGAGGGGAAATAGGGAAAGGGGATGCAATTGAAATTAAATACATAAAATATCCAATAATAAAAGAAATTTTGCTAAACTAAGAATGCTAGAACAGCTGCATCCTTATTTGAAAATATTTTTTTCTGGTTGATACTACTTAAATACCTTTAAAGATGACATCTAGATTGTATTTAGCATTATTTAAAATTAAGATATTGGACTACTTGGTTTGTATAACAAATGCTGTTTTCTGAATAGCAAATACTTAAATCCCTTAAGTCTGTAGACTCTGGATTCAATATCAAGGTGAATGCTAGTTTGTTTGCTGGTGTAGAATTACTCTTGGTTTCAAATAGGGCTGCCATTTCTAGGTGTTCATACATGATAAGGAAATCTCTCTCTCCTTCCCTTACTCACTTTCTTCCTCTCTCTTTTTCTCTTCCTTACTTTCACTCACTCTCACGTGTTTCTTCACATTCTCCTTCCATCTTTTATACACACACGGACACATACACACAGACACACACACATTTGTCTTTCCTCTCTTCCTCCTCTTCTTTCCTTTTCCTTCCATCATTATATTTGTTATTCATAAATCAAAACATAGATACTGTTGTTGCTGGAGATGTTGGAAAAAGCAGCACACAGTCCGGCTAGCTCCTGGCCTCCCCCATATTCTATTCTAAGTTCCGGGTCTAATGACAGCACTGGCTGGCCAGGAGTAGTTGGTCTGGGACCCAAGAGATGTTGGTGTGACTGTGGCCTCCACTGGTCAGCTCCACCAACTCTGCCATCCTCATGGTTCTCAGCTCAACCACAGACAGTAACTGCCATGCTCGAGGTACGCGGTAGAAAAAAGACTCTCTTAATGCTTAAAGATTATCCAATGAATTTATTTATTTATTTTTAAATTGGATATTTTATTTATTTACATTTCAGTTGCCATCTCCTTTCCCTATTTCCCCTCCCTAGAAACCCCTATCCCATCCCCCTCTCCTCCTTTTTGCTTTTATACCATTTCAATTACATGCAAGTATTAAGGTTCTAGGTTGAGGAACTAGAAATAAAATAGATGCAAATAGTGAAGGAACAAGCAAGACAGCAAATACTCAATATACAAGATACTCACACAACTACAATTGTTAACCCAAACACCTAACCTTTTGACATGAGTAACTATCCAAAACTCCTAGAGACATAGATGTCTAACTCCATCTTTCTTCTCCTCCTCCTTGTCCTTCTTTCTTTCTCTTTCCTTCCTCTTCCCAACTCCTAGCTCCACCCATGCCTTCACATTCACAAAGCTCCAGTGCAAACACAATGGGCAGGAAATGTCCTGCAACAGACTGTGACTAGAATTCAGTCCTGAATGACTTAGAGATAAATCTTTAGGAAATCATTAGGGTTAGCTCATATTATGAAAAATGATTATTATAAAATATTTGTTAATTTATGATTATGAATTAACTTGCAAACATTTTAGCATGTATCCTGACTTTGAAATGGTTAATGAAATTTAACATTAAGCCCATTAAAGTTATAAAAATGCCTATCTGCAAGTAAAAAAGAGGTTAAAGTAAATTTCCTTTCATGATATTGCAGAGATGCTGAAGATATTAAGGAGTATTTTGTCATTGTCATCAGCAAGGAAAGGATTAATTGCTGTCATGTTCTTCTTTTACTACCCTTTCCAGTACAAATTACATTTTTCTAACCTCAGGACCTTAATCGAAAGTAATGAAATCTGAGCTGGTATTAATCTGCACCTACCATTGCCAACCCTTGACACACAAAAAATTTTCAAAGTCAGCAATGTGCCTGCAAAGAAGGGAACATACTCAATAGGACACCACAACTGAAAAGGCAAAAATGCAGGAACTATCTGAAAACTGAAAGGGAAAAATATTGGAGGTAAATACTTTTAGCTTTCTTAATGGAAAATAATAAAATCTCCATTTTTGTATTTATGCAGAGATATATCCAGTTAAAAACATGTTTGGACTTCATTACAATTACAAATAGTTCAATTAAACTATGATTTTCAAATTATTTTTTGTAGAAATGAATGGCCATGGAATCATAATAATATGCAGGGTGATACCACCTATTAAATGTTTCAGTATCAGGTGATCTTTTCATCTTTTCTCAACTCTTTTCTATGAAACCTTTCTCATCACCATTTTTACTTTTGACTGTTCAGGTTTTCTGAATATTATGACTGAAATCTAGAGTTTAAGTTCAAAGTTTTAATATACTCATTTGCATCACATATACATATTTTATCTGTGTGCTCAGTCTTTCTTCATTAAAATAAAGTTACCTGTTTGGCTGGATGACTTGATGGTTACTTTTCTCAATACTTTGATAAAGATCTGGCAAAAATAATATAAAACAAGATTTATTTTGGTACATGTCTTAAGTGGAGATTCAATCAATTCAATGCAGAAGACATTGTGGTAGGCCATATTGAATCCACAGTAAGGAAGCAGAGAGAGATGAATGTCATCCTAATCTGGCTTCCTTGTTTGTAACATTCTAGTCAATTCTTTATTTATGTGTAGGTGACAAGCACACTATGGGTCAATAGTCATTTCAGTATGATATGTGCTAAAGTATGTTACATATTCTAAATTATTTAAATACAGATAAATTAGTAAAGAAGATTAAGCCATTGTCCTGTGTGGGACTGCATAAGGGTATCTTGGCTCTTGGCTGGGCATGGGCCTGGAACCCCAAGACTCCAAGAAAGAAACTGGCAGGAGTTCAGCCACGTCCCCAGAGCCCAGGGTCCTGACAAGCAGTCCAATCTCCATGGACCTACTTTGTTCAGCCATGTAGGCCATTACAGCCCCTCCCAAAGTGCACACAGAGAGGGTGTGACTACAGTCCTCAGGCCCTAGAGATTTACATACTAATGAAGGTCAGAGGGCAGAGCCAATTAAGCCTTCTCCCCAGACCCTTCCCATTTCTCCCTCCCTATTTAACTCAGGTCTGCCCTGAGTTGGGGGAGGGCATACATCCAGATCTATCCACCACCCACCATGAAAATAAACCCTTTTGGAACCTAGATTTCCTCATGTCACTGGGGCCTGCCGTTGCCAAAGCTTCTAGCCTTTGGAACTCCAGACCTTTCTCCTGTAGGTGGGACCCGCCTCCTGGAAGCCTCTAGGACTCCTCCACTGTGGCTCCCCCCTTTCCCATAGTCCTGCCTAATTTTACATTAACTACTGGGTCCAGGATGGCTGTAAGGGGATATATGACACAATTCCTGTCCCTAGAGCATTGCTAGACCATTGATCCCCATGATTCCCAGATGTGCTGATGGTTGCTATTGCCAGGAAGCTGATCTGTTGTCTTTACCACTCTATTTTCTATGTTTCTTTCTTGGGAATATACCCCCCAACCCCCACACTCCAATTACTCAGAATTAATCATGCTATAGTAATTGAAACAGACGCTGTTTTTAGGCATGAGGAATAGAGATGGCCATGAGGCTGTGGAGGATGAAGAACAGGCTCTCTGCTTGACCTTAAGGGCCATGGAAAAAGATCTAGACAAACATAAACCTACATGGTCCTTTGTAGAAATAATTCCTTGCCAGATTTTGCCTTGAATGTGGAATCATGAGGAGATACATGTGCCCTCTAGTCCAATGACTGCTGTATTTATTAGTCAGGGTGAACTTGGGGACTGCAAGGATAGAGAGTTAAAGTTGTCTCAGGAAGAAAGGGTATGGACAAAACAATAGGAAATTATGTATGATTTAGAAATAAATATTATTAGAAAAAGAGTACATGAGGCTATAGAATTGCTAGGATAAGTAAATGAAGATTCGAGATTTAAAAGATAATATAGAGGTTATAAAAGGTTAGTACTCTGTTTTTCTAGCTGTTTGAAGAATGTGTAGACCATGCATTCGAGCTAACTGTTTTACTTACATAAATTCAAAACTTTGTAAGGAATTATTTTAATTTTAGCAGTGTGTTATCTTTCTGTTTTTACATGAAAATAGTTACTAAAGACTGTTGTCTTCTGTACCAGGAAATTGCAAAAACTGAGCCAGCTCCCTGTGAAGAACTGGCTGTATAAACCTATAAGAGAATACACTTTCGCTTTGTGTTTAGTTTTGCTCTAAAGAAACAGGGGTTGGGACTATTGATCCGGGACCCATAGAGTTTATGGAAATTTAAGAATTTTTGATGATTATTAACAATGATTAAAGCCTTGATGATGCAACTTTAGTAAACAACAAACTGCATTCAGGCTCTCTCTAATCATTAAGCTGAAGAGCAATTAGGCTGAAGGATAACATGCCTGAAGAATACAGAATACTGAGAATTGTCAGGTAACAGAGAGAGTACCTGAACTAGCAGCTTGTATCTACTACTGACTTAAAGTCTTTATTGAATCTGCATAGCACTGTTACCATTCCTGCCTTTCTCAGGACCCTCCTTACTCAGAATGGACCTTGGCAATCAACTTGACACACCTAGAGGTATTTTAGAAGAGTGAAACTCACTTGAGAAAATTCTATCACCAAATGTCCTGTGGACAATTCTGTGGGGAATTTTCATGATTGATAATTAATGTGGAAGAGACAGTTCACTGTGGGGTTGCCAGAGCAGGGCTGGTGGACTTGGATATTATGAGAAAATATACTGAGAATATAATGAGGAGTAAACCAGTAAATATACCTATTCTATGGCTTCTGTCTCAGTTACAGCCAACAGATTCCTGCCGTGAGTTTCTTTTCTGACTTTCCACAGTAATTGGGCTGTGACATTAGATTTGTAAATTGCAATAAATTCATACATAATAAACAAACCCTACATAAGACACAAATCAA
Organism: Mastomys natalensis; assembly: GCA_021653895.1. Lineage (NCBI taxonomy): Eukaryota > Metazoa > Chordata > Mammalia > Rodentia > Muridae > Mastomys > Mastomys natalensis. The sequence goes on from JAJTUV010000385.1 coordinate 202,766, forward strand.
TCGTCTACTCATAACAGGACAACTAAATGTACTACTTTGAGCTTTAACATTCCACTGCTGGTCTTCAAAGGTTCATAGTAATTTTATAATGCAAAATCTACTTTGAACATCTTTAATATACTTAATAGACTGATATCATGTCAGAGATCAAAATTCAGCATCATTTCTAATCTATCTGTTAGCTTTGTGGTCTTGTAAAATAAATAAAATTACAAATAAAAGTTTATACACTTGCAAGATCCAAACACACAGATATTATGCATTCCCACACTAAATCATAATAATAGAGAACACAGGAACAAAAACGAAACTGACAATCCAGTAAAACAAAGCCAAACTATGAATCTCCTGAAATTTGGGCTTCATCTTTATGTCAGTACACATGTCTTTCTTAAGTATGCCATGTGAGTTATCTGAGTTTCCTGTATCTTGTCATTTTTCCGTAGTTTTCCACAGTATTATAATCTACAATTTCATAGTTACCCCTGTATTTTGGCATGCTTGCAAAGGCAGTAAGTACTAGATGAACACCTCCAAGCTCTGATGTCATCTTCAGATGTAGATCAGCCCCTTTGAAACAAAGCTGCACTCACCTCAGAGAATATTGTTTTTTTTGTTTGTTTGTTTTTGTTTTACTGATTTTAAAAAGAAAATATTTTGATTACTAGCCTTTTTAGAATATGGTGCCTTTTTTGTGTTCTTCCATTTTAAAATAAGTTTGCATTTTGCTTGATAGGTTCTGCTATCAGAGCACATTTCTACTGTTTTTAGTGCAAAGTACATGATTCTTAAAATCTCAAATCTCTTTAAAATGTTGGTTAAATTTTGTCCGAAACATTGTTTCTCTATTCTTTTCCTAAAGTTTTCACATTTCCCTGCTGTGCATTTTTATTATAACTTTCAATAAACTTAGTAGTCAATAGCTAGGCTTAGTATTACTGTCTTGGCATTTCCTCTACCAAAAAGTTAGTTAATTACCCTTTAATTCAGTTTCATATAATTTAAGGTTATAGACAAAAGCATATAAAATTTTGACAAAAGATATATAAAAAAGAAATGGACTCTTGGTCACATTCAGATCAAGTTGTCTTTCCTTTGTAAATATGTGAGGACAGTGTCCACTCTCCCATTTCCATCTCTAGCACTGCCTTTTTATCTCTCACTAGAACAGCCTACTATATTATGCTCTGTTTACATCACTTTGTGCCTTCCTTAATCAGCAGTTCTAAACTCTTCTATATTCCCCTCTTCAACACGTTTTAAGTTGTCTTAACAGCAGTCATGTTTAGTATAAAATTAGCTCCATTCTGGATACTGATATTGTTTTTATTGCTTCTCTTATTTTTTGACAAGTTACATGCTTGTAACAACTTCCTGAAAGAAGGTGTCTTAGGGTTTCACTGCTCTGAACAGACACTATGACCAAAGCAATTCTTATAAGAACAACATTTAATTGGGGCTGGCTTACAGCTTCAGAGGCTCAGGTCATTGTCTTCAAGGTGAGAACATGGCAGCATCAGGAGAGGCATGGTGCACAAAGGGCTGCTAGCAGAATACTGGCTTCCAGGCAGCTAGGATGAGGTGTTAAGGCCCCCACCCACAGTGTCACACCTACTCCAACAAAGCCACACCCACTCCAACAACACCACATCCTCTAATAGTGCCACTCCCTGACCCAATCATATACAAATCATCTCAGAAGGATTAATTTTGGTTCACAGTCTAAGAGAGAATTAGGTCAATTAGATGGGTAAGGCATGGCAGTGTGAACATGGACAAAGGTAATGTTGCATCCACAGTCAGAAATCAGAGACATGAGGAATGCAGGTGCTCATCCCACTTTTCTCTCTCTCCCACTCCCATTTTTATTCAGGCTGAAATGCTATCACACAGGAAAAGATAACCAATATGTCACAGTTAAATCGCCTTTGCACATGCTTCCACAGTAATGCCCAGTGGTGTGCCTCTCAGTTAACTGCCAACTTGACAGTAAATATTAAGTGTCACGGGTATGTCTTAAGATTCTAGTAACCCCATGAACCCATGACTACCGGTGATTAGGTAAACACTAGGCTCAGGTATAACTGAGTATATTTCTTTTATTTTCTTAAACATGTCTGAGATTTAATTTGATTTCTATCATTTTTGTTACAAACACATATGGATTTCTCTTTTCATAAATTTTGAGTTATCACTGGCAGTTTCTTTTCTATAATTGTTAGTATAAAGTTTCCCTTCTTAATATGTTACTTCTATTCTTTTTTTTCCATGAATTAGGAGTCCATATTTTCCTCTTCCATTAGTCAACAAGATAGTCTCTAATGTCATAATTTACATCTCAACATACCAAATTTATGTAATCACTGAAGCAACAGCATTAGATACCTAAATATTCATGGTAGCATGGCCTCAGTCTTTCCACATATATTTTAGAAGCATTCTCATCAAGAAATTTGCTCCAACTTGCATCTCATACCATATTATCGAAAACTTGTATATACCTATGGTAACATGGGAGGGGAGGCCCTTGGTCCCGGGGTGGTTTGATGCCCCAGCATAGAATGATGCTGGAGCAGTGGGGTGGGAGAGAGTAGGTGGGTGGCAGAGCACCCTCATACCGGCAAAGGGGAGTGGGAGGGCGGATGTGGGATAGAGAGTTAGGAGAGGCATAACAGAGAAGTGGGATATCATTTGAGATGTAAACAACTGGACTGATTAATAAAATATAAAAAATAAATAAAAAATAACAATAGACTAAAATATACTTATGGTAAAAAAAGAAATTTTTCATAGTTCTCAATTTAATGAAATATTCTTCTGAGGAATTTGTATAACACAGAAAGTCTTCCTAGTTACCATAAGCACATTCTATCTTCAAGTTATTCTTTCTTAAAATAGTTTTTTGTATGTATCATGAGTATGTAAATGTGAATAAGCACATTTGTATGTGTCAATTTAGGTATTCTTGTACCAGCCACAGCATATATGTGGCTGACAGAGGGCAGCCTTCAATGTTGGCTCTTGTATTCCATCATACTGGAGCCAGGTCACTTTGTAGTTCTTTCTTTTAATGGAATTGCTACCTAGTAAGCTTACCAAGATTCTCCTGTTTGGGCATTTCATCTGTCTTAGGGTTGTTATTACTGTGGTTAAACACCATAACTAAAATCAACAATGGGAGGAATCATTTTCTTTTAGCTTGCAGTTCTCATGTCTGTCAATACAGAAAGCCACAGGAAAAAAAACCTCAAGGCAGAAACATAAAGATAATATCTAAAGCAGTGTCCATAAAGTATAATGTCACTAGATTATTCCTCATGGCTTTCTAAACATTTGATAAGATGTTTAACATACTTGCCTACAGGCTAATTCTTATGAAAGAGGTTGATCAATTAAGATTTATTTTTTCCCAAATGACTCTAATGGTGTCATGTTTACATAAAACTAGCACACATATTCTCCTTATTAAATTTCTAGGAACATAGAGACTTTTACAGTGGAGCCCAGCTTTACAGGAGTTATAGGGGATAGAACTCCTGCACTTAAATTTGTTAGTCATCTCCTCAGCTACATTGATTCCATTTTAAAAGGATGGATAAGATTTATCAATAAAGTGAAAAGGTTAAATCACATTATTTTAGCATTGACTAAAACAGTAAATTACATGTTAGAATTGTGGTGACTTCACTTTTATTGAGTGTGGAATACTTATTTCTTTAACAACTATTTTTATTTTAAATCCTCCTTTAATTTTTTTGCATAATTAATACTTTTTCCCAGACTTCTAGCAGGCCCTTGCAAAAAGTAATATGTAATTTCTTAAATTTTATTATAGTTAAATGTTTGGGATAATCTTCATTGTCCATAAAAAATGCTTGGGAATACTGAAATTGTTTGTGAGCAACAGCTGAGTGATTTACTCTGAGAAATTCCAAGAGAATTAATCTGTTAGATGACAAATCAGAGTGGAAGACCCTCTGGAGTATGGGATGCAACATTCAATTGCCTGGGAAAATGATGTAAAAATGGGAAGTAGAAGGTCAGAGCAGTCATGACTCCCCAATTTTCCCTGAGTGAATACATCAAAAGTAATTCATGCTGCTTGCAGACACCAGACTCCAAGGACTCAAGATTGTTCCTGTAAGTACAACACCAGAAATTCACCAGATAGCATGCATAGTTCCCATGTGGAATTATAAATGCTGAAGATTTCACCTTCTCAGCAAGACTAGCTATCAGATTCTCTGTCTCAGCCTATTACCAAATCTTCTTCCCATAAACCAACCCAATAAAACTCCTTTATTACATATGGCATTTAATGGTCTTTTTCTTTAAAGGATACTGAATAAAATAGTGTCAGATATAAACTTGAACTATTCAAAAGCAGGGAAAAAATATCTTTCTATTTTTATTGTAGCTTAAATGCTTTTGAAAATAAAAAATATAATTTTACACCTATGAAATAAGTGTATTTCATATATGTACATATATAATAATACATCAAAGAAAAATAATCATATTAATCTTAATAATTTTACAAGTCTTAAAAGAGTAAATTTGAAAATAAATTCAATAGAGATTTGTTGGTTAAATTTCTTAAGCATATACATTGTGCATATCACAGATTATCTTATTCAATTTACTATACCAATCATCTATGCATTCCTCTCACAGCCAGTATTTGGCTACATGTATGTATGTATTATTCACTGAAAAAATATAGGAAAATATAAACATAAAGTTGCAAATGCTATTCCATAAATAGGCTCTGATTTGTTTGCTCTTTTAAGATATGCATAATCAAACACATTTCATCCTTAGTTAGGGAAACTGAATATAATTTAATTCCAATTCAAATGGTGTCAAATTATACAACAAATTCATGTGTTTGAATATTAATAATATGGCTATAGTAAATATAAGAAAATTCTGGGAATAAAATCTGTAATATGTAAAATAGACACCATATGTTCACAAATCAACTTAACAGTTCAAATTGAAGTTATTATCGACATTGTCTGTAGAACATTCAAGAAATTGAAAATCAAATACTCAGATCTTCCTTCAAGGAAAGGCTATGTGTATGTTTGTTTATATGTGTAAAAACAACAAACATATGAAAAAGTGCTTAATATTGTTAATTAGAAAAATACAAATAAAAATACAATGAAACAACATTTTATATTTTCACTAATAAAAGCAAATTTTAAAAGAACAGGGTAGGGTAAAAAGTTAGAAAGGATGTGGAGAATCTGAATCCATCATGCATTGTAGCTGGTTATGTATATATTTAATAGGTGAAGGTCAAAATTATGATATGACCCAACAATCTATTAGGTATCACATTAGTTACTTTTGTTGCTCTAATATAATACCATGACCAAAAGCAAATTATAAAAGTAAGGTTATCTTGGCTAATGGATCCAGAGGGGGAATCTGTCACAGCATAAAAGCCCTGACAGCAAGTACTCTGAGGAGGTACTTGGATTATCTCATTTTACCTGCACTCCAGGAAATAAAACAAACTAGAATGGGATGATGTTATAAACTCTCAGAGGCCACCTCCCATGAATTGCACCTTCCTGCAAGGCTCTACATGCAATGACTCTAAAACCTCCCCCTACATTCCCACCAATGTAGAGCCATGTATATGAACCTATGTAGGCCATATTTCATATAGTCACCACAGGTACATATACATAACAAATGAAACAGATTCAACTGTTATTGGTGCACCAATATTTGTACTAATGAATTTTTGTTTATAGTTTTATAACCAAAATAATGAAAAAAAAAGGTGTAAGAAATAAAGTATAAACCTAAATGAGAAAAACCATATGATTATATTTCTATTATGCTACATATAAGATTTATAGAAAATTTTCTGATAGGTTAGCTTTCCTAATGTGTTAGCAGTTTAAAAAGTAAATAAATGGCTAAAGTATATTCAAATGCACATACACTTGAACATATACACACACACAGAAGCGCACTAAAGGATCAGTAGGGTATATATTCATAAAAACACTTGAAAACATAATGCCAAGGAAATGAAAACAGAATAACAAATTCTTTGTTTACATGAAACAGCTAAGACAGGTAGTGTGTAAAGGCAGAAAATAGTGATTCTAAAGTGCTAGAGTGGGAACCCAATGGTCCTGTTTAAGGAGCATCAGGACTTCTCGCACAGTTGCAAAATATTGAGGAATAATAGACACACGATAAGTACAATACAGTTATGTAGTAAATGTTTTGGGACTGTTTAACTTGAAATGGCTGTATTGTTTATGTAAAGTTCATCTTAATAAAACATATAGTAACTCACTAGTACAACATATTCTTAACAAAAACCATACTAAGCTATATGACAAAAGAGGGTAGGCTCAGATTGACCAATATAGTACATGTGTGTGTAAGCACACAGAATATTGTGTTGTTCTCTAACATTTCCTAGGTGTGTACCATTGCAGTTCACTCACGCTCACCTCTCACATTCCAAGTTGTCCTTTTCCTTTTAGTTTATACTCACTGCTCTGTATTTACATATTTAAATTTGAGTCTCACATATGAGAGCAAACATGATTGTTAAATTACTTTTTCTTTTCAACCTGTATTTTTAATAATATTTTATGTGTGCATACATAGTGTAACTTAAAATTTGTATTCTTTTTAAAAAATATTTTCATTTTCTTATCACATATTTCAACATTTAATGAGTCCATGAATTCAGGAATAAAGATGGATTCATGAGAACTACAGAAGGATCTAATTTCTAGAGCATATTTATCAGTCTGAGAAACTTAAGAAAGGAATGTTTGGAGTATCTCTATTAAAAATATCAACTTACTTTAGACAAAGTGTTTCTCTTTGTTTAATATCCAATAGGAATAACAACTTTCTAATGTATCACTGTAAAACTGTTGGTCTATCTTGATTACGGTTAACTTCCACATATAAGACTAAAGTCATAGCTGTAACTTAATTACAGGGGCACATTCCATGATTCCCATCACCCACAATCGATCTTCATCTTCAAATATTAAATAACAAATTCCAATCACACATAATCCATCCATTTAACATTTCATGCTTTAATTAACAAGACAAGACTCACACTGCCCTTTTGTCATTTGGATTTGAAATGTGTCTTTGTGAATTGTAATAACACTTCAATAAATTTTGTGTAGCCATCACAATTTTCTGATCAACAGTGGTGGCAATGCAAGAGTACAAGCAACTCTTTTTTTTTTTAAACTGAACAATAGGTATAAAACATAAAATAAGTGGTATTTTAAATTTACATAAATACAAAGCCATAGGTGACTAGTTGAAGTTAAATGTTAAGAGTAAAGTTGAAATAACACAGCATTTTATACCACACATTCCCTTCCTCATGACCTTATATATTTTCCATTCCTTTTTTGAATGATGATACCTTAGAACAAAGCTATAAAATAATCAAAACAAAATATATATTAAAATGTGAGGGTGAAAAATGTAAAGTAGATTACGATATTTTGAGAAAGATCACATATGTATAGCTATTGTTGCAGTGTGACTTTGTCTGGGTTTGCATTCCTGCACAAAAAACCATGACCAAGAAGCGAGTTGGGGAGAAAAGGGTTTATTCAACTTATAATCCCACATTACTGTTTATCACAAAAAAAAAAAATCAGGACAGGAACTCACACAGGGAAGAAACATGGAGGCAGGCTTTGTGAGTACACTTGACACAAGCTAGAGTTATCACAGAGAAAGGATCTTGCCTTGAGGAAAATGCCTCAGTCAAATACAACTGTAAGACATTTTTTCAATTAATGATCAAGGTGAAAGGGCCCATTGTGGGTGGTGCCATCCCTGGGCTGGGAGTCCTGGGTGCTATACGAAATGAAAGCTGAGCAAGCCAGGATAAGCAAGCCAGTAAGTAACATCCTTCCATGGCCTCTGTGTCAACTCCTGCTTCCTGACCTGCTCGAGTCCAGACCTGACTTCTTTTGGTGATAAACAGAAATGTGGAAGTGTAAGTTGTATAAACCCTTTCCTCCCTAACTTGCTTCTTGATCATGATGTTTTGTGCAGGAATACAAACCCTGACTAAAATAATAATCAAATAATTGAACAACATATATAAGATATAAAGTATCATTAACAGTATATTATCATGCAAAATTAAAAAGGTTTGTTTTTTATGTTGTTTCACCAAATTAGTTATTATTTCACCAAATTAATTATTGGAGATATTTAATTATAAATATGCATACACCATATATCTAGCCCTATCCTTTCTTGTAAAATTTTCACATTAAAATTTTGTTTGTGTCTTTCGATGCATGTGTGTGTGCATGAGTATGTTTGTATATGTTCATGCATATACCAGTGAGTGTATGCCTATATTTATATGTGAATGGGTATATGCATATGTATGGTGTTAGATATGCAACAGTTCATCTGTGAGGTGCTGGGAGTACAAATATTTTACAGTATCAAACTTCTGAGCATAATAATATGACATTCTCTAGACTAGGTTATATAAAATGGGGAAACCCAACTTATCTCTTTCCAGCACCATTCCCTGGGCTGTATAACAAGGACATTTTTCACTTAGCATCACCATTCACTGTCTTTTCTTTCTACATGTTATGAAATATGATAAGTAACCTCACCTTTCTGCTATCATGCTACCTTGGACTTCCTCTCACACCATGAGCCAAAGTAAACAAATCCTTTCTTAAGTTTCTTAAGTTGCCTTGGTCAGTTTTTCCTTTTTTTTTTTTTTTTTTTTTTTTTGTCATAACAATCATTAAAAACAACTAATCACAAGTATTACTATTTATTTAGAAGACCATTAGTCCTAACATGTCAGCTTAACATTTTTCATTTGTGTTTTGAATTTTAAAATAATGGTAATATGGAAAAAAATCTTTGAGTTTAAGCTTAGTAAATAAAGCATGTTTGAGTGCAAATTACTGGTCAGATTCTGCTCACATGACCCACAGAAACATCCAACTCAATTCTTCAAAGGTCTTTTCTCTTGGTCAGCATAGAAAAGTCAAATGAATTGTTTTCAAGAAAGAGTAAGAGCATCAATCCATTGCTCCAAACACCTATCTAAATCCTCTTGTACTCAACATATTAGTAACATTTGTTGCTAATTGATTAACAAAAGTAGCTGTCTTAACTTCTTGTGTCAAAGCTATTGCAGAAGCAGTGGTGCTAGCAATTAATCTAATGAAAGCTGTTATACCAGCAATAATCAAGCTTACTACACTCTTGCTTCTGCTTAAAGCCTAACTCACTTCTTCCAGCACTTGCAAGCTTTTTTTTTTTTTTTTTTTTTTTTTCAGAAAATCAAGGTTATTCAATACTCAGAGTAATAAGACAAAAGCTGGTTGACAGAGCCCCATAACAGACAAGCCAGGTTTCAACACACTAATACAATTAGAAAGTATACAGTCAATGCAACTTACAATAAATACTATAGAAGAGACAAAAGTAATTTTAACTTGACAATTAAAATTAAAATTAACTTGACAACTGAAACGCATGCAGTAACACTTGTTTGAAATGCAGATCCTGTCCAAACTTAGCCAAGGATAAGGAAATGGGCTACTTGGAAGTAATCTGACACAGGAAATGGACTGCAGGCAGGAATCTGACATTAGGCTAGAACAAAGAAGTAATTTCAGGCAGGAATCTAAATTTTAGGCTGCAACAAAGAAGTAATTACAGGCAGGAATCTAAACCTTAAGCTAGAACAAAGTAGGCTTCAGGCATGAAAATGACTTTGGGATAGGATGAGGAAATAGGCTCAGATATTTTGGACATCCTGATAAGCCCTTAGAAATAGTGATCACTGGAGTGATCTCCAGACTCTGTTTATTGTCCTGCTTGTTCTTTGACTATCTGGGTTTATTGTCTTGCTTGTTCCTTGACTATTTGCATCTATTATACTGCTAGTTCCTCAGCCTAGAACTGACCTTAATACTTGCATGTAATATAAATGGCATAAATGCCAAAAAGGAGGAGGTGGGATGGGATAGGGAGTTAATGAGGGGGTTGTGATATGGGGAAAGGGAATAACATCTGAAATGTAAATAAATAAGATATCAAATAAAAAAAGAGTTAGTGTCTAATAGTCTTAGAACATTTTCTACACATTTTGATAAATGATGATAGTTATACTATCAGCTAGTATTGATCAGTGTATAATTGAATAACTTATAGTTCTATAATTTTTTTAAATGCTGTTTTTCATCAAATAAGGCATCATGCTATGGCTTTCATATATAGTCTCTAAACGTCAAAAATGTGGGGATTGAATTTTTCTCATTAACAATGCAATGGTCTAGACAAGAGAATCTTAATTTCTCATTGAATAAAACAATACTAAGTTTAAGTGCATGTAAATGTAAGTAATTTAATTCCAAGAAAGTATATATTTTTGTCTTAGAATTGTTAGTCAGTAACTTAGGTCTCTTCTTTTCGTTTTCAATATTTTTATTTGCAGGGATTTTGGTACTCATTTAACATAGTTTTACTATTGTATAAACCTAAACATTTCATTAAACATATTTAACACCTGTATTTGTCCATAAATAATTTTAAATAAAATATCTAACAAATTAGAAAACATGTCTTCAGTAAAACTAATGCAAGATAAGAAAATAAAAACAGACATTATCCACATGGCAGCTGAGAACAACATGACTATTAATCATTTATATTTTTATCATTACTCTAAGGGTATTTTATTTTATATGACATATCTTGGCACTAAAATAATAGATAATTGGTTGTTTTGTAAACCATAATATTCATGATCCTTAATATTAAAAATAATAATTATCATACCACAAAATAAAAATAAAAATGAAATGTTTTGAACATTTTCTGAAATTCTTAAGGAATTGCACTTTGACAAAATGTTATTTTGAACTTAGTGTTTAAGTTTAAAATGAGTGTGGAGGGAGGGGAAGCATCTCTTTGTGTAAAGGGAAAAATCCATCCACTGTTACATTTTAAGTAGGAGCCTGTTGTGGGATAATTAATTTCAAAGATAAAACTTAGAAGGTTGCTGGTTAGAGAAATAAGAATGAATTTACATCAGCATTAAAATGGTTTTCTTCAATAACTATAAAGTTGAGCATGTGGGTTCCAAAGTATAAAGCTGTCAATAATTAGCCATTTTTAGAGTTAAGACTATTCAATACAGTTGTTGATTGGAGAAATATTATAACATTTTTTATGTTCAAATATTAGTCAAATTATAGAACTCAAAGACATTGTTTAGATAGATATAAAGGAGATTCTGAAAGCTATTTGGAAGGCAGTTGTACTACAATCCACTACTTGCCAAGTACACAGATAAAACTAAATATCCTTGCTTCTCTTGGTCCTCTTTCAGACAATCCTAGAGGAAAACAAAAGGATTTAAATAGATCTAAACACTGTATGTCTCCTTCTGTTTAATATATATTTTTATTGATAACTATATATAACATGTACCGGGCAGTGGTGGTGCACGCCTTTAATCTCAGCACTTGGGAGGCAGAGGCAGGCGGATTTCTGAGTTCAAGGCCAGCCTGGTCTACAGAGTGAGTTCCAGGACAGCCAGGGCTACACAGAGAAACCCTGTCTCGAAAAACCTAAAAAAAAGGAAAAAAAATACATATAACATGTATTTATAATGTACATATAATATTGAGATGTTTATATATACATTCCTTCACTTGTCCTTTTAGAAGTCTTAATTAACTCTTAACAATTATCACAAATATAAAAATAACATTAACAGTAATCATTATAGTATAGAGTAAATTCTTTGTAATTATCCTTCTTTTCTTCCTGTAGATGAAATATTTTTATCACAAAGTTTTTCATCACATACCATTTAATATTTTTATTGCTTTACTAATTTAATTATTTAATTATTCTTAAGGGCAATGTCTGAATAGTAGCTCTGAACAGTCAGAATTAATCATGTGTCAAACAAGTTTAACTAAAATATGGTGTCACAAAGAAAAACTATAACTATAATCTAATATACATTCTCAAATTATGTCCTGACAAATACAGCTCAACTATACTATTTAAGGTGAACCAATACATGTGTGCTGTTAGCAAAAACCCTTCATTATGTCTCCTTTCAAGTGCTTGCTTTAGCAGAACATTCTTTCACCTGTATCTGCTTCAGCTAAATGTTCCTTCATGAGTGTGCCTTAGCATTTCACACCTGTATTAATTTTAAGGAAACATTCCTTCACCTGTGTGACCCAGCAAAACACCATCTAATAGAATGGATTTTCCAAAGAACCCTTAAAAATTCCACATTAGTATATTGGCCTATTATGTAATATTTCCCAATTGTTTCTATGTTTAAATGAGTAAGAAGCCAGGAATGGAATGCTAGGTGTCTAGCTTATGTGTGGATTCATTAATATTTAATTGTACCTTGATAAACAGAAAGGAGGAATAAGATTAGCTGATACACACCAAATTGGAAAAACAAACAAAACAAAACAAAACAAAAAGCCTACTGATCTATATCAACTTGTATACTTTAAAGGTGTTTTAATATCAGAATGGAAGTCAGGGAAAACACTATATTGGGAAAAAGGTTTTGCCTATAAAAGGCTATGGGACTATCAGTTCTGTCAAAACTGATAAAGATTCCATATGAGTAAAGGAAGCTTCCACATTAGACATACTACTCAAGGAAAGAAGAGACACAAAAAGACAGGTATGAAGACCATGCAGAAAGCTAATTCCCCTCATTTATAGGGACAGCTTAACAAACCAGCTGAAGAAGATTCAGATCATTCATTAGACTCACATCCTGGAAAACCTTGATGCTGTAATGAACATTTGCAAAGGAATAAATAATGAGGACTACGGTTGTGAAGAATCGTCAGATCAACAGATCTTCCTTCATAAGGACACTTGAACTGTTAAGTTTGGTTCTATTGTGATAGTTAAACTTTGTATTATTTTTAACTTAAATAAAAAGGGGTAATATATAGAGGAACTGAAATCAAGCAACATGGCTTCTTTGGCAAGAGATCACATCTAAAGTCCTTCTAAAGTCTATATGATCTGGCTGGAATACAGAGACACCTTTAATGTACACCTTTAAACCCAAACAATGAAGGTAAAGTTGGTTTGTAGAAAGAAGTAGCCACCTTTGAAAGTGACTTCCAATGAGGGGCAGACACAGTGATGAATCAGAGACAGATTTGACAGACATGTCAGAGATAGAATATGCCCAACTCTCAACAGAACAGCCAGAAAATAGAGGCTACTGAAGATAAATTAGACATCTTAAGAGAAAAATGTAGACAGAGAGCAAGAGGGAGAGTGAGCAAGAGAGAGAGGTGGGGGAGGGAGGAGGAAGATGAGGAAGAGGAAGAGGAAGAGGAGGAGGAAGAGGAGAAGGAAACAGGGCACCTTTTTTTTCCTGGGACAGTTTTGCAGAGATAGGTTTCAGGTGAAGACAGAATGAGCCAGAGAATGAGAATGAGCCAGAAGATTAGAACAGACTATCAGAATTAGTATGAGGCCAAGCAGAGCAGTTCAGTCATAAGCTGAAAGAAACCAGTTTGAATCAGTCACCTTGGTATGAGAAGTTTTGAGCCAGAATAGCTGAGTTGAATAAATGAGCTAGCGTTCACAAAGAACTAGAAAAAGTGAGTTTATTCAGCAATAAACCTTCAACATGATAATTATAGTGGATAACAAAAGATGCATTTATAAATGTTTATTGAATTGAGTAACTGGTGTGATTTGAGATCTCTGGCTTCTGTGACACCATCAATTTTGGATCCTCATTTGGACTCCTCACAGTAATCCTGTTGTGCTGTGTTATGGGGATCCTGCAGCTTTAAAACAGCAGGACTGGCACTTTCACACCTCCCAACTGTGCCTAGATGATATAGATTTTGGGGCAGGCCAATTCAAACCCTGAATCTGGACCTGAGTCATAGATGAGTTTAGTCAGCCTACTGACTCTCTCTTATCTGCACCAACAGGATAAGCTCTCTAGTACTGGCATTTGGGTATGCCATCCAAATGCTGCCACTTGCAGGAAACAGGGACACTTCTCTTGCTCTCATGTCCTTGGTACTAACTCATACATGCCCACATCTCCAGAGCCAGCTCTACTGTACTTTCCCAAGTGCTGTAACTTGTGAGGAGCTGTGCCAGCTCTCCTACTGTCATACTCTCAGGGTTAGTTCCACTATATTCCACTGTGTGTATAGCGTCTTTTCTCTTATATACTGTAGCTTGTAAGGTGGCAGAGCTAGCTCTCACGATCCCAGGGTCACCTATCCCAACTCTCTTAGGTGGTTATGGGTGAGAAGGCAAAGATCACCCTGCCAATGCACAGACTGCCTCATGACAGAGAAAGTGGTAAGGCTAGCTCTTGGGCACTCTTGCCCTCTGGAATGACTTACCTCTCCCCCCTCTACCAAGGCCAGCTCTACTGTGCTTCTCAGGTAAGGTTCATGGACAACTATCCAAAGTGTACAGTCAGAATTGAGCAGGACTAGCTGACTTGCTCTCAGACCCAGGGCCAGTTCTCCCTATTGTCAAAAGGTAGTGAAGAACTTATGGAGGCAGGGTATCACCACCATACCCATGACACTATAGATGATGCCCTTGCTGTTGTCTCTCCTGAGTCCCCCATCCTCCCTGTACTGTACAGTACTGGCTGTACTGGCCAGGCTAGTTACAGGCCTGCTCTCCTAAGTGCTGCAACTTGAAATGGGCAGAGCTACCTCTCCCAAGCTCATGACTGTGTGGATAGCTTTCCTGACCAGAAGAGGTGGTGTGGGGTGTGGGTGGGAAATAACCTTTCTAACCCTGCCACTCTATGACAGATAAGTGGCAGGATAGCTCTCCTATATCCATTCCCTCAGAGCTGGCTCACTCATACTCCAGGAGCCAAGAGAAGCTCCACTGTGCTGCTTGGGTGAGGAGCAAGGGCCAATATCCTGAGTGTTGCTGCCAGTGAGAGATGGGATGCCTCATCTCTGGAATGCCTCATCTAGTGATTGTTGGACAAAATATGCATAGCCCCTGCACATTCATGTAGTTCCAGGTAACTGCCCTGACTAGGGGAAAAAAAACAAAAATCAAAACTGCTGCTGCATAGCCACAGAACCAGACATGACCCTCCTCAGTGGCACCTCTGCCTGGGACCTTACAATGACCCCAAGTAGTGTGATTGTTCATTCAAAACAAGCTATTCTTCTTCATTATCAATCTTCAGTCCCATTTTTCTTTTCCAACTGACCACATACACACACATTGTGGTTGCTCCCACCACAGGCTGGCATTATGACTAGCAGACCCTTTACCAGCATCCTACATCCATGCTGTATTTCATATAGGGCCTAGCAAATGTCTTTGTCCTGACAATTCCATACACAGGAGGGCAGATCTGTGGTTGCCCGAGCAGTCCACAGGTCTCTGTCTTCCTACTACTGTGCTCTGTAGCCTGGATTTTATTTGATTTTATTTTTATGAGTCCTAGGCATAAGCTTTGGCCACTAAGCCAGGCATTAAGCTAGGATGAACAAAGGAATGTCATCTGCTCTGCCCCTGACTGATATAAAAAGGCCAACAAGAACAAAAGTGTTTCTTTACAGATTGCCAGAGATATGAAATACTAAGGGAAGAGATTTACATATTAATGAAGGTCAGAGAGTGGAGCCAATTAAGCATTCTTCCAAAGACCCTCCCCCTTTCTCCCTCCCTATTAAATTAGGTCTGCCCTGAGTTTCAGGGGAGTACATCCAGATCCATGTACCATCCGCCATGCAAATAAATCCTTTTGGAACCAAGGACTTCCTCATGTCATTGGGGCCTGCCACTGCCAAAGCCTCCAGCCTTTAGAACTCCAAACCTTTCTCCTGTTTGTGGTACCCACTGGTGTGGAAAGTCTCTGGGGCACCGTCTTGGCCTTTTTTCTCACAAAAATCCATATCTGGCACATTTATGTGGTCAGATTTCTTTTATCCTAAAGGAAAGCCTACTACTATTACTGTGGTAATGGGACATATAAATAAACTGAATACTAATTATTTCTAAATATACCCAAATATCATCACTGAAACTTCTTTTTGAAGTAGATAATGATTTTGATACAGACTCAGATTGCTAAACTTGCAGACAATAAGAGATAGTAGATCAAGTGACCATAGGTATGGGGGTTCATTTCTGGGTCTTCTATTCTATTCCATTGATCCTCCTGACTGTCTCTGTTCCAATACCATGCCGTTTTTATCACTATTGCTTTGTAGTACAGCTTGAAATCGGGGATGGAGATTCCCCCAGAAGTTCTTTTATTGTTGAGTGTAGTTTTCGCTATCCTGGGTTTTTTGTTATTCCAAATGAATTTTAAGATTACTCTTTCTATCTCTGTAAAAATTGAGTGGGAATTTGATAGGGATTGCATTAAATCTGTAGATTGCTTTCGGCAAGATAGCCATTTTTACTATATTAATCCTTCCAATCCATGAGCATGGGAGATCTTTCCATCTTCTGAGATCTCCTTCGATTTCTTTCTTCAGGGTGTTGAAGTTCTTGTCATACAAAAAAAAAAAAAAAGAGATAGTAGAATGTTCTGCCCCATAAGGGAATATCTATACTATGTACTTTCCTTCCATTTTTTTGGCATCATTGAGAAAGAGGAGACAAAAAAGAGGATAAGAGCCAAGGCTATAGATGTATATAAGGAAACAATATTTACTGAACACAACAGAACAACTGAAAACATAAATTCACAGTGGTTATGAAAGCACAACAAATACTCATTTAAGCTCAATCCAGACAAAATTGCGCAATGGATGAGAAGTTGATCATGAAATTCCATCTCTAACTGAAGAGTTATTGATAATTGGTAAGTGCTGAAAAAGGCAGAGTTAGGTTTCTTTAAGACTATGGTCTTTATGAGGTCTATGATATCTCATAGAATGGCTATTTTCCTATGACATACAGAAAACACTAACTATAATTGAGAAGTTTAAGAATATTAATAAGGACACAATGTTGAGAGGGTATGAGATGAGGAGTGGATCTTGGAGAATAGGAAGGAGTGTTGAATATTAAAATACAATACATGTAATCTTCAAAATTTTAAAAGTATTTAAAAAGATTTAAAAAACAATATTTAGAATATGGAAAATAATTTAGAAATCTTTAAACTGTTATTGTTTTTCCTTTACATATTGAAATTCTATGCATTTATGGCCAAATAAAGATTATTAACCATCATTGTGGAGGGCTTAAGGGAGTAAAGGGAACATATAATTATTAAATTATATTATAATCATTATTTTATATTATAATTTAATCTAAAAAATTTTAAAAAGAGAACTGAGAATTTGAATGGCTTTAGTAGACTTTATGTGATCAGTGTAAAGAAAATAATAAAGAATATTTATTACTCTAAACCATAAAAAATCAACAAAATGACATGTAGATTTTTAAAAAAAAATTATATACATGTAAATTTATGAATTCATTTAGCATATAGTTGAGATTAAGTTATAATATCCACAGGTGGGATGGCTTTGAAATTCCTAAATAATTTGGCTTTAAGATAAAATTCTTTCATACTAAAAACATGGTGAGAATCTGTTTTATTAAGGAAAGAAATGTTTCCTTAGCATAAAATATTTTGTTCAAAAAACAGTCTGACACATTAATAACCTTTTTATACTTGCTGCCATGTGTCTCATAACCAAAACTGTAAAATGTTTAATTAAAAACCTTAATTAAAAGTCTGCTTAAAGAAATCAATTTTAGTTTTTCACAGACAATAATCATACAGAGACACATTCGTGAAGGAGTAATAGACATTTCTGTTGTACTTTGCACTGAATTTTTGTTAGTTTTGGTTTTACTATTTAGTTTTTAAAACACATAATGATTATGAATGTAATTTTGGATAATTTGCATCTCATAAAGATAGATTTTTCAGTCATTGTAAATATTAAAATATCAAAGTACTAGACAACTCTGCTTCAAGCAGTCAAAATCTGAGTCAGTGCATACTTACATATTTTAACTTTGATTGTATTTCCACACTGATATTTGGTTAAAATATTGTAGATTGTTACTTTGTCAACTATGTTGTCAAGTATGCTAAATAATCATATCTAAAAGATTTAAAATAATATATGGAGTAATAAGGAATCTGAAATCATTTGGTAATAATTGGATGTTTGTTTGTAAATAATATAGGAGTAAATATGTAATCAGTATAATAATTTTGTCTAAATTCATATATATTTCATCATTATGTTCATTAATTACATTCATACAATTTATTAATGGGTTCATAATTTTATCTAATTATTAATGAATTTAATGAATTAACCTGCATGTTTTTATTTGTTTTTTTATAAACAGCACCTGACAATTTCAGAATACTTATTTATGATATATCTTCTAATTTTACAAGAACTAATAAGTATCATTGGTTTTAATTTTTCCAATGCTAATGTTCTGTGTGAAATAATGTTTTACTAGTCAACAAAGATACAATTTCAGTATTTTGGAAATTCCTGTCTTTATAACATCTGATTTTATGTTAGTGGTCCACTGTGCTACACAGAATTTAAGCCCTCTTAAATTGTGTTTTCACATATCAATAGAGAATTTCTTACAATATATGACAACTGTTCTCTTTGCTTAGCAGACATAAAAAGATGGTAAGAAACCAACTTTCAAAAACAGAAACATCTGAAACTTGAATGTAATAAAATAGATGATTCCAATTTCCCATCTAAAATTCTCACATGTATAAAAATTCATAGAGAAAAACTATTATTCTAAAACAGAATTATTGTTTCTGAGTCATAATTAACATTTTTCTCATTGAAATCAGAGAATGACTATCTTTAACAACCAAACTATATGCAATTTTAAACATAAAGTTCAGTAAACCTATATAAACAATCATTTTATCTTGGGAATATACATTTATTTTATCTTGGGAATGCACATTTTATCTTGCAGTGTACATTTATTTTACTCCCAAATACACGTGTTTTATTTTCTGGTAATATACAATTTAATTGAGTTGAATTGATAAATTTGTATCTGATTTCAACATTATGTATTTTCTCAACAATATGTAATAAAAGTACAAGTAGAATATTTTAAGAATTTAAGCCACTTTTTGCATGTAATTAAAATGATATAAAAACAAAAAGGAGAGGGGATGGGATAGGGGGTTTCTAGGGAGGGGAAATGGGGAAAGGGGATGACATCTGAAATGTAAATAAATAAAATATACAAAAAATGCCAGATAAAAAACGGGTAAGGCCAGGCAGAAGACAAACTTTCAGATACAGTCTGAGGCAAATATATAGCTTTTGCGTGGATGTTGAGATGTATCAGTTGATAAGAATGAAATAATAAACATACAAAATACTCTAGGGCTTAAGAAGGAAAAGAAAAAGTTGGGGGTGTGATTAATGTGAGGCTCCGTGGGGCTGTGTTGTCATGAGTAGTCAGATTCTGTAGCATTTGACATACAGTCAAGGGTGTGTTTTACTATTTCAATATGACACTGGGTATAAGGACTTAACTGAAAGTCTCCTGGTTTCCATTTATTCTTACATTATTGTTAAGAGTATATGTGATATATATATATATATATATATATATATATATATATATATATGTGTGTGTGTGTGTGTGTGTGTGTGTGTGTGTGTGTGTGTAAAAGTGTTTGGCTATTAAAAAAAGATATACAATGTCAACATATCTCAAAGTGTTGATTGCATCTGTAGAGTGCACACAACTCTGGTTTCCACCTTTAGCACCACATAAATGCAGTGTGGTAATACACAGGCTTGTAGAGTCAGATTGGGGGGTAGAAGTATGAGGATCAGAAAACAAAGATCATCCTAAGCTGCAGAGCAAAATTAGAGACACTGTCATGTACTTGAGTTCCTGTTCCAAAAACCAAGTATTTATAATACTAAATGTTATGTATCATTTTGATTAATATTTGTGTATTTTTGATCAATGTGCTAAATTTTGTTATTCTAGTTTATTCATGTTCACTTCACACTATTTGGTCATACAATTATTTTTTAAAACATTTTAGAACTTAATTTCTGAGAATAATTTCTTAAATCATGACTTCTGCAGCAAGTGCTCTGTGTTTAGTAACTTCACTGCTTACCAATGTGTGTTTATGCTGTTCTCTTTTATGGATTATCATTTATATGGCATGAGTAAATATACCCCTGTTTCTGGAATCTCAAAGTAACAAAGATATATGAATACATATCATGTTTAAATATCTTATAAGTAGTTGTAAAATAACAAAAGATTCTGAAATCTTTGAAGTACAGATATTAATTCTAAATCAAACCTGACTTACCTTCTCTGGTCTAGATACATACATTTTCAATGAGGATGATAAAAAAAATGCTGTTACGAAGGTTAGTATATGAAAAGGGAGATGATACTCCTATAATCACTAAACTAGGCTACAAAAATGATGCTATTAATAATTTCAAAAATATGATAAAATTAAATCTAAATTTTCTAAGACTACTACAGTGAGTTTGAGGCTGTTTTATGAGACAAATCTTTTAAAACTATAGGCTTTCAACATATTTTTCTTTATAAGCCTGATACTATTACAAAAACCAAAGTGGATTTTAATATCAAATACCATTCTTGTTGGTTTCAGTATACATTTCATTTAATGAAGGATGGCTTTTCACATAAAAATGGATAAAATAAACTGATATAAAAACAATTTTACTACTATAATGATAATTGTTGTAAATTCATTATCTTCAACAAAATCATAGAAGGGAACTTCCTTAACATAAAAAAAAGATGGTCATAAAGGCACAAGAAACATAAAACACCAAATAAATGGGACCAGAAAATTCTCTCACCACATAATAATCAAAACACTAAACACACAGTACGAAGAAAGTAGACTTCATCCCAGGGTTGCAAGCTTGGTTCAATATATGAAAACCCATTAATGTAATCCACTATATAAACAAACTCAAAGAAAAAAAAATCACATGAATATCTCCTTATATGCAGTAAAAGCATTTGACATAATACAACACCCCTTCATGTTAAACGAGATCAGGAATGGAAGACCCATACCTAAACATAATAAAAGCAATTTACTGTAAACCAACACCCAATATCATATTAAACTGATAGATATTTGAAGCAATCCTACTAAAATAGGGGACAAGACAAGGATGCCCACTCCCCCCATATCTATTCAATATAGTACTCGAAGTGCTAGCTAGAACAATAAGACAACAAAAAGACATCAAGGGGATTTAAATTGGCAAAGAAGAAATAAAGAAAAATCAGTATTTTCAGATGATATGATACTATACATATCGACCTCAAACATTCTACCAGAGAAATTCTCCAGCTGACAAAGAACTAAGCAAAGTGGCCAGATATAAAATTAACTCAAATAAATCAGTAGTCTTTCTTTATACAAATGATAAACAGACTGAGAAAGAAATTAGGGAAACAACTCCCTTCAAACTAGCCACAAATGATATAAAATATCTTGGGATAACTCTAACAAAACAAGTGAAAGACCTATATGACAATAACTTCAAGTCTCTCAAAAAAGAAATTGAAGAAGATCTCAGCAAATAGAGAGATCTCCCATGCTCATGGACTGGCAGAATTATATAGTAAAAATGGCCATCCTACCAAAGGAAAACTACAGATTCAATGCAATCCCCATCAAAATCCCAACACAATACTTCAAAGACATGGAAAGAGCAATGCTCAAATTTATCTGGAAAGGCAAAAAACCCAGAATAGCGAAAACGATTCTTAACAATAATGGAATAGGTCGGGGAATCACCACCCATAACCTCAAGCTTTACTACAGAGCTATAGTGATAAAAACTGCATAGTATTGGTACAGAGACAGACACGTTGATCAACGGAATAGAATTGAAGACCCAGAAATAAAACCACACACTTATAGACACTTGATCTTTGACAAAGATGACAAAAATATACAATGGAAAAAAGAAAGCATATTCAATAAATAGTGCTGGTCTGTCTGCTGTATGCAGAAAAATGAACATAGAGACATATTTGTCACCTTGCACAAAGTTCAAGTAAAAATAGATCAAGGACCTCAACATAAAACCTGACACACTGAATTTATTACAAGAGCAAGTAGTGAAGATCCTTAAACTCACTGGTACAGGGGACATTTCCTAAACAAAACTCCATTGGATCATGCTCTATGATTAGGAATTGATAAATGTGACCTCATCAAACTGGAAATATTCTGTCAGGCAAAGGACATAGTCAATAAGACAATTTGACAACCTAGAGATTGAGAAAAAAAATCTTCATTAACCCCATATCTGATAGAGGGCTAATATCCAAAATATATAAAGAACTCAAGAAGCTAACCACCAAAAAATCAAACAACACAATCAAAAAATGGGGTAGAAATAAACCAAGAATTCACAACAGAGGAATCTTGAATAACTGAGAAGCACCTATACAAATGTTCAAAGTCTCTAGTGATCAGAGAAATGCAAGTCAAAAGGACCCTGAGATTTCACCTTACACGAATCAAAATGGCTAAGATCAAAACCTCAGGTGACAACACATGTTGGTGAGGATGTGGAAGAAGAAGGACAATCCTCCATTGCTGGTGGGATTGCAAGCTGGTACAACCACTCTGGAAATCAATCTGGAGGTTTCTCAGAAAATTGGAAATAGATCTACTTGAAGACCAAGCAATACCATGCTTAGGAATATATCCAAAAGATCCCCGCCCCACAACACTGGCACGTGTTTCACTATGTTCATAGCAGCCTTGTTTGTGATAGCCAGAAGCTGGAAACAAACCAGATGTCCCACCACAGAAGAATGGATACAAAAAATGTGGTTCATTTACATAATGGAATACTACTCAGCCATTAAGAAGGAGGACATCCTGAGGTTTGACAGCAAATGTATGCAACTAGAAATTGTCATCTTGAATGAAGTAACTGAAACCCAATTGTACTTGCTAATAATTGGATAATAGCCAAAAAAAGAAAAGTATGGAATATCCAATATATATAGTTCACACAACTCAGAAAATTCAACAAGCTGAAGTGATCAAATAAAGATACCTCAGTCCCACTTGGAATGGAGAAGAAGAAAGCAGTCACAAGTGGGGAAGGAGGGAACAACATGGGAAGTCAAGTGCATGGGGGCTGGAGGAGAGGGGAAACTGATCTGGTATTGTGTGAGGGAAAAGGACTGAAGCTCCGAAGGCCAGCAGAAAGAATGGAAATAGAATCTCAGGAGGTAGGAGGTTCAGGGGTCGAGGCCTAGGGTGGAACCTCCAGAATTCACTTGAGACCTGGGAGGTATGAGACTCTCAGGACTCAAAGGGAGAGACTTTGGATGAAATGCTCTACAACAGGGAGAGGAAATTTATAGAGCCCACCTTTAGCAGAAAGACAGAGCATCAAGTGAAGGAGGGGGTTGCCATCCCACAGTCAAAACTCTGACCCATAATTGTTCCTATCTGGAAGAACTCCAGGGATGAAAATAGAGAGGAGCCTGAGGAAAAGAAGGTCCAGAGACAGGCCCAAAGTGGGATCCAGCTCAAAGGGTGATTCCAAGGCCTGACATTATTACTGAGGCTATGAATTGATCACAAAAAGGGACCTAATGTGACTGCCCTAATAATGATCCAAGAAGAAGTTGAAGTTGTCAGATATTTTCACCCAACCAATGGGTAGAAGGTGATGGCCTCTATGGTTGAATTGGGAAAAGCTGGAAGAAGCTGAGGAGGAGGGCAACTCTATAGGAGGACCAGCAGTATCAGTTAACCTAGATCCCTGAGATCTCTCAAACACTGGACCAACAACCAGGCAGCATATACCTGCTGATATGAGGCCCTCAACACATATACAGCAGGGGACTGCTGGGTCTCGGTTTAGTCAGGGAAGAGGCACCTAACCCTAAAGAGACTAGTGGCCCCAGTGAGTTTTAGAGGTCTGGTGGGGTGGTGACAAGGGACATGGGAACATCCTCTTGGAGCCAGGGAGGTTGGGAGGAGGTTTGGGATGTGGAATATTCGGAGAGTGGACTGGGAGAGGAAAATAATTTGGAGTGTAAATAAATAAATAAAAGTTTAATAAAAAGAAATTGAATGGACTATTCTGTCTTTGGTCTTAAGCCATCTTTGCTTTTTATTTCAACATACCCTGTCATATTTTACAATGGTTCAAACAGGATATACTCTCATATGCTTGTCTATTTGAAGACTTGGTCCCAGTTGGTTATGTTATTTGTAGAGGTTTAGGTAGTAATATATTGCTTTAGGAAGTGTGTCACTGAGAGAAAGTTTTGAGATTATTATATATTTTTACCTTGCTTCCAGTTTGCTGTGTGCTTTCTGAATTCAGTTAACTATGTCAATTCTCAGATTTCAATTTTGGCTGCCTTTTGGCATGCCCCTACCCAGCCCATGATAGACTCATATTCCTCTGCAATTGTAAGGTAAAATAAAGTTTCTTTATTAATGTTTTTCATTTATTGTGTTTTATCACATAAATACAAAAGTAAATAATATACATGTATAACATTAGTTCTAGCCAATAAGACTTAGGGCATCTGAGAAGCTGCTTCATATTTAAGTATGAACCTGTTTTTGTACAGTAATGCTGTTCTAACATCACAGACTAAACACATTTATCTCTATAATTTGTGCATTATCAGCCAAAGTAAATATGCTATCCCTTGACTATTGGTAAAGTGTTAAAATTTTTAAACAGAAGACATAGGTATTACTGGGGGAATTTTATTTTCTAGATAATTATTTATTATTTAAATTTTGTTTTCTCAAGAGCTAAAATAACAAATAGAAATATGACAAAAACATTTCATGAAAAGAAATAAGATTGTTAATATATGATTGCTATTAAAATGACATTTTAATTTATAATTAAATGAATAGACAATACTGTAGTGGGAGATATTTAAATCTCCAACCCAAATATGACTGGTAAATGAAAACACAACTCAGTTATTATGAATATATTCTGTAAGCATAGATTGGGCAGATACCCCAACACTACTCTGTTCCCCAGCTATGAGACCCTTATAACTTGAGGATTTTTCAGACCTTGCAACTGTCCTTCTACCTCCTGCTTCCCAGTCATCCTCTCCTTCATTGTCTTCCTCCTCCATTGTCTTCCTCCAGTCCCCCTCTCTGCTCTCTTCCACCAACCTTTATTTCTCCACCTCTTCTTCTTCTGCCCAATCACTGGCTCCAGCCTTTATTTTACAAATTAAGATGGGCAGAAGGTTCACTAGAATTCACCTATGTAATGACTCACATCTCCTCTGCAGTCCTTCACAGGAAAGGGGAATTAGTATCAAAATACAAGGCTAGGGCTATCCATAACACAGTACAAATTTTATATAATGGATTTGATATCATTTAATTACATTGTTTATGCCATTGCTGTGGAGGTTTATCACATCAAAGCAAAAATGAAGAAAAAAATCTATACAACAAATGCACATGTGTTATTAACCCAGGCATAATTAAACATAAACAAATAAGAATCATTAATATATACTTGGAAAATATGAACCACATTCTCTAGATAATTCTTGGAGCATCAGAAAATCAATAGTCAAGTAAAGTTTAAAAATAATTAGAAGTTACAGTTATGGTTTAAAGTGGACATGGATTTCAATAAATTTAAATGTAATCAATGGGAAAATTAAGAATTATATTATTCATGAAATGAAGCTAAATTATTTTAAATATAAAAACTAAACTGCCATAAATATTGGGAAAATTACACACTACTCAGTTAGATCAAGAATACAAATAATTTCACATAGGAAAACTAAGACAATCATGTGGAAGAAATTAAATGGTGCTCTCTTTTGTGGCTTTATTCTTCTAAACTGTGAGTCTGACTTAAAACAACATGACTTTTTAGCTTTATCTTTTTGAATATAGTACATTTAGTTATCACTTCTCTGGGTTAAACTCCTGTTTCTCTTTACCTTTCCCCATTCAACCTTCCTTGTTTTGTGGTATCAGAATGAGACCAGCTCTCCTCCATAGCCCTCTTCCTTATTGTTTCAGACTATATGAGACTCTGTGTAATGTTCAGACACATAAGAAATACCTGGGACCAAGACTTATGATACAGTTGGTAAATAGGTTTCCTTAAAACTCTTTTCTGACAAAACCAAACACAATAAACAATATATAAAATTTATTGTTGACTGAAACCAAGTCTACAATCCCTAATTAAATCAGGCAAATACATCCAGAATAAATAACAAGTTCTATATTGTCTTTCGTTCCAACAGCTCTCCAGGAGATCTTAAATGAGAAGAAGTGAAATGAGCTGAAAGTACTAGAGGAAATGCACAAATTTTTGTGTCTGAGAATATAATCTGTCTTCTAATTAGTTCATCTCTTTTTTCCTATCTAAATATGTCAATATAAGTTAATTAGTAAAAGAAAATTATCTTTCTTGAAAATATAGGTTTAAATGATAAACAGCAAAACTTATTTAAAATAAGAATATGTATACAAATATAAAAATATATTTATAGAATATGTACATATGTATATTCATGCTACTTTGATAAAGGGCTATCAAAGTTGTGATCAAGTAGAAACCATTCATGCACAACGTATAAATAAATAAATGATACTGATGACTCATTTATAACAATGAATATAACTTTACATATTAAATAGCAGAAAGCTTATTGGTTTTTTGCTAATTTTCTGCTGCAAGAAATTTGTAAGAGAAACTCATTTTAGTACATATTTTGAAGAATAATAAAACATATTGGTTTTGTTGGGGTCCAAGAATTACCTCACAAAACATACTAACTCAGATCTCAGTCAGACAGGGATAGTTTATTGAGCATATACCCAAGGACCAATCCACCAAGGCCATGGCTGAGACTCAGGAACTGAACCATGCCCCTGAGTGATAACCCTACAGGATTTTGAAGCCCAAAATCCACAAACATCTGTCATGTCATTTCACCAATCAGGATTTAGGGAAAGGGAATTACCTTTGAAACATGTCTTTGTTGTACATTTATCCTACTTCCATTGGTTGGGCATTCAAGTGTGGAAGGGGAATTTCCTTGTCTAATATTCATGTCTGAACTTTCTACTAGATGACACTTTGTCTAACCTTCATGTCTTAACTTGCCAACCAGGATGTCAGTTACCAATATACATGTCTCTTTCTGCCAATTAGGATGTCAGTGCCCAGGAAGGTCTTGGGAACTTAAAGTTTTCCCAACCATTACTCAAAATAAGAGTTTTAGTACAAATAGTTTCTTATATTGTTGTAGGTGGCTTTTTTATGTTGATGTCTATCCTAAGGGGCAGTTTACATGATACATGCTTATACACAGGTAGAGGAAGTGCTGTTGGAAGTTTTCATAACTAAATATAGCTGTATATATATATATATAAATATATATATATATAAATTTTTGTTAACAATATAGACTTATGTACATCGAGTTTTAAAATTAATTCAAGCAGAAAGACATAGTAATCATATACTTTACTATATTTACTTTACTATATTTTATAATAATTTGCTTCATTAAACATAGAAAAATCATTAACTTTCCTAATCATGTTGACACTTTATTTACAATTGCTTTTAAACTAGATGATGTATCTGTAAATTTTCATCTTATAAGTAGACACACTTGAAAATAAATTTCACGTTTGTAATGAATTGCCTTTTCTTTCAACCTTGACTAATAATCTGTGTGATAGATCATATCCCTATATTCATATTTTTATATTCCTTATACTACCATTAATTTTATTCTGAAGGCTTAATTTAAGTAAAATTAAGTAAAAATGTTAATTTTTAAAGAGAAAATCTGTATGATAGTAAAAAATAAAGGAGTCAAATATTTAAATTCTTAATAAGAAACTCTAATGTAGTCATTTTTTAGTAATACAAATCTGTCAACAAAATACAATGAAAATCATTTAAATTTCAGAATCATAAAACAAGTTTCTCTTAATGTTAATGATTAAAATTCAAAATGTAATCAATATATCAGCTAAGATAAGAAACAGAATTTCTCATGAGTCATAATGTTTTAATAATATAACTCTAAGGAATTGTTTTCTGAAAAAAAAGAAAAAAACAGCAACAAAAGTATTATCCAAAAAGAATGTAGTTCATGTACTCATGTCTGCTACTCTGTATCATTGTGAGAGATCTTCAAAAAATCTATTATCTGTTATTTGGCTTAAAGCACAAATTATTTGTCATCAAATGATACCTGTGCTATTCTTTATGTCACATAATTGTAGCTATTCATAAATACATATTAGTATATAATTTTGTCTCTATAAATTAATATTTATACATAAGGATTTATATACACAGATATAAATTCACTCATTGGGGTATATAAAATGGCACCAGAGGCATGTTGAGGTCTGTGGTTTCTTCTATGGCAGGATCCATGTATGTATATCCATGGTCTGTGCTATTGCCTGAGGCCATGTCCTGTTCCAGAAGCAATGGTGTGACAGAGTTTTCACAACTACACCCAGAAAAAAATAACATCCTCTGTAGAAAACAATCGAACATAACTATTAAAAATTGTGATGATGATGTTTAAGTATAGCTCTCCAAAAATTTGACAGTTTCTGGAGTGCTGAGGTGAGTATGGCATAATTCAATTTTCCTTAACTGTCTGGCCACTGAAAATGTGATCATGCTTCTGTGAGTGTATAAGTAACACAAATTGGTCTTCTTCTTCTTCTCCTCGTCCTCCTCCTCCTCCCTCCCCCTCCCCTTCTTCTTCTTCTTCTTCTTCTTCTTCTTCTTCTTCTTCTTCTTCTTCTTCTTCTTCTTCTTCTGTTGAGGGGAGTTCACAAGGTTAGTGATGGGCCTGGGAAGACTAGTAAGTGAATATGACTGGGCTCTGCTATGTAAAATTTCAAATAGTTGATAGTATAATGGAAAAATATGAAAACATTCATATTATACAGACATAGTCACACACTTTGTTTATCCTACATTCAAGAAAAATAGTAAAATATATCTTTGAACAGAGGCAAATTAAAATATTTATCACATTTCAATATTTATAATTATAATTTGTATTTAAATTTCATTTTAAAAATAATACTTTAAATTTAAATTTAATTTAAAAAATTAAAAATACATAATAGGAGACTAGTCTGGAAAGTTACAGCTACCTTATTCTAAAAGTGAGAGGATTCATAATTAACAGGCAGAATTCATCGAACTTCTTATGGATCAATGGAAAACATACTTTAAATATTGGGTAAACATTTATATTTACAGTGACTATAAAGAGTTAAAGTACCTGGGAATAAGCCTAACAAAGGAAACAGAAGATCTCTACAATTAAAAATTTAAGAAACCAAATAAAGTTACTAAAGAAGACAATAGAAAATGTAAAATCTTGCCCTAGTTAAACCACTTAAAATGACTATCAGACATCTACAAATTCATTTTATTCTGAGAAAACTTTCTAAGGTCATTCAAACAGTAAGAGTTGGATAATGTCACTCCTGAAAAATCTTGGTTATTAAATGACAATCTTTGGTTGGCCAGATTATAACAGCCTCAGGAATTTTAGGTCAAGAAGGTCACAGACTTTT
Source organism: Mastomys natalensis (assembly GCA_021653895.1). Classification (NCBI taxonomy): domain Eukaryota; kingdom Metazoa; phylum Chordata; class Mammalia; order Rodentia; family Muridae; genus Mastomys; species Mastomys natalensis. Next base: position 232,476 of record JAJTUV010000385.1, read on the forward strand.
CCCATTGTCGTTTCCCGTATAGCTACATCGTAAAGCACTGTTTCTAAACATTCCACTCATTTTCGATTCAGAATACACAGAAATCCATCTCAAACTAATCATGAAATTTCTTTGGTGCTTGTTAGCATCTGCAGTATCTGAAGGTGTAATGTAGAATGCCAGCTAGGAAAAAAATCCATTGTTGCTACCCTGCATTGGCTCCTAGAAAATACAATAATTACTTTCTGGACAAGAGACTCTCATTTGGGCAATCATGGCATAACTGCTAGGGACTAATCAACTGCTTTATTATTGCCTTTTGGAACTTACTTTTGAAGAGGTAATTTCGTGTCTGCTATTGAAAATATGGCCAAAAGTCCATAGTTGAAGAGGTCATATAGGGTTAAACCTGCTACTGTTCTTTTACTAAACTGTTATAATACCATCAGTTTTTTTCTAAGATTTTGTGATTATAACCATAAACCTGGGTATAGAGCTGGACTAAAATCAACCTATGTCAGAAAAGATTATTTTTTGCAGTGGATATTAGTCAATGCAATGACTCATAACTAGCCAAAATGCCTCTAATCATTGACTGTGATTATTCATTTGGAAATAAGACATATATAAAGACTCTCCTGCCCAGAGTTAGAAGTAGAAAAAACTGTAAGAGGCAAAAGGAGCATAGGGATAAATCAAGTCCTGAGGATACATTGCTACAATCATAAGTCAGTACATCACTAAGCCATCACTATAGAAGCTTCTTTCAGTAGGTGGTAATTACAGAGAACCACAACTTATAATGTCCTGAGAGTGAGAGACTTTGGCAATTTGCATGTACAGTCAAAAAAAAAACAAAACAAAACAAAACAAAAACCAAGAATGTTATTATTCACTTGGTATCAAGTGTCAATTCTAAATATGATGTTTACATCAAATCCCTCTAGCAAGGCTCAGGGATTTATGTTAAAACCAGACCAATCCCAACAGTCCTAATGGGTAGTGAGCACAAACTTCAAACCCTAACCAAAACAATACTTGAAACTCATACCTGTTAGGAAAACAAAACAAAACAAAACAAAACAAAAGAAATAAAATCAAACAAACAAATAACTCAAAACTCAGTTTTTTTCTAAGTATACCAAAAAAATTTCAGGGCAGTCCCTATACTACTAGCAGAGACTAGACAACACAAAATTGAATTTGTCTCTGTTTGTGTGTGTACTTTTTGTTTTGGTAATTTTTAACTAATTAATTTTTATTTGTTTTCATTTTAATTTTTCCATGTAGGGAATCGTCCATCACACTGAGGTTGTCATAGGGATCTTGGGGTGATTTGTGTCCATAATTAAGAAACAAAGAACAAAGAATGTTGTTACTCATTATACAATTTTTATTCAGCTTCTGAACCTAAGATTTAGAATTGTGTTAGACCAAGTTAAATCCAGTAAAATGTCTGTTTCTACAATCAAGATAGTTACACCCAGATGTTAAGTTAATCTAGGTAATCTCTATCTAGCATTCACAGAAATTTATACAAGATATTTTACATCCTGTTATTTATCAACATTAATTATCATGATTACATTAAATAGAAAAAGAGGATTTGAGGTTGTGATAAAGGTCAAGAATTTTGATATAAAGAGTCTATGAATATCATGGGATTCCTAATGTAATAACAAAACAGTGTAACAAAAAAGAAGAGTGCAATAGAGGCCTAAAGTGAGCAGGAATTTTTTTTTATTGGATATTTTATTATTTACATTTCAAATGTTATCCCCTTTCCTGATTTTCCCTCCAGAAACCCCCTATACCATTCCCCCTCCCTCTGCTTCTATGAGGGTGTTCCCCCACCCACCCATCCACTCCCATCTCCCTGCTATGACATTCTTCTACACTGGGGCATTGAGACTTCACAGAACCAAGAGCCTCCACTCCTATTGATGCCCGACAAGTCCATCCTCTACTACATATGTGGCTGTAGCTATGGATTGATCCATGTGTACTCTTTGGTTGGTGATTTAGCCCCGGGAGATCTGGGGATCTGGTTTGTTGATATTGTTGTTCTTCCTATGGGCTTACAAATCCTTGACTCTCTCACTAGAGCAATTAGAAACCCAAGACTCACAAGAAAAAGACATTGAATTCTGCTAATAAGCAAATAGCAAGTGAAAATGTGCCTTTTGGGGGATTCTGGGAACTCTACTCAATTTCTGACAGCCCAAAATGTAAAATGAACTACTATATTTCTCACTTTTATGTATGTGATAATTGGTTTAACAGATGCAAAATACTAATACAAGTCAATGATTATCACAGTGAAGTTCAAGCATTAATTTCAATAGCATTTCATTCTATTCTGATTACAACTATACTTTTAATCTTAGAGTTTGTATCAACTTAAAAAAATGGTAACCACTAACTTTCAAGTGCTAGTCATGTAACTCAACAAAAAAGGAGTAAAAGAATAATAAAAGCATAGAGATAAGGTAAAGGAAAGTAATAAAAATCAAAGAACAAAGAAAAATAAAATAAATATAATAGGAAGAAGGAACAAAGAATGTGGGGGTAGTAGAGATAGAAAGAGAAATCAGGAAATAAAAAAAAGAAAAAGTTTTTTTTTTTTTTTTGCTGTAGGTGTTTGGATGAGAATGATCAAGATAGGCTCATATGTTTGAATGTTTGATCCCCAACAGTGAAACTATTTGGGAAAGATTAATAGGTAAGGCCTTATTTTAGTATGTGTGGCCTTGTTGGTAAAGGCATGTCACTGGTTGGATTTTCAGGATACAATAGCCCATCTCAGGCTCTCTTCATCTCTCTATTTCTATCTTACTGTGACTCTGCCTGTCTTTGTCTCTATCTCTGTTTCTCTGTGTGTCTCTCTGACTGTTGCCTATGCATCAGCATGTAAAACTCTCAGCTACTGGTTCAGTGCCACAGCTGTCTGCCTTCTGCCATAATGATTATGCAGTAACCCATAACTAACTGAGACTATAAGCAAACTCCCATTAAATAATTTCTTTTATACGAGTGGTTTTGGTCATGGTGTTATTTTCAGAAGAATAGAACAGTAACAAATGCACTTTTATGGGAAGAAAAATAGGGTATTGTCCAGATAATAAGTTTTAAATAAATAGTATTTGAAGTTTAACTTAAATTATGTTCAAATGTTTAACATCTGAGTCAATTAATTTCATTTATAAAATTTCACTATCACAGTATTGCCTTACTGGAGCTTTGAAGATTTTGTTGCATGCTCAACCATGGTGTTAAAACACTTTACTTTTGTTGTGAGTTTTATCATTTAATAAGTTCCATGTTTTGCCTGATATGTTAAGTTCTGAATACTTTTTATAGGTGAAATATACATATGAATTTTGCGGACATTTCTGTAGCACAAATTAGATTTTTTAGACTTCATATCTCAAATTATCTCAAAAGAGAATATGTCAATCCAATCATCAGTCAATACAAAAATATTCTTCAAGTACCTGAATACGGCATCCAAAACCATAAATTTTTAGGAAATTGCATAATGATTTAAAATAACTGTTGAGTATATACTTTATCTTCACTGAAAATACAACCATGAAAATCACAGAGCTATGAAGCACACATTTCCCATTATTCTGGTGTTCAAGCCCAGCAAGCTTTAAATTGGAAATAATGCAAGTACATTTATTTTAGACCAGTGATAATATTTCTTACACTCAACACTGTCTAATACAATATCATGAATTACCAGGAGAGAATGAGAGAAGAAAAAAGAGGAAGAGAGGTGGGGAAGAGTTTTGGAGCAAGAGATGGGGCCACAGCAAACCAAAAAGGAGTGACTTAAAGACATACAAAACAAAGCAAAACAAAACAACAAAAACCAAAAGCTAAATAATAAGAACAAAAAACAAAAACAAATTTTGAAATCAAAAGCAGCAATCAATATTTTTATTTGCTTGAAAACATTAAGTTTAGAGCAATTGATTTTAGCAACATTAAAGAGTTATTTTATATTGCTATAGCATGCAAGAATTCAAATGAGAAGCATAGTTATAAACTAGTTTCAAGCAGTTAGATCATATAATAATCATCACCACCATATAAGCAACGAAATAAATCACCTGGATTCTAGATATTTATATCAATATTGAGTAGAGTCTCTCCAGAAAAAAAATATATCTGAAAATAAATAAGGTGAACTAAGGCAGATATAAAACACTGACTATGTGATTGTCAGAAATCAATAACTTTGAAATTCATCAATAATGCAAAATTACAGTAAATAATATATAAGATGATTTTGATGCAGTGTACTGATCCATATAATCTAGTGATTTTACTTAGGATGCAGGGATTGATGAAGTTCTGTGTGTTTTTATCATTAACATGCACGTATTATAATAAGAGGATAAAATCATTGTAGGAACAGGGTAGAACTTTAACCATGCTTTTAAAAATGAATAACATGTGATGTTTATGGAGAAGAGTCCAAGTTATATGCCATAATACAATAGTTCTTCAGGGATAACAGTATTACTGGAGGCCTAGGATATTAAAGCAAGATTTATGAGAAGAAAGTGGGACCAAGGGGAATATGGAAACATAATTGGATTTATATTAATGTTAGCTAAAGGCAGAAAACCTGCCATAATTATTTGTTTTTCTAGAAATAGTCAATTACATAGGAATTCTTAACTATAATGAATTTGTTTGGGAAAAGATCAGAAAAGAATGTGGGAAAGGAGACAGAAAAATTCCAACAAGTGATGATTTAGTCAGTGTCTTACTAATATCAATTGCTGCATTTTAATCCAGCTGGAAAATTGTTTGAATATGCCTCAAGAATTTCCCCACTCTCAAAAACTGAAGCATTTATCAAAGTCTTAATGCTAAAACTTCTCTAAGGTTGAATGAATTAATTCCAACAGCAAATCAACTTGTATTTCCTGCACTCTGAAGAAATTTTATCAGCCAGAAGGAAGCTTGCAAAGAGCTCCTTATGCTCACACTACAGAAACAGTGGCCAGAAAAGGACAGAAAAATAAGGTGCATATGGACAGTGATGGTGTCATCAGGGTCTACTTTTGCATAATTAAACATCCACTCACATTTATGCTTTACTGCTGTTAACTCTCTAAAGAGTCATATTTATATTTTTTTAAAAGTAAAATGTCTTTAATCAGAGAACATAATTTGACAGGCAATAGTCCTTATGTCGCAATGTTTTAGACCCTAATTTTAATCTATCTTGTTTTTCACTACACATTTTTTTTTGCCTTTTATTGGATATTTTATTTATTTACATTTCTTATATTATCCTCTTTCCATGTTTCCCCTGCAGAAACCCACTTATTCCATCCCTCCTCCCCCTGCGTCTATGAGGGTGCTTCCGCACCCATCCACCCACTTCTGCCTTCCAGCCCTGGAATTCCTCAACACTGGGGCATCGAACACTCTCAGGCCCAAGGGCCGCTCTTTCCCCTGATGTCCAACAAGGCCGTCTTCTGTCACATATATGGCTGGAGCTATGTGTCCCTCCATGTGTACTATTTAGTTGGTGGTCCAGTCCCTGAAAGCTCTGGGGGGTCTGGCAAGTTGACACTGTTGCTCCTCCCATGGAGCTGCAAACCTGTTCAGCTCCTTCAGTCCTTTCTCTAACTCCTCCATTGAGGATTCCACCCTCAGTTCAATGATTGCCTGGGAACATCTGCCTTTGTATTTGTCAGGCTCTGGCAAAGCCTTTCAGGAGACAGTAATATCAAGTTCCTATCAGCAAGCACTTCCTAGAAACTGGTTTGGCGACTGTGTATGGGATGGATCCCCAGGTAGGGCAGTCTCTGGATGGCCTTTCATTCAGTCTCTGGTCCACACTTTCTCTCCATATTTCCTCTGTGAGTATTTTGTTCCCCCTTCTAAGAATCACTTAAGCACCTACCCTTTGGTTTTCCTTCTTCTTGAGCTTTGTAAGGGCTATCAATTGTATCTTGAGTATTCTGAACTTCTGGGCTAATATCTACATATCAGTGAGTGCATACTGTGTGTGTTCTTTTTTGACTGGGTTACCTCACTAAGGATGATATTTTCAAGTATCATCTATTTGCCTAAGAATTTCATGAAGGCATTGTTTATAATAGCTGAGTAGTACTCCATTGTGTAAATGTGCCACATTTTCTGTATCCATTACTCTGTTGAGGGACATCTGGGTTGTTTCTAGTTTCTGGCTATCACAAAGAAAACTGTTATGAACATAAGCATGTGTCCTTATTACTTGTTGGAGCATTTTCTGGGTATATGCCGAGCAGTGCTATAGCTGAGTCCTCAGGTAGTACTATGTCCAATTTTCTGACGAACAGCCAGACTGTTTTCCAGATTGATTGTACGAGTTTGGAGTCCCATCAACAATGGAGGAGTGTTCCCTTTCTCCACATCCTTGTCAGCAGCTGTTGTTACCTGAGTTTCTTATCTTAGCCATTCTTGCTCAGTTCCAGGACATTAATATATGCCAGTTCATTTTATTTGAGAGTAAGAATAATTTTATAACTCAGCACAAAATATATTTAAAGATACACAACTTACATCTAAAGTATAAGATAAGCCTGAGCTAAAATATCATACACATCAAAGAAACCATTCCATCACTATCACCGTTTTTAATTTTGTTTGGGTATGATGAAGTCATCAGAGAATTGATATAACTAGAGTATACAGGCTGGCTTTGTTACAACTTGATTCAAACTAGAGTCATAAAAAAGGAAGGAGTCTCAGGTGAGGAAATGACTTCATGGAGTCCAGCTATAAGGCATCTTCTCTATTAGTGATGGGTGGGACCTGTGCATTGTGGATGGTACCATATCTAGGCTGTTCTTCCCGGGTTCCATAAGAAAGTAGACTGAGCAAGCCAGGGAAAACAAGGCAACAAGAAGCACCACTCCATGACCTCTACATCAGTTTCTGACTCGGACATCTTGCCTTGTTAGAGTTCCTATTCTGACTACCTTTGTTGATGAAAAGCAATGTGGAAATTTAAACCTAATAAACCCCTTTCTCTGTAACTTGCATTTTGGTCAGAGGGTTTTGTCGCAGCAATAGAAACCACAACTAAGACAGAAAGGAAGAATTTGCTTTGCTTTAGTATTTCAGAAGTTTTGATCAATGATTAGACGGTTCCATAGATACAAGACATGTAGTGAGGTTGAAGATCTATTTAAATCATGGTAGCCATGATGTGAGGAAGAAGACAAGAAATGGTCTAGGAAAGACATAGCAGTCCAAATATTCCCAGTATTATCTACTGGCTTCACTTAAGATTTGCAAATGAAACATCTACTATCTCAATTCAGTCAAATCAATGTACACATCATCACAGTGACTAGATCTTCATATTCATGCAGAAACTTCTCACATAAGTCATTTTGTGATATTTCTCTCATTGTTTCTTATTCAAAATAGCAGCTTCTATGTAGTTTTATATATGATTGATCCATAAGATCTTTCTGTATTTTTAATCCAAAATTACTGCTCTCATTAGAGATTATATTATGTGGAAAATATATAAATTAACAAGAAACTATATGAACATGCAATGGTGATGCTGACCAGAGATCTGTAGATGGTTAATATCAAAATCTAGAATATGAATTTATTTTTCAAATTTACATTACATATGATTCTATTTATGAATTCTTAAATGATACAAATATGAGGACAGAAATCAAAGCTTGGTTGACCTCCTGTATATGTCTTTCTTTTGCAGGCTTGCTTTCCTGTCTACTGTATAAATGATGCCATTACTTGACACTTTGTGTGAGAATCAAGACACAGTTTGTACTCTCTCTGATATAATGCTACCCATATCTTCTGTTTTTCCACATAAAACTGCAAGCCGTTTTAATGGGACATTCACCAGTAGGAATTTTTTTAGTCAAATTCATTTTAAGAATATTCTTGTTTTGTAGTTGCCATAAAAATATTTGTTTTATTCATTTATAAATATGGCCCTGATATATTTTCTTCTATCAATTGATCATAAACACCAAATCTATGCTGGCAATGCTGTAGATTTGAGGTTAGCAAAATAACCAGGTGCAAGTAAATAAGTGGCAAACCACTTTAAATTAGATAATAAATTACTGTTACTTAGAAGCATATTTCCTGCAGTTGGCTAAGAAGTACAAAGTGTACAATCTATAAAACTGCCTGTTCTTAACCTATTGCCTAGCAGGAAGAATATATCACATATATATTGTTTATTTTCTACTTAAGATATCTAAGTTAACATCTTGATTAATAACTAATCAATGTTTTTTTTATTTCATCAAGGCATGCTTTAGTAATTACTAGGTATGACAGTTTAGCAGTGTCTTAAAAACTAAATAATAATCAAACGCTATTTATTTTGTTTTAATTCCACACATATTACACCATCATGAAAACTAGATATGTAACATGTAAATCTGAATAATATGGATGATGGAAATCATTTATTTACTTACTGTGTTTGAGTGATGTGCCCTGAAATCTGCTCCTTTAAGTAGAAGTGGTATTCTTCTGTTTAGGTCTTTTTAAAACTCTATACATTTTAAGGGGAATATAATACCTTAAATTTTTGAAAGATACCAAGAACACCAAATTTTTACATTTTATGTTTTAAAAGTATTTCAAAATTTGGTTTAGGAATGCGTATTAGATCATAGCAAATAGCATCTAAGGTCACTCATGTGGTCACTGCCATATGATTAATTGTCTCTCGAAGGTCGTATGTACTATTTGGATCATTTGGAGTTGGATTATTTCAATAAATGATTTTTGGAGAAACAATTTTGAGTACCTCAGTTGTTAACCATTATTATCTTCTTTTTAGTGAGTGAGCATTAACAGAATTTCATAGTCAATATCTAAGTGCTTAGACTAAAGCTAAGTACTTGGTATCTTCTCTTGGACTTTCCTAACATAATCAATATAATCATTATTCAACTATTAGACCATGTCTAAATTCTGCATGACTTCTATTAGATTTTTCTACAGTCACACATAGAACAAAGAATTTGTAAACAAATTGTTTATTTTATGATCATAAAAGTAGAGATGTAAAAAGATATATGATTACTCTGTATAATATTAAGAAGAATAATTCTACAACTGGATATTGATCTTGCAACTAAGCATAGAAGGCAATGCATTTACCAACAAAGTACTATAATTAAAAGCAAGAAAACTTGGTATTACATACTTTATCACAAGTCGGAAGTTGTTTCAGAATTTTCATAATTACTAGAATGAATTTAGTATCTCCCCTTTGTTTTAAGACCATATGCATTTCCCAGAAATAATAATCAGAGAAGTATAAAAGTCTGTGATCAAATTAGAAACAGGTTGGTATGTGGTGAATCTGTATTTTCTACTTCTAAAATGGAACATTCAAAGATGCTTGCATTGTAGGAGAAGTAAACTACTCGTTTAACAAATTGGACAAGTATTAATTCCTTTATATACAGAGAAGGCATGATGACCTTATAAACAAGATAAGAAATAATTGTGCATTGGCTGAAATATTTAGGGTTTTTTATGTTTATATTTTGTGACTTAGAATTTTTGTTAGAAAAAAAGGTAGCTACTTAATATTTTTGAAAATATAGGAAACATAAAACAGGTTATTTATAGAACTGATTTCTACATAATGCAGTGTAAGTGGTATAGTGAGGAGAAGCAGTTAGAAAGTTAATATGATCAAATAATCGCAAACTACACAGACATTTTATCAGAAGAAATATATAGACCAAGAGGAAAAATTTAATGAGAAAAATATCCAGCATATTTACTTACTTTCTGGATGCAATTTTAATTACAGATGATTGAATACTTAATTTAGTAAATCAGCTAGAAGACCAATTAGAATAATGTAAAAATCTACTTAACAATCTGACTTGATTCAAAGTCACCTAATTTTAGAACTAGAAAATAACCAGACTTTATTAAGTGAGTCTCTTATTTTAGAAGTGCAGAGCTAAGCAACAAAAATATAATTTATGCAAACTAGCCTATTTGTAGAGTAACAACTCTGTTTTCCTTCTCCAAACTATAAATATTTCTTACCCAAATATAGAGCTTCATAGTGACAATATTTTCTAAATTACAAGAAACATAAAAATGGAAAGTGAATGTCATCTTTGCACTAAATACATTATCCTTCAAAAAAATCAAATAAGATAATATTCTGAGTTTAGAAAATAAAATGTAAAAGGAATACACTTTGGCTCCATAGTGAAATTGTTTACAATTTCATAAAAGAAAGTGAAAATATTCTGTTTGACCACATGTGAACATAATCTTGTGCAAAATTGAAAACTGCCTACATGAAGGAGAATCAACAAATACTGCCTAAAATAAAACAATAATTAGACATTAAAAGTGATAGAAAAGTTTACAAAGGTAACCACCACAATCAGGAAGGAAGCCGAGAGATTGTTATAAATCTTAATTCATCTAGTGTAACTAAAATCAAAATAAGAATTAGAAGTGATTAAATAAGAAAACAACAACAACAAAAACAAAAATCAATCAAACAAACAAATACAAAAATAAAACGAAAAACTAAACACCAAAAACCAAACCTTAAACTTCATGGAGATCTGTTGAAAACATGAAAGAATAAAAATTGCAGGTAATTATATTAATCAAGGGAAGGGTCCTACTGATTTTTTTAGGTTAGTCGCATGGATGCTCTGGTCTTTTGCTTTCTCATCTTGTAGTTTAAAGAGAGACTGGCTGTAAAGTCATGCCATTATTACAATATTTATATTTGCATGACAGAGCTAACTGTTTAAGTGGAATTACTCTTTTTTTTTTTTTTTAAATTTTTTGGAATTACTCTTTTGTGTATTCCCAGTTGACACTGACTGAGCTTTGAGTCTGGCAGTAATATGAGAATATTTAAACGTAATTGATCTTAAAAAGCTAGAGGAGGACTGCCTACTCTGGCCTCAGTGGGAGAAGAGGTGCCTAACCCTTCAGAGACTTAAGGCCCCAGGGAATGGGGAGGTCTGGCAGGGGAGGAGAGGGAGAGGGGTGTCCTATTGAAGACATGGTGGGGAGTGATGGAGAATTGTGGGAGTGGGGACCAGGAGGGAAGCAACTGTAATAAAAGTAATTTAAAACACCTAAAGGTGGGTTCACATTTATTTATGGTGCATAAGTCTTGTGAGGGGTATGATTTCCTTGATAAAATCCCAGAAACCTCAGAAGCAGGGGTTGCAGGTAAAGAAATGAATCCTATAGTCATGTGAATTTTAAGTATGAACAATATAAATGAAAATTGCATCAAGAAAAAGAACTGCTGATTTCTTTGTATACTGGAGGAAGGAGGACAATTCTGTGTTGATATAGTTTGTGAAGCTTAAGTTTCAATTGTTATACGAACTGGAAGATTCCCATCCAATTACTGTTTCATATAAAGTCCTTCAAATACAAGAGTCATAATTTTTTCTTTTTGATCCACAGTTTTTACTTTTTTAATAGTGGTAAGAAAAAACAAAACAAACACAACAACAACAACAACAACAAAACATTCTTATTGGCCTTATTTTATTTTTCTTTCATACCCACTATTGAAATAGGAGATTAGTGCAACTCAAATTGCCCTGCTGCTCTTGTTCAAGTTCCTAGTTACCCATCTCAGTGCTCTGGATTCCGGAATGAATGAAACACACACACACACACACACACACACACACACACAGCCTTATATTTAATTAAACCTTAAACAGTTTAATGGCTGGGCCACTCCCAAACTACCATGTTGCTAATGCCTCCCTTCTGATACTCCTGAGTTATTACTTACTTAAATCTATATTTCAGATTTGCTACCCTAGACCCAACTGGGGGTGGAACTGGGCTCTGGCCACTCTTTCCCAGGTCTTACATTATTGGTATGCATTCTGGTCTGCAGCTCTCAGGCCTGGATTTTAATCCTTCCCCAGCATGGCAGTCTTCCTTCTTTCATCTTCTCTCTGGGTTTGCTTGCCCTCATATCCTAAAGTCTCACCTCTGTCTCACCGACGAACCATTGGATGCCAGCTACTATATTTACCAATCAGAACCAACTGGGGGCAGGGACCCTCAGGGTCTTACATACAGATTCTCATGCAATTTTTGGGAATCCAACTAACATAATGAAAGCATTAAACCAAATCCACAACAACTATATAAAGTACACTTACCAAATAATGAATAATTAATTAATAAACAAAGAAATAAATAAATGTAAATGACTTACTAGAATTTTCTAGCAAAGAAATGATTTTTCTTTTTTTCTTTTCCTGTTACAGTTTCTAAAAATCTCCTCTACTATGGGATAATACATGCTAAAACAATTGTATGTAATAGCATGTTTCTAAAATGATAAACAGAACATATCACTAGAAAAATTTGATATAATTTTCAATTTTAATTTTTCAATAGCAGGCTTCAAAGATAAAATGTGAACATCCTTGACTGAGTTGCAGTTAATATTTTTACCAAAAATTGGGTGTTTCCCCTAGTCCAATAGTATGTCTATTGATATTGTCATTGTTCTGATATCATCACAACCCCTAGAAAAAGAATTACAGGCAGCTAATGACTGATGACAGAGACATAACAAGCTTCTCCCAGAAATGAGCTCCTTATTGGTTATGTAACACAAAATAGTCAACCTGAAAATCATGTAAAAAAATAAAAAAACACCATAGACTCATCAAGATGGCGTGTGTGTGTGTGCTCTATTAAAAAATAGACAGTAACCAATATGATAGTGGTGGCAGGAAGCAGCAAGGGGAAACATGGAGGGACTTGAGGAAAGAGTCCTAAAAATGGCTGATGGAAGCAATTGGAATGAAAAAATATTATGTAATTCTAACCTCATAATAGTTTTAAAATATTTGGTTATTTTTATACATACAGCACATATAAATTTTTCTTATTCCTATACACACATCTTGTATACACAAACAAATATATATTCTTTACAAATGATTTTATGAATAAAGTACTTACAGGTTAAAGATGTATGATGAATTTTATGGATTTGCATATGCTGAAAAACAGTTCTCTAAGAGGGGAATGAGGGTGATTATAGGAAATACAGAAAAGAAAATTCAGAGTCAAATGTTACAAATCATGAGGGTATAACAGGCCAACCATGAATGTATTTCTCATAGTGTTTGTATACTATCAAGCTATTAGAGACAATTGCTAACATACATAGGATATCTATTCCCATCCAGAGGCCTCCTTGTTTCTTATACCAAGATTAATAGAACATTCAGCCCCTAGCATTGAACTTCAAGAGTAGCTCCTCTTACCATTCTGAAATGTGCCACCAGGCCAGGAAATCTGGCAACAGATATCAATCTGCCTTGACTCTACCTGTCAGGCAGGCTTTCAGAGAAGCAGGCAAAAAATGACTTTTGAAAGGGATGTAGTGAACTAGCTCTGAAGAGCTGACTATACCTTTTACCAGAAGTACTACTTAGTGGAGCAGGCCCTGTACCTAGCTCAGGCAGCAGAGTAGAGCTGGCCCTAGGTATTGTGGTATGGGTGAGCTGCCTCCAAGGGCATAAGTGTGGGTGAGCTGACCCCACCATTAATCTGCAGTGGGTGACATAGATGCATTTCCCTGCTCCTCTACATCTCTTTTAGTCTGGAATGCTGTTCACAGGATCATGAGCTTGGGTGAGCTAGTCCTGTCCCTCACCAGCTGCAGCACTAGGGAGAGAAGGCTCTGTACCTCACCTGGGCAGCACAGGAATGGTGGTCCTGGTTATGGGGTGCAGGTGAGCTGTACACAAAGGTGTGAGCAACAGAGATCTAGTACTCCCAGTCCTCTGCCCCTTCACCCCTAACCTCTTAAGGCAATGGCAGGATGAGCTGGCAGGATGTCATGAGAGCAGGTGAGCTGTTCCTGCCTCTCACAGGCTGCAGCACTTGAGAGAGTGGCCCAGCACCTTGACTAGACAGCACAGTGGAACTGGAGGTCTGGGTGAAAGCATGTGAACAGGAGATCTGCCTCTGGTTCCAGCTTATTGCAACATCTTTTGGCCTAGTCAGAGGAGTACTGGGAAGGTACTCTGGTAGTGCAGATAAAGAAGAACTGGTACACCCGACCAGCTCAACTAACACCTAGGTCCAGATGCAGGGCTCTGAATTGGCCAACCCAAATCTCTAACATCTGTGAACTGTTAGACCACATGGAAAGGTAGTCCTGCTCATTCAGAGCTTCAGGATTTCCATGACACAAGCGCAACAACAGGATAACTGAGAGAAAAACTAATGAGGATCCAATATTGACCGTGTACAAAAGGCAGAGATCAAGAAACAGAGCAATGTCTCATTACAATGAACATTTTCAAGTAAACGTGTGGATGGAGGAATAGACTATGGGACACATATTGACACACTACAGCTTCTACCAGGAGATGTTTTCTATGTTTTGCAAGGTAGATTGCAAAGGAGAAGGGTGAGTATGAGGGATGAGGAGATGAGGACTGATGTGTATCAAGTGAAACTTACAACTAATCAATAGCAAATTATTTTTAAAGAGATTTTTTAAGCAAATGTTTTTTTCAGTTTATAATTGCTTCCTATAAAAGAAATGTATTCTTTCACTTTAAGAAGTGGTTTGAGTTTGATATATACATTATTATTTTTTACTTTTATGTCTGGAAAAGGCTGATAGGAACTAAGTTCACAGAGAACACTTCAATATAACCTTTTGAACCTGGAGATTTCTTGCTGTGCAAATGAGTTTGCAGATGCATGACCAAACATTCTTTGCTACACCACAAAAAAATTTCTTCTCAAACAAATGGCAGCTGAGGTCATTATGTGCACAAACTTCTTATTTTTTAAAGCATACCTTTTTGCTCTGTGCATTTTTTGACATATAGTATTTAGCCAGAGGTACTATTCTCATCCATCTTCATAGAAACAACTCATTCATGCAGTAAGCACAAAATATTGACTGTATGTGTCTATGGAAATATATATTCATGTCATCTACAGTGAATAACTTTCATCCTGACTACAGATTCATAAACTCTATGCATTTCTGGCTTTACACATTCATATTGCTTTGACATTTAAAGGGATACCTTAATTTTTGCAAACACTAAATTGTGCCATGCAATTAAAGGTATATAGTAGTAGTAGGAAATACAATAAAGGAGTCACCTGAGTGCTTTCATAACCACAAAAGATTCAAAAGTTGGTTTAAATGTTAGGGTACATATACTCCATATAATAATGGCTGAAATATTTATATTTCTTGAGATATCTAGAATAACATTTTTTAAGAGGGGTGACAAGTTTGGTAAGTAAAATGCTTAGGGTATCTGATACTCTTTTTCAGTCTCAAAAGTTTCTATGACATCTCAGATGAGATCTAGGATGTCATTGTAAGATGGAAGTTCTTCATGTAATGTTGGCAAGAATAAACAAAACAAGGGTCCTGAGCCAAATACAGACAAGTTTCACAGAACCTTCAATACTGATTTTTAAAAACATACCTTTAATTGTATTATGATGTCTAAAATCAAAATAAATACATGTGAGTAATTAAAATATGACTTTTAATATACAGTTTAGGGATTCATACAAATGTAGTTTTGATTTTGAAACAATTTATTTAAAAATTATTTTGTATGATGAGTGTAGGTGCATACCTTCAATAGCTAAGGAGATATATCCAGAGAAATCATGAGTTTCAGGTTAATTTGCACTATATGTTAGCTAATCTAAATTTTCATTTTTTCAATAGAAAACATTTTTTAAAATCATCACCATTATTATTATTATTATTATTAGTAGTAGTAGTATTTTATTATGTTTTCTTTGTGTGTGTGTATGTTTGTTAATAAGAATACTAACTAGCTTGTCATAGCATGTGTTTAGCTGTCAGGAACAAGCTTCTTAATCAGCTGTTTATTTCTACTATAGATTCTAGAGATAGATTCCCAGGTACCAGATTCACACAGCAAGCAAGTGCTTTTACCTGCTGAGTCATTTCTTTGACGTGAAAGAGTAACTTTTAACATTATTAATGGAAATTGCAATTTGTTACCCTGACTTTGATGTCAGATTCTCTGACCTGTTCCATGATTGAAGGGCAGGTTTAATAATTTTCTCAGGAATAAATCACACATTTCATTCTGTAGAGTATGTATTCCTCTTCTGAGTGAAAATTAAAAGGTGCAAATGAAGAAGATTAATAAGTATTTCATCTCCAGATTACATCCCTTAAGCCCTCAATGTGATAGATACAGATACAACCTTTACAGAATTAAATAAAATCTTTACCATTAATTAAAATTCCTTATGTTTATTTATGATAACTCATGTCTTTTGATTCAGTTAAACCATTGTCCAATAGCAAAGCTAAGAAAGGTAATATAACTTAGCTGCTGTATAACATACTGTAGGACAATGTCTTGTAGAACTAAACTCTGAATTTTATACATATAAATGTCAGTTATATGTGAACATGGAGATAAAAATATAAATGATATATTGTTACTATAAGGTTATGGTTTTGTTTGTTTTAGGATAATATGGTCTCAAATATTAGAATTATTTATTATATATACTTACTTTTTATTTTGATTCCAACTTGATCATCTCCTCAAAATAGAACATGAATGTCTCATTTTCATTTTATTTTGGTATAAACATGAATACATATTTAATATAAGATTCTTAAATGATACTGAAATTTAGATTGAATTAAAAAAACATTTTAGTTTCAAAGATATAAATCTTTTAATATTAAAAGATTAAGATATGTACAGTGAAGCAATTGCAAATATATGAGGATTTTAAAAGCTATATTAATTTTAGAGAGAATAATTTTTAAAGAGTAAACATTATATAACTAGGTTATCAAGAAATAATTAAGTTATAAATGTGTGCAGATATCGTAACAAAATTATAGAGGCATAGTAACCAAATGTCTCTGTTTAATGTGTCTAAAACTAGTGGGCATTTATAGTTCTCTAATATCAACAAAGTTCCTCCAATGTACTCCTATCTTTAAAATGTCACGTAAGTCTTCTTATTTTTCAAATTACACTGCATTTTCTTCCTGCTAAGAGTTAAGTAAATCTCACTAATTTAAAGTAATCATGTATCTATATTAGAGCAGTTTGATAAATTCCTTGTATAAGGATCATGATATCCTATAACACATTCGTGTGAACCGGTGAATTCTCTACTTAGTCTGTCAGCTCACTTTTTACTGACTCAGTAAATGGTTCTGATGTCTCTTTCTTTCTTTGCTTTTCTCTCTCTCTCTTTCTCTCTCTCTTTCTATTTCAGAAGGATTTTATTTAACACAGTAAATCCTATTATTAATTTGAAATAGAATATAGAATAATTACACAAAATTATAACTCTTTTTAATTTTCTTTTTTTTTTGGGTTTTTCGAGACATGGTTTCTCTGTGTAGCCCTGGCTGTCCTGGAACTTAATCTGTAGTTCAGGCTGGCCTTGAGCTCAGAAATCCGCCTGCCTCTGCCTCCCAAGTGCTGGAATTAAAGGTGTGTGCCACCACTGCCCAGCAAAATTATAACTCTTAATAATGTGTTCACAGATAAATACAATACAAACGTCATCAAATTATATCACTGCAGTCCTTTACTACAGTACAATTTCACAGGAAAAGCTAAAAGCATTGTGGAGTCAAGGGATAGAAAACAATGATACCAAAAGTTCTAGCAGCAGAAGAAAGAAGAAAGGAAGAGAGAGAAGGAATGAGGGATTAAGGGAGGGATTGAGGGAGAAAGAAGGAAGGAATAAATGATAGAAGTGATGAAGAGATAAAAATGGAGAGAAAGAGAAGGAAATGATAAATTAATGGAGGAAGGGAGCGAGAGAAACGGAAGCTACTGCATAGGAAAAGAACAATTTGAAACTCAAACGTGTTTTTGTTCCAAGATGTAGAAACTTCAGTACATAATGAGGGTTAATAGTTCCAGCATAAAGCTATTCAAGGAAAGCAAAGCATGAATAATTTCCAGATGGCTCGCTATCATCTGACTCTTGACAAAATGGATGTAGCAAAGATTTAAAACGATGAGAGAAACGCTATATTATAGCACGTTTTTTGCACAATTTTATATAGATAATTAATTTTAAACAATGTGAACAATGTATTCTGATTTTTAAAAAGCTTAAGTTATTGCTATATTAAATACAGAGGAAAACTTTCTTTATACCAGGGTAATGACGCTATGAAAAGAATTCACTTAATACAGCCAGTAACTCCTCTTCTGGGGCTCAGCACTCACTCCCTGTCAGCTTAAGTTTTGCTGACTGATAAAACTTTCCGATGTATTTTTTTTTTTGTTTTTGTCTTGCTTGGTGTTTAGGGAGGCCATTGTTTCCATAACCTTATTGAAATGAAAAATGAAAAATATTTTAAACTTGAATATCAAATTAAAACTAATTCTAGAGCCTCCTGAAGTCAACTGATATTTTCTATATTTACTACATTAAAACAACTACGAAAAACATTAAAAGAAGGTTGAATATGACTAATTACATGAGATGAAAACAGAGCAGTGTGGAATTATCATTCTTGTAGAATTCTCTAATTATTACATGATTTATCATAGAGATAAAGAAAATGCCATGAATTACATGAACTACTCCAATAAAGGAAGTAGGACAAGATTCAATAAATGTTGAGGTAAATCACATATACTGTGGAAGAACAAACAAAATCAAGTCCTAGTTCACATGGTTGGATATGAAGGTCCATAGTTTATAAATTTAAGGAGGCAACTGAGATTTCAAGCATGTATGTTGTGTTATGGATTAACAATAGGAAAAAAGTTTATCTAAAGGATAATATTAATGAAAAGCAGAAAGAATAATCACTAAAGACATTGTAGCATGAGAAAATAGAAGCTTAAAATTTAGTGGAATATATTTGAATCATATAAGTTATACAAAATATATTTTATTATTTTAAAAGTTGCCATTTCTAGGTGAATGCACAGATATATACATCAATTTAATACAATAAACTTAATTTTCCTTAGCAGATTTATCTTGTTTTTAACTTTAAATGAACTTCATTGATTTCAACTTATTCTTTATATGTGTGATAATACCCATGTCTTTTGATCTAGTTTTCCACCCATTATTTGAATAATTGATTTTTCTAGCTCATAAATATTTATGTTTTTAAAGTGTTTGATTTGTTTGTTTGTTTATTTATTTGGTTTTTTTTTTTACACTTCAGATTTTATTCTTCCCACCCCACTCATCCACCTTCCAAATATGATTACTCCAGTCTCTTGAGGGTTAGGTGCATCATCTCTGACTAAACACAGACCTAGCAGTCCTCTGCTCTATACGTGTTAGGCTCCTAAAGTAGCTGGTGTATGCTGCCTTTTTGGTGGTCCAGTGTTTGAGAGATCTCGGGGGTCCAGATTAAATGAGACTGCTCATCCTCCTACAAGGTCACCCTACATTTCAGCTTCTTTTAGCCTTTCCCAAATTCAACCACAGGGGCCAGCAGCTTCTGCCCTTTGGTTGGGTGGATATATCTGCATCTGGCTCTTTCAGCTGCTTGTTGGGTCTTTTGGAGGACAGTTATGATAGGTCCTGTCAGAACTTGGGACCTCCCCTTGAGCAGGATCCCACTTTGCGCCTGTCGCTGGACACTCCATTTCCATACCTGCAGTTCTTTCAGACAGAACAATTATAGGTCAGACTTTTGATTGAGGGATGGTAACCTCATCCGTCACTTGATGCACTGACTTTCTGCTGGAGGTGGGCTTTACACGTTCCCTCTCACCACTGTAGGGCTTATCATCTAAGTTCCCTCTCTTTGAATCCTGACACTCTCTTACCTCCCAGGTCTCTGGTGCATTCTGGAGGTTCCCCCAACCTAGGATGGCTATTTCCATTCTTTCTGTTGGCCCTCAGGGCTTCAGTCCTTTTCCCACACACAAAACCAGACCAGGTTCTCTCTCTCTCCCAACCCCCATCTATTCTCTCCCATGTCCCTCCCTTCCTCCCTACTTGTGACTGCTTTCTTCTCCATCTCAAGTGGACTGAGGCATCCTCACTTGGGCCCTTCAGCTTGTTGAACTTTCTGAGTTGTGTGGACTATATATTGAATATTCCATACTTTCTTTTCTTTTTTCTTTTTTCTTTTATGGCTAATATCAACTTATTAATGAGAACATACTAACTCAGTTGGGTCTGAGTTACCTCACTCAGGATGATATTTTCTACTTCAATCCATTTGCTGGCAAAACTCAGGATGTTCTCCTTCTTAATGGCTGAATAGTATTCCATTGTGTAAATGAACCACATTTTCTGTATCCATTCTTCTGTGGTGGGACATCTGGGTTATTTTCAGCTTCTGGCTATCACAAACAAGGCTGCTATGAACACAGTGAAACACATGCCACTATTGTGTGGTAGGAATACCTTTGGTTATATTTCCAAGAATGGTATTGCTTGGTCTTCAGGTAGATCTATTTCCAATTTTCTAAGGAACCTCCAGATTTATTTCCAGAGTGGTTGTACCAGTTTGCATCACACCAGCAATGGAGGAGTGTCCCTCTTTCTCCACATCCTTGCCAACATGTTCTCAAAGAACCAGCTTTTCGTTTTGTTGATTCTCTGTACTGTTTCTTTCTATTTGTTTGATTTCTGCCCTGAGTTTGACTATTTCTTGCCTTATATTATTCTTGGGTGAGTTTGCTACTTTTTATTCTAAAGCTCTCAGGTGTGCTCTTGTTAGTTTAAGATCTCTCCAGTTTCTTTACCAAGACACTTAGTGCTATGAATTTTCCTCTGAGCATTGGTTTCATTGTGTCCCATAAGTTTGGGTATGATGTTTCAAGATTTTCAGTAAGTTCTAAAAAGTCTGTAATTTCTTATTTCTTCCCTGACCAAGTTATCACTGAGTAGAGAGTTCTTTAGTTTCCAAGTGTATGTAGGCTTTCTGTTGTTTTGCTGTTATGAAGACAAGCTTTACGCTATGGTGATTGAAAAGGACTCATGGGATTATTTCTATCTTCTTTTGGGGGAAGGGTTGGTTTTTTGGAGACGGTACCATGAGGTTCTGAGAAGAAGGCATATTCTTTTGTTATAGGGTGAAATGTTCTGTAGTTATCTGTTAAAGCCATTTGGTTCATAACATCTATTATTTTCAGTGTGCCTCTATTTTATGTTTCAATGTCCTGTCCATTGATGAGATTGGGGTGTTGAATTCTCCCACTATTACTGTGTGGGATTCAATGTGAATTTTGAGCTTTAGTAAAGTTTCTTTCATGAATGTGGGTGCCCTTTCATTTGGGGCATAGATGTTTCAGAATTGAGACTTTCTCTTGGTGGATTTTTCCTTTGATGAATATGAAGTGTCCTTCTTCATCACGCTTGATAACTTTCGGTTGAAAGTCTATTTTATTGCATATTAGGATAGCAACTCCAGCTTTTTTTCTGTGACCATTTGATTGGAAGCCCTTCTCCATCTTTTTTCTCTGTGGTAGTATCCCTCTTTGTTATTGAGGTGTGTTTCTTCTATGCAGCAAAATGCTGGATCTTGTTTGCATATCAAGTCTGTTAGATTATGTCTTTTTATAGGTGAGTTGAGTCCATTAATATTAAGAGATATTGAAGAGTGATGACTATTGGATCCTGATATGTTTGTTTTTGTAGGTGGATTTATGTACTTGTGGTTCTCTCCTTTTGGCTTTGTTGTGAGATGCTTAATATCTTGTCCTTTCTTTGATGCAGGTACCTTCCTTGTGTTGGGGTTTTCTTTCTAGGATCCTCTGTAGGGCTAGATTTGCAGATAGATACTGGTTGAATTTGGTTTTGTCCTGGAATATTTTGCTTTCTCCGTCTATGTTGATTGAGAATTTTGCTGGGTATAGTAGCCTGGACAGGCATTTGTGTTCTCTTAGAGTCTGCATGACCACTGACAAGTCTCTTTTGTCTTTCACAGTCTCTGTTGAGAAGTCTGGTGTAATTCTGATAAGTCTACCTTTGTATATTACTTGTCCCTTTGTCCTTGCAGCTTTTAATATTCTTTCTTTGTTATTTGCATTTAGTATTTTGATTATTATATGAAAATTCGATTTTCTTTTATGGTCCATTTTATTTGGTGTTCTATAGTCTTCTTCTACCTTTATGGCCATCTCTTTCTTTAGGATGGGGAAGTTTTCTTCTACGATTTTGTTGAAGACATTTTCAGATCCTTTGAGCTGGGAATCTTCATTCTCCTCTATTCCAATTTTCTTCAATTTGGTCTTTTCATTGTATCCTGAATTTCCTGGTTGCTTTGAGTTAGGATTTTTTTTACATTTTGAATTTTCTTTAACAGCTGTGTCAATTTCTTCTATGGTATCTTCTATGCCTTTGATTCTCTCTTTTATCTCTTATATTCTGTTGGAGACACTTACATCTGTAATTCCTGGCCTCTTTCCTAAGTTCTCCATTTCCAGGTTTATCTCTATTTGTCTTTTATTTATTGTTAGTACTTCCCCTTTTAGGTCTTGGATCACTTTATTCAATTCCTTCACCTATTTACTTGTGTATTCCTGTATTTCTTTCAGTGAGTTATTCACCTTAAAGGACTCTATTATCTTCATGAGATAGAATTTAGGACAGATGCTTGATCTTCAGGTGTGTTGGTGTGTTCAGGGCTTGCTGTGGTGAAGAAATGGGTTCTGATGATGCCTATGTATATTAGCTTCTGTTGCTCTTTTTCTTGTACTTGCCTCTCATCATCTGGATATCCCTGGTGTTTGTTGGTCTCGGTGACTCTGTCTAGAGTCTGCCTCTTTTGTCTTTGGGTTGCTTCATGTCTCCTGGTAGGCCTCCAGCCCAGGCTGTAATAGACCACCTTTGGGGCCTTCCAACTGAGGGTTCTGCAGAGTGTCAGAGAAGCTGCTGATCTGTTGCCCTAGGTTCAGTAGATCTCCTAGGAGGCCTTCAGAATGTTGGGTCCTCAGTGGAACAGTCAAGTTGTTGTCCTGTGTGAAACATAGGCTCCAGGGGAGCCTATGGACTGTTGTTTCGGTTTCCCTGTGTGCACTAGAACTCCAGGGAAACTTTCAGTCTGTTGGATCACTTGCCCTGCATTCCTTCAAGGTGTAGTGTCATCTGCTCTGAGTGCAGCAGATCCTCTAGGATGGCTTTGTTAATGGTGTCTTCATGGGAGCAGACCAGCTAGCATTCAATGCTCTGAGTGCAGCGGATCCTCAGCTGCTCTGAGTGCAGCATATTCTCTAGGATGGGTAAGGATATGGATTCTTCATGAGAGCATATCAGCTAGGAGTCTGCCCCAGCAGAAAGGACCAGGCAGAAGGGCTCATAAATATTTATATTAAGATTTTCTTTATAAAATACTTTGAAAAGTATTATCTAGGTTTTGTTATGAGCAAATATTTTTATTTCATACAATAAAAATGTATATATTTCATTGGTTAATTTTAATATATTTTTATTTTTTTATTAAAGAAGGTATGCTAATTTTTGTGTATGGTTTATATGGGCAGGTCATGAGTACCATGGCATATACATGGAAATTAGAAGAAATATTCATAAAGCCAGTTCTATAATTCTATCTTGTAATGGCTACAGGGATCATATTTTGGTAGTGATGATACATTATTACCAAAAGATCAATCTCTCAACCAATTATTTTAATGTTTTTCTCCTTTTGGTGTGTATACTTGGTTTCTAATAACTACTCAAATATTCTGTGACTCTGCTATGTAATTTTTGACCCTGAGTTGTTCTTATCTAAAGAAAATACAGGTACAAAAATGAAGCAGAGACTGAAAGAAAGGCCATTCAATGACTGATACAACTTGAGATCCATCACAAGTGCAGGAACCAAACCCTGACTTTTACTGATGACATGTTGTGCTTCCTCACAGAAGCCTAGCATAGCTGTCCTCAGAGGTGTTCTAACAGCAGCTGAGTGAGACAGATGCAGATACTTACAGCCAACCATTGGACTGAGGTCATGGACTCCCATGGAAGAGTTGGTGGAAGAACTGAAAGAGCTGAAAGAGACTGTGACACCATGGACAGAACAGCAATATCACTAACCTGTTCCCCTCAGAGCTCCCAGAGTCTAAGCCACCAACCAAAGAGCATACATGACCTGGTCATCAGTATATATGTAGCAGAGGACTGACTTGTGTGGCCTCAGTGGCAGAGGATGTGCCTAATCCTGTAGAAACTTAATGCCACAGGGAAGCAAATGCTGGCAGGGCTGAGCTGGGTGTGTGGGAATGCACCCTCTGCAAAATGAAGTAAAGGGGAGGGGGTGGTGTTAAGAGCTCAGGGAGGAGGGACTGGTTATAGCAAATTTTGGAATATAAATAAATAAATAATTTAATAATTATGAAAGAACTCTTTGGTAACTCTCTACCTCACTCTTTTAGGAGTGCATTTACTTTTCAAGATTCAATTTTCTTTTAGTTATTCATATATGTTAGGTACGAATTCTCTATTGCACATGTAATTGGAAAAATTATTTTTCCATTCTGCAAGCTATCACTTTGCCTAATTGATGTTATCTTTTGCTATATGGAAGCTTCTAAGTTTCTTAGAGTCTTATTTATTAATTAATTGTATATTTATTAATCAATTTTTAAATTTATTAATTGTTTATCTTAATGCCTGTGATATCAGTGTTCAGAAAATTTCCTGTCTCAATGAATGCAAGACTATTCCTCATTTTCTCTTCTATCAGATTTAGTGTACTTGGCTGTATGTTAATGTCTTTGATCCATTTGAATTTGTGTTTTGTGCACGGTGTTAATTATGTGTCTATTTGCATTTTTGTACATGCAGCTTTCTCATTTGACAAGCACCTTTTTTTTGAAGAAGCTTTTTTTTTCCTCTTGTGTATTTCTGGCTTCTTTTGTCTATGAGCTGGTGTTCAAAGATATGTAGTATTATGTTTGAGACTTCAATTTATTGCTCAATGCATTTGTTATTGTTACGTATATACATTCATACATAAATGTATGTATTATTTAGGTATGTACATATGTTGTATGCCCAATATGGAAATACAACGTAGTTGATCTGATTAGTGTTATTTATATGTATGACTTCAGAATTAGCCACTTGGTATTGGTTAATCAGTTAGAGGTCATATTCTTGGAGATGTCTATTTCTTGCACTGTGAGAACTTCTAGCTCTCTGTAGTTCTTTGTCTATGGAAAGAATCATATGAAAATTCCCCCTTCCATTTTCAGACATCTGTTAGTGTTTTACTTGTTCTGGTCTTATTCAGGGAGCTTAATGTTGCAGAATCATGGATGAAGCTGCCATTTCATTTGTATAGTACACAGTCACACAACTGATCCTGTTTCTAAACCTATGACACTTAGAATTTCTCTAACCCTCTTCTGAAATATTCAGAGACTTATTTGCAGGATTGTGTTGCAACTAAGCCCTCTGCTACATTCCAGGATCAATAATTTCCTCTCTGTTGATTGGACATAAATTCCAATTAGAGAGCTGTTGATTATCATCAAATCATGAGTGTCATTGTTGCACCCTTAATATTATTGTCATATGCTAGTTACAATTAAGGTTCATAGATGTTACAGCTATACAGGGTGATTCACTGCCTCCTTCACTGGAAATCTTGAATAGCAGCATCATATACTCCAGTTCATGTACCCTGAGACTTATTTCCAAAATTCGAGACCTATCTTTAGCCTCTGGGAGTCCCCAAGTGCAACAGAAATGGGCTATGTTGTTTTTAGTAGTCTCTTTGACTGATCTAAATGATAGCTCAAAATAGTGTTTAATCTTTTGTTTTACATTTATTTAGTGATGTTCTGTATAGGGTTTGGGAAATGCACACATGTGAGCAGGATGAAGGGCATACAGCAAATTATATGGTTCAGTTTACCAAATAGGATCAAGGATTACACTTCCATGTTTAGGCATGAAAGCAAGCACCTATACCTTCTGACTCATCTTGCCAGTCCTTATAATTTTAAAAATATAAATTGATTTAAAAGTCCCAGAACTTCTGTGAATAACATTTAATACAGTAGATAAAAGTGACCTTTTTAAGGCTGTGAAATATAATATTCTATTCATAGAAAATTGACCTAATTAAACTTGGAATGGAACAAGTCCATATAAATGGTTAGCAGAAATGCTTTTGGTATTAATAATGGTTACAAAATTAGATTATTAATGATTCTATGTCTTAATCCTTAAATAGCAAAATGATCTTTCAGTTTAGGCCATACTATCCAAAATAGTGTATAATGGTTAGAATCACAAACTATTATAATTTCATTTCTAGCTAAATTATAACATTTAATATTTGATAATGTGAATAATAAGCAATGTGCCTTTATTTATTATATATTTCAAAATTGTTGTAGCTAAAACTTAGCATCATGTGCTGCCTCTACTCCAGAATTTTTTTTTTCACAAATCCATTTTCCAAGGAATTTTTGTAGAGATGTGGCTGTATCTTATATTGTGAGTTCATTAATGAAAACCATTTGGATACTGAAGATCCTAAGTCATAGTTCAATATAGACCACATTTTGAACTATTTTTCAAGTGTATAACAGTATTATGATATGTAAGGAGGGAAGTAAGAAAAACAAATAAAGGCTATAAGGATGTAGAACTGTTGGCATAAGCTGAGTACTTTAGGATATGATATTTTGAATTTTGACCAATGTTCAACACATATAGCATTAGCAGAAATTTGATTAATTAAAACTATCATCTACTTGCTATATTAACGAAAAGATGTGACATGCTCATATCATTAAACCCACACTATGCTAAAGAAGGAACCATTAAGCTTCCTAAAGCTTAACACTAAGATATCTGGAAAATAATCAAAATTTCGCTATTCAGGGCATGATTACTAAAGGAAGAGTCAGATATAACTCCAATATGAAAACATTGTCACTTACCTACTGCCACTCTCTTAGCTTGATATCTGACAGAATAGCTTCGGTAATGGGGCCCCAGTGGGTGAGTCCTGGAGGCTTCTAGGTGGCAGGTCCCACATACAGGAGAAAGGTCTGGAGTTCCAAAGGCTGAAAGCTTTGGCGATGGCAGGCCCCAATGATATGAGGAAGTCCTTGCTTCCAAAAGGGTTTATTTTCATGGCGGGTGGTGGATGGATCTGGATGTAACCCCTGCCCGTGAAACTCAGGGTTAAATAGGGAGGGAGAAGTGGGAAGGGTCTGGGGAGAATGCTTAATTGGCTCTGCCCTCTGATCTTCATTAGTATGTAAATCTCTAGAGCCTGAGGCCTATAGTCACACCTTCTACCTGTGCCCTTTGGGAAGGGCTGTAATGGCCTATGTAATGGACTGAACAATGTAGGTCCATGGAGATTAGACTGCTTGTCAGGATCCTGGGTTCTGGGGATGTTGTTGAACTCCTGCCATTTCTCCCTTGGAGTCTCTGGGTTCCAGGCACATGCCCAGCCAAGAACTAAGATACCCTTACGCAGTCCTACAAATAGCCAGATAAAGTTTGGTGAAATGTAATATATTTACTATATTTTATATAAATCTGGTATTGTTCCATTATTCTTATTGTATTACAAGAATGTAGGCAACCAAAAACATTTAAATATTTACTGTATTAACTTAGAATATTATCATTTATATACAATAGAACATTTTATTAAATTGTAAATTTAATACAATTATACAATGTGTTTTCATAAAATTTATCTTCTTCTGCCTTAGTTACTCATCCAGTGCTATGAAGAGTCACCATGACCAAAGCAACTCTTATAAAACAAAGAATTTAACTGAAGGCTTGCTTTCAGCTTCCAAGGGTTAGTCCAATATTGTTATCATGTTATATATGACCACAGTGAAGAAAGCTAGGTAATGAAGAAATAGCTTGAAGTTTTATATCTGGATCCACAGGGAGCAGACAGAGAGTAAGAAACATGACAAGGATCTGGTATGGGCTTTGTGAAACAAGAAACCAACATCCAGTTACAAACCTGTTCCCAAAAGGCTACATCTCTTTATCTTTCTCCAAATGTTAAGAATCTGGGTACATAGCAAGAAAATATATGAGCCTATAGATGCAACTTTCTTTTCTTTAGTTTTCTTTTTTTTGAGTTTAAAAAGGTTATCTTTAATCTATTTTTGCATTTCAGTCATTATCTCTTTCCCATTCTGTTCTGTGACAGTTCCTCATCCCATTCCTCCTCCCCCACTTCTCCAAGAGGATGTCGCCAACCCATACACACCCTTACAACATGCCAGTTCTCCCCAATCCCTCAGGCCTCAAGTCTATCCAGGGTTAGGGGGTACTTTTCTCACTGAGGCCAGAGCAAGCTGTCTTTTGCTGTATATATGTCAGGGCCTCTTACTATCTACCTGGCTGGAGGCTCAGTGTCTGAGAGATCTTGCAGGGTGGGGGGGTGGGGGGAGAAGTGGGGGTCCAGGTTAGTTGAGACTGATGGACTTCAATGGAGTCACCCTCCTTCACAACTTCTAGCATTTCCCTAATACAATTACAGGGATCATGACTTTAGTTCATTGGTTGGGTGCAAGTATCTGCCTCTGCCTCAGTCAGATGCTGTGCTTCTTGGAGGGCAGACATGCTATGCCCCTGTCTGTAAGAACACCATAACATCAGAAGTAGCGTCAGCCCTTAGAGCCTCCCCTTGAGATCGATCACAAGTTAGGCCAGTTACAGGACCTCTTATCTCATCTCTTCTTCATTTTTGTCCCTGTAGACAGGGACAATTCTGGTCAGAATTTTTGATGTGGGATGGCGACTTCATCTTTGTACTTGATGCCCTATATTTATAATGGAGTTGTACTATACAAGTTTTCTCTCCCAATGTTGAATGTTTCATCTAAGGTCCTTCCCTTTGAGTACTGAGCTTCTCTCACCTCTCAAGTCTCTGATACATTCTAGAGGGTCCATCCACCCACTCCCACCTCCTGAGGTTGCCTGTTTCCATTCATTCTGCTGAACCTCAGCACTTCACTCCTTTTCCCCCACCCCCAATACCTCATGCTGTTCCTCTTTTCTCCTCCCCCTCCCTTCTCTCACCCAGGTCTCTCCTTTACTTTGCCTTCTGCTTTCTTCTCCTTCCCAAGTGGAATGGATGTATCCTTACTTCAGCCCTTCTGCTTGTTAACCTTTTTGAGTTCCGTGGATTGTATTCTGGGTATTCTGTACAAATTTGGCTAATATCCACTTGTTAGTGAGTACATATTTTACATGTCCTTTTGGCTCTGAGATACCTCACTCAAGATGATATTTTCTAGTTCCATTCATTTCCCTGCAAAACTCATGATGTCCTTGTTCTTAATAGCTGAATAGTATTCCATTGTGTAAATGAACCTTCCTCCAACTGTCTCTAGAATTCTCCCACTGAATTTTCCTCTCTTCATTTCTTTTTCTTTTTTCTTCTCTATTCTTTTTATTCCACTGAGTCTAGTATGCCAATATTTGGATGGATCTGGGGCCATTCTGGAATCAGCTAGGCGCCCTACCAAGGGCCACACTTGTAAGAAAAACTGAATATTATTTGTTCACATGCTATCAAGTTTCATTAGCCTCTCTAATAAGGTAAGGACTCTTCTGTCCCACTCCATTTATTTTAGGACACAGATGACTTGACTTTGCTAGGCCTTATATCAGAAACCACAGTTCTTGTGAGTTCTAAGTGCTGATAACTCCAGCTCCAGGATATCAAACTCTCTGTTCTGATCTGTATGGATAAACATACATGCCAAAATAAAAATTATATTTTGAAAAATTTTATCCATAATTTTTTGTAAATGTCTCAAAAATGATATTCATATATTAGCCTATATTATACTTTTTCTTTACTGTAGAAACCATAACATAATTAAAATATTTCTCCCTTTTTATTCTTCCATCCAAACCCTCCCATAAAGCTATCTCTACTCTTCTTTAAATTTATGGAGTCTTTTTACACTAAATGTTATTACATACATATATGAATATGCATATCTTACCACACAGCTTACCACAGGTGAAATGGTCAAGGATGACATCAATGCAGATGCAAAATGGTCTATGAAAAGACCACAACTTTACAGAGAAAACTATAGGCCCTTGAGGAAATCTTGGAGTATGATGGTTGTTGTGCTTTAGGGAGGAGTACATTAGTTGGTTGTCCAGTACCCAGGAACTGTCCTGCAAACATATATACAAGTAACATAGTATAGTCAGAATTTATTAAATTTAAAAATAATACATTTTAAATATAAGAACCAAACTGAAATTTGAAGGGAAAAAATGAAGTATTAAAACTGTACTGTTTATCATTGATTTCTAATAGTGTATTTTAAAAACTCAAATATAGTCATAACCACATCTCATAAACATCAACAGTATTAAATAAAGTTTAATTACTATATCCTTTGGAATAGTAAAAATGGAATTCTCTAATGCATTTTATATATTTTATCTTTACCAATATTGGCTTTTCCTATTAATTCAATACGTAGAAAGAAGGGAAAGTCCCCAGAAGCTTATAGATTTATGCATTTGGATTGTGCACTCAGAGAAATCATTGCTCTCAATGGTAATCTATGTATTAACTATCAGCTTAATAATGCTTACAAAATACAGCAAACCTTTCTGTTCTAAAGAATATTCCTCTTTTGGGATACCCTTATTAAAGTACAACCAGGCTATTTAGGTTCAGAGAGAAGCAATTGGAGTTTAATGCTAGAAACTTCAGTTTCCAATTTATATCTAAGTATATCATCAAATCATATTACCATTGAAAATTTAAGGAGATTTGTGGTAGGATTATATTGACCCAAATTAAGTAACTATCATTAAATGTGATTTCCTACCAACATATAACTAGTAAATTAAAAAAATAAATTTATCAAAATAATTTTGAAAACTTACAAATTTTGTTTTATCAAATTAACTGAATATAACAGTCCAACACTATACTTATCATATCTATTGTTGTCTAGGTTTTCTTGAAGATACATTTTACCCAAGCAGTTTCAATAGAAAAGAAACATTGTTTTGTGTTTGTTTCTGCAGCTGAATTATTCATTTCTCCATTATTTATGAAAGCTCCCATGATTAAATAATGTCTACAGTACATAAAAGCATTACTTCACTTCACTACTAATACACATTCCTTGAGAAGAAAAGTTCTCTTTTTCTAAATGAAGTCTATGAATCATGTTTGAGGAAGGAATCTGAAATGTACATAGCTTAATTTATCATTTGTTCAGTTAGCAGTAACCATTGGCTCATATTCCAAGTTTCTTTACATTCTTTGAAATCTTTGCAATTTATAACATACATGCTTTCAAAAGACATTCCAAATGATTGCACATTGATTTTGGAAGTCAAATTTTAATTGTACAAGTGTTCATTTAGAGGAATTGTGGATTGATGGAACTACGGTACTAGATAGAAAATACATTTGGAAATGTAACAAGTTGACTTCAGGAAATGTACCAAACTAATGTGAATTTGCCTCTTAAGTTTGCAAATGACAGTGACTTAGGGTATCTAACAAATTGATTAGTTATATGCACACATGCTGCATAGCCCACTTTGTATACACT
The DNA here is from genome assembly GCA_021653895.1 of Mastomys natalensis. Lineage (NCBI taxonomy): Eukaryota > Metazoa > Chordata > Mammalia > Rodentia > Muridae > Mastomys > Mastomys natalensis. The sequence continues at coordinate 264,068 of JAJTUV010000385.1, forward strand.
ATTTTGCAGGGTATAAAAACACAGACTACAAGACTTAACATTTTAATAATTATTAAATTATGGTTGGAGAATATATCCTAATGAATCATTAAAAATGCAGTGGAATCTGATGTACATTGGATTTTTACATGTACTTAAATGTTTATTACCTGCAATCTATTAATGCATGCTAGCATTAAGGTAATTCATACTCATTTCAAATCCTATGACTCAAGAATATAGATTGAAAGTACTCTGAATCATTGCCATTGATCTTTAGGATGGCATATTGTAGGAATTTAATTATAAAAATGATAGAACTTTATGATAATTAATGGAAATAAGAAAACTAGATTCAAGAAGAATAGAAACTATTGACTGTATGTGGTGATTTGTTGTGCTTGGCTCATGGGAAGTGGAGCTATTAGGATACATGACTTTGATAGAAGAGGTGTACCTTTATTAGCAGAAGGTTTTCACTGTGGACAAGTGACCCTGAGGTCTCATATTTATTTTCAAGTATGGTCAATGTGATCTAGGCATTCTTTTTGTGTACATGTGGAAGACAGTTTCCATCTGGCTGCTTTCAGATGAAGATGTAAAACTCTCAGGTTCTCTTCAGCAACTTGTCTGCCTGGACACTGCTATGCTTCTTTCCATGATGACAATAGACTACATCTCTGACATTGTAAGCCAGAACAATTAATTGTTTTCCTTTATTAGAGTTCACTTCGTCACGGTTTCTCTTCATATCAATGAAACCCAAACTAGGACACTGCATTTTCTAGTATCTGCATCAAATAGGATAGGACCAGAACTGGTCAATACTGGCATTGTAATTGGTCAGAGACAGTGACAATTATCAGAAACAAACATGCTTCTGTGCTCAGTAGATATTGCACTTTCTGGGTATGCAGCAATATTAAGTCATGGTCACAATTTCAGCAGTTGCGTTGGTTGCAAGGGATGGAATGAGATTCAGCATATTTTATAGTATTCAAATTTAATATCTCATTATTTCATTATGTTAACAGAAAAGAATTAAACCATTTTTCTTAATTAGAGTTTTTATTGTAGTGATCAAATAAAATGGCCAAAAGCAACATGGAGGGGTAAAGATATTATCTAACTTATCTTTTGTTATTATAGTCTGTCAGTTAAGGCATTCAGAGTAGGAACTCAAACAAGACAGGAACCTGGAAGCAGGGACTGATGCAGAGGCTTTGACAGACTGCTGTTTAAGTAATCTGAAAGAAGCACTTTGAGGCTAATTGGGGTTCCAACCCCTCAGATGATGGGTCAACATGACATAAAACTAGCCAGGCCAACAATTAAATACATCCATTCCTTAAATGGAATACAAATTTTCAAAAATTAGTTAAATTAAACAAAATAAGTCCTTAAATTAAAAAAAAAATAGGTTAAAAAAAAAGATGCCTTTAAATTCAACTCATGGAACTAGTACTGCCACACTTATTCTACTTCGAATGAGTGAATATCATCCTCAACCTTTATAGTACTTAAAATTAAATTAGAACAAGAAACCAGTGACTTTCTTCTCCCTTCCAAGAGGGATTAAAGCATCCTCACTTGGGCCCTTTGGCTTGTTAACCTTTTTGAGTTCTATGGATTGTATCCTGGATATTCTGTACATTTTGGCTAGTATCCACTTATTAGTGAGTACATACTATGCATGTCCTTTTCAGTCTGAGTTACCTCACTCAGGATGATAATTTCTAATTCCATCCATTTGCCTGCAAAACTCAAGATGTCCTCATTCTTTATACCTGAATAGCATTCCATTGTGTAAATGAACCACTTTTTCTGTTTCCATTCTTCAGCTCTGGGACATCCAAGATGTTTGCAGCTTCTGGCTATTACAAATAAGGCCTCTATGAACATAGTGGAGCACATGCCCTATGGTATGGTGGGGACATTTTTTGCATATATAATTAGGAGTGGTATAGCTGGGTCTTAAGGTAGATCTATTTCCAGTTTTCTGAGGAACCTTAAGATTAATTTCCTGAGTGGTTGTACTAGTTTGCAATCCCAACAGCAATGGATGAATGTTCCTCTTTCTCAGCATTCTTGCTAACATATACTGTTGCCTGAATTTTTGATCTTAGGCTGAGAGAGGAGAGGAGGAGGAGAAATGGTGAACATGTTCAGATATTGTGTGGGGAATAGGAGTAAAGCCCTGAAGGCCAGCAAAATGAATGGAAATAGGCAACTTCAAGAGGTAGGAGGTGGGGAGATTCTTTCGATTGTACTAGAGACCTGGAACATTAGAGACTCTCAGGACTCAAAGGGAGGGGCCTTAGAAGAAATGTCCAACAGTGGGGATAGGGAACTTGTAGAGTTCACTTCCAATAGAAAGACATGGCATCCAGTGGAGAGATGGAGTTACCATCCCACTGTCAACAACTCTGACCCAGAATTGTCCCTGTCTATAAGAACTGCATAGACAAAAATGGAGAAGAGACTGAGGGAAAGGAGGTCCAATGACCTCTGAGAAGCCCAACAAGCAGCTGACCGAGACTGAAGCAGATACTTACATCCAAACAATGAACTAAACTCCACACCCCTGTGGTTGCATTAGGGAAAAGCTGGAAGAAGTTGTGAAGGAGGGTGACCCCATAGGAAGGCCAAGAGTTTCAATTAATCTGGATCTCTGATATTTCTCAGACACTGAATCACCAACCAGGCAGCTTATACTAACTGTTACAAGACCCCAGACATATACACATCAGAGGACTATCTGGTCGGGCCTCAGTGAGAGAAGTATCACCTAATCCTTGAGAGACTTGAGGCTCCAGTGAGTGGGGCGGCCTGGAGAGTTGTGGGAGTATATGGTACGTGTGAACATCCTCTTGGAGATAGAGGAGGGGGAATGGGATGAGGAACTGTTGGAGGGCAGACCTAGAGTGGAATAATGACTGGATTGTAAAAAAAGATTAAAGATAATTAAAAAAAGACTGTTAGCAATTATAATTTAAATAATAAATATATTTCTGGTCAAAAAAATCCAGTGACTGATAGTAGCTTTCATCCTTAAGAGATTATTTAGAACGAAAACTTTGTTTAGTGCTGCAAATTATCGTGACAAATGTCTAAGTGTATTTCAGTTCATTATCTCTCCTCAAACACTGTCTATTCTCTAATGAGTCTTATGCTCTCATATACTGCTCATACAATACAAAACTAAATAGAGACCACTTCCTCATTAAACTCACAAGAAGTCATTGGATATCCTGAAAAAGCAATATGAGACACACACACACACACACACACATTCACACACACACATACACACATACACACACACACATATATACATATATATATATATATATATACATATACATATATATATATATATATATATATATATATATATGTATGTATATATATATGTATGTATATATAATGTGCTCCTGTGTGCAGGGAAAAGGATAATGGCCTGCAAGGGCATGCAGGTGTGAGTTCTCTATTTCATTGTGGGTCCACCCGCTGGGGCACCCTGGGCGAGGAGTGAACTCAGCCTGATTCCATAGACCGCGTAGAGTTCTTGAGTGGACCTGGAGGCAGGTGTATCCATTCGGGGCTACCAGATGCCACTGGGAGGCCTAGACAAACAGAGACTGTGGGCACGCAAGAGCTGCAAGAAGTGTCAAGGCCTATGGGAAGTGCTCGCTTGTTATACTCACTTGGCTGGAAGGCTGCTGTTTGTTTGAAGATGTGTGCTCCAGCTGCTGAAATGCAGAGAGAATTTCCATGATGGCAGGCCCCAATGACACGAGGAAGTCCAGGGTTCCAAGAGCTTTATTGACATGGCTGATGGTAGTTGAATCTGGATACACACCCCCACTTAAGCTAGGGCCGGCCTGACTTAAATAGGAAGGGATGGGGGAGGAGGGTCACTTAATTAGCTATGCCTTCTGGCCTTTAGTTATCTCATTAATATGGAAATCTTTTGAGGCCAAAGCCTGTAGTCATACCCTCTACCTGTAGCCTTACTTGACTGTAAGTAGTAGATTAATGGAGATCTTCGCCATGTGTCAGGAACCTGGGTTCTGGGAGCATGTCGGAATAGATGCCCATCCCTCACAGTCAATGGACACCTGTTGGGTCTCTGGGGCTACTTCCAGCCAGTGCTTCCACCAAAACCCAAGCTATCTTTCACAGCCCCACACCTGTGCTGATGTGTTAATATGTTGACCTTTTTTGTCATGGAGAAACATATATGTCTAGAGTCTTAATGATTACCTTTACAATCATTAGAATAGCCTTTTTAACACTACAACCAAATGCCAACTAAACTCCAATGTTTCTTGCCACACCAACAGTGCCAGATATGGCTTTCATATTATGAAATTGCATTAAATCCAACTGGTTTCATTTTTGTTGTTTTAAAGTGATTGGCTGGTTACTCCAACAACATTTATGCCACTATTGCAAGAGGGAATATATCTTATAGGAATGTTGTTAAATTGGTTCCCACAGAACATAGATGAATGAAATTATCACCTTCATTCTCCAAAAGCATAAATAATATTTTTCTAGTCATTAGATGTAAAATTTCTTATTAAGCCAAGCTCCATTTCTTCATGTTTAATGACATCAGTGTGTGGTGTCTTCAACAGTAGAGTCTTAATTGTCATGTTTTGGAGGATGATTAATAGCAGTGGGAATGGTGTACAATATTTTTAAGGTTTCTATTGGATGTCTTATAATAATGGTTCAAAACTGTAACACATTTTTGGTACTGGGGATTTTATTTGTTAAGCTATGGGAAGCTATTTACTATTGACATTTAAAAAGACAATTAAAAGGACAGAGGTATATAAACTACAATCCTGGATAGATTTCACACTCAGGAGTAGATATCATTTTTGTTGTTGTTTTTCAGGTTTTTTGTTTTATTTTAAGAGACAATGTGAAATTGGGTAGGGAGTAAAAAGAGAATATGAGGAGAGTTTATTGAAGGGACAGAATATGGTCAAAATATATTGTATAAAACATTAAAAAGTATGAAACACCTTTTTATAAGACAATGTTAATGTGGTAAAAGTATAAATTTTTCTATTTGAAGTTTCTTGTATGGTGATGGTGAGATCATCCCTTTGATAACACATGAAAATTTTCTGAAATGTTCATGAACTTCATGGATTTCAGAACTATATTTGTGACAAATATTGTATCACTATAAATATTAGCACACACATATATATATACATAATTTGAAACTGATACATTTCTGCCTTATGATTATATTTAATGATAATATTATTTTATTGTGTAGATGATCCAAGCAGGGAACAAATCATGAGGAAGAATATAATATATATGTTGTTATCTTTAATTTTTGTCACTATCTACTTTTGCTAATGTCACTAAGATTAATTCATCATTGCTTCTTTGTCCTTGGATAAGATCAGTGTACTATCTCTTCTTATACATTTAAAATTAATAATACTCCTCAAATCTTTTTCCAGTTATCTATTTTAGATACTACCATATAACTTCACAGTGTTATCTAGATGAATTTTTGACAATTTTCCTGGGTTATTCTAAGTCCTCTTCATTATTCATCACTCTTGAATGCCTGACATCATTCCTGTAAGTTTTTGTACATACTGCTAACATCTCAAACATGACCTTCCCTGAATGCTAATTCTCTACTTAAGTTCAAGTCCTCCTTGTAATCACTATTCATAATAATTTTAATATTCATGCTATAATTTTCAAATTAGCCATGAGTAACTTTTTATAGAATTCTTTATCTTCTGTCCTCTGTAATATTAATGTAAATATATTATTGCTTTTGTTCATTCCATTACTTTAAATAAGGCTAGAGAATTGTAGTAGGGACTCAGTAATTCTGTATGAATACACGTTAAAGGTGATCTATGAAGCACAACCAGCACAATATAGGAAAAAATCATAATCTCCCAAATGTTCACTTTAACAGGATAATTGTGGTGTGTGTTATAAAACCTTGGAAAATGCTACTGTCTTACTATGTCAAAATCATTTGCAAGAGAGAGACAGAGAGAGAGAGAGAGAGAGAGAGAGAGAGATTGAGATAAAAAGTAAAGCTTTTATATAAATTATGAACTAACAATGATGTAGGTATTTGTGAAGAAATAATGATAATTAATACTAATAATAAATTTTTGGAATCAACTTGGACTTAGGGGAATATCTATCATATAGAAGAATTCTGAGTTAATTTATAATAATTTCTTTGAAACAACTGTTAAACACCATCTCTTTTAAATTTAAATTTATTTTATTAACTATTTTATTTATTTACATTCCAAATGTTGCCCCTTCCTGGTAACCCCCTCCACGAGTTCTTCACCCTATCCTCCCTCCCTTTTCCCTCTGACTGGGTGCTCTTTCCTACCCTCCCATCCAGCCACCACCCAGCAACCACTTATACCCTACCCCCAACCACTCCCATCCTCCAACACCCTTCATTCATTTTTCTTTTCTAGTTCATCAAATCTCTGTAGGATTAGACAAATCCTCTCCCACTGAGGCCAGAAAATAGTGCAATCCTCTGCTACAAAAGTGTCTGGGTCATGAACCAAGCCTTGTATGTTATTTGGTTATTGACTTTATCTCTGGGAGCTCCCAGCGGTCTGGGTTAGTTGACACTGTTGGTCTTCCCTTTCAGCACCTTCAATTCTTCCCTTTAACTCAAAGAAATCAGTAAGTAGTCCTGCTTTATACAAATGATAAAAGATCCAAGAAAGAAACTAGGGAAAAAATCATCCTTTACAATAGCCATGGATAATGTAAAACACATTCGAAAGGTAGTAGTAACTTGTCAACACCATCAAGTCCTACTAGATGCAAATTGGGTAAGAGTTGCAAACTGCTCATTCTTTATGCAAGAGTTAATTTGCTTAAAATGTTTCCATAATACATCTTTAAAAAAGAAATTAGTGACTGCAGTAAATTATATCTAAATTTCTATGGGTTAATCTATAACAATGTTGTATTAATATATACTTCTACAAAACAAGAAGATAATTTAAAGTAACTTTTTTTGTCAGTGACAATATTTTGATGTCCCTTGAAATAATTGATCATGGTGTTGCAATGGGGCACAGAAATTACTCTTCTATTCACATAAATACACTTATTCAATCCTTATTGTGTTTAAAATAAAATAACTTTTTTCTTTGAGATTTTTGTTAATAGTTGTTGCACATGGCATATAGCATCTCCTAAGGAGTCTTGTTGAGAAAATTTTTTTTTAAGATCTCAAATAATAGGCTATGATTAGGTGAAAGAATAGACAAAATTAACATTTTATTTATAAGATTGTATGATTTGGATGTGTGCTTTTAAATGTGGTGGTCAGAAAAAAGCAAACTGACAGTGAGGATATTTTCTATTAGGAGAAAAAATTGGAAAGAAAAAAATGTGGCTGTCAAAAAGATCGTATGGATTCCAGGTAAGGCAGTTAACATTTTTATTTTACAAGACTGAAATGTCACTAATAAACGTTTTCAGCCAGGTGTATCTGGGAACAAATCAAGAGAAGATTGATCTCAAATTATGCATGGCACATTGCAGAAGTAGCATGATGAATGATTATTTTAGTGAAACTGTTTTACCCAAGTGAACTTTCCTTTAAATAGACCAAGGAATGTCTCCAATGTGTGCTAACAGTCCAGGAATGAATGCCTTTCTAAACTGTCACCTTTACAGTATACAGGGGACTATTGTTGAGTGGTGCAAAGAATTATGCTTCTGCAGTTATCACATTTATGTAATTTTGTCAATTACATCCTTTGTGTTCAGTTTTTAAACCTGTAGTTTTACTTACTTGTTATATTCTGTAAATATAGATTCATGATATAGTCCCATTTTAATTTCTTTTTAGTCATCAGTTATAACACCTGAAATGCCTTCAAAAGGATGTCTGGAGATTGCCTGACTTCTTTATACTAGACATCTTTTCAAAGAAATTAGAACATAAGACATTGAATGAGTAATTCATCTAATTAAAATGGCTGTACATGTTTACTCAAGTAACCAGGATATTGGATTGACTCTTCATTATTTCAATATTCAGTATGGTTTCCGTGTACTGTAATCTTTCTGGCCTTGGCATATTTTTTCAGAGTAGCCACAGGGAAATTTTGTGTTTGGCAGAACTGAAAGATTTATGACATGCTGCTTAGCAGTTTTAAAAACACTGCAGAAATTGTGACGCTTACTGTAGTTCTGCACAGAGCCTTCTGTTTGATTTGAGAGTCAGCATTATAATGCAATAAGCTTTTATACAGTTTCTCATATGAAAACCTGTGCTCACATTAGATACAAAATAGTTCAGGATTTTTCCATGTGAGCTGTTATTAAATAACTCAGGAATATTAGATTGAATGGCTTCAATCTAGCAGAAACAGAGGTAAGATATGAACATCGTCCTCCTATATAATATAGACCTTGGATAAAATCAGTTGTCCCAATTTAGTAGCAAATATTAACGAAAAATAGAGAAAGGTGTGTTATTTAAGTCAGTGAACAATGAACTCTATCTCAGCCAGATGAAAACTTACTGTCTGATGACTTTTCCTGAGATCAGGAAATATATTGCTAGTAAATACAATGACCCATTCAATTCTAATTAATACCATATCATAAGGCCTTTATATAAGATATGGTCTCTATACTTTCATTCTGAAAGTTTATTAATGCATAGAATTTGTGAACTTAAAAATACCAACAGAGAATCCAGATTTCTGCTGAACACCGTAAACCTCACTGAAGAAAAAGCATGCATATGAATTACCACACACATATAAACTGAAGCTCCCAGATTTGGAAAATTTTCCAGATATTTCTTTTTGGACACTACCAAGCTTCAATGAATAGCTATAACCAAAGATTTCAATAGAAGCCTATGGTTAAAACCCATGGGTCACAAGACAAAGCCAAGATCATGACTCTGGAAAAAAGACTATTACATATCTAGAACTGGTTTTAAACAGATTTAGGAGAATGATAGAGAGTGAGATAGTAATCAGAATGCATCAAATACATGCATGACAATTTTATAAAGTAAAATTAATAAAATACATATTTATATATTTTTTTAAAAAAATAAACGATAGGATTCATTTCAGATGAAAGAGTGGGTAGACAAGTGGACAACAAATCTACATGGGTGTAAAGGCGGATTGAAATATGGTAGTTACACAGGCCTCATAAATAGCAGGGAGCAAACAGAGGTGAAACTCTAAGGCCCCTCAGGAGTTTTCTGCCCATGGTTCCTTAATGAACATATTGGATCATTAGATGACAGTTTGATTAGGGACATCATTATCTAATATCTTCTTTGTCCATGCTTTTTTATTTATATTTAGTAGTCATCATGCCTCTACAGCTTCATTTCTCCCTCATAATCATCTATGATGGTACCCTTTCTACTCCAAGGAATATGTCATTTATTTGTCTGACTTGTATGGGTGGTTTTTTCATATTTACCCAGGGGCACAGGATCCGACATCTTAACAATGGAGTCAAAAGCATGTTGCCACATGGAATCTGTAAGGACAAGACAATTTCTAAACAAACCAGTTTTCCACAGTTAGGAGAACATATGGTACCAAGCAGCCCAATCTCAATAATTTTAAAAAATATTTTGCATAGAAATTCTTTTCAGTATTTTAAAATGGCTAATATTTATCTAGTTCATGAAATTATTAATAGATTTAAAAGTTTCTTTGCCACAATGTCATAAAATATTTTTTCAATTTCTAAGGAAAGGGTGTGTGTGAAGGGGCAGGAATGAAAGTCAAGCAATCCACAAAGGCAGTGGAAGAATGATGGGTCTAAGGAAAGGACAGATGAGATTGTTGATTGTCGCATGTAGGTAATCTCATGTGATACTTCCCCTAATCGCAGTTCTCTGCACTCTTAAACTTCTGACCTACTTATTTCTAATATTTTTATTAGGGTAAATAAATTATACAATATATGTGCCTTAACATATGTTTACCCCATACAATGAACTTGATGTTATTCTTCTCCACTTTATAATCACACCCTCTAACTTTCTCTCTCACAACCAATTTTACTATTTCAGAATCCTCTTACTCTTCATAATAACTTTTTTTTTCCTTGTGACAAAAGGAAGAAGTTGTTTACTATTTGTTGCCCATGGTAATTGGTAAGAAGTTTGAGAACACTGTCCTTGTAGTCATAGTCTATGCTTTGCTAGTGGGTTAGAGACAGAAAGTTAAAGATTTCTGTAATCCATGACTGGTATTATTTCTGTCAAGTGTTTACTTTCAAATCAATTATGCTTTGACTATGTTTTCTTCCAGTCAGCTTCCATATAAGTAACTACAGAGAGAACTCAGCTTAAACATAGTCCTTAAAAGTTTTTGCTTTCACCTTACTGGCTTCCTTATTCAAGCTACTCCTCTTCCCCTTCCAGTGATTGCTATTGTCTGGAGGCTGTTTGAAATGATAGCCTTGGGTGATGAGGCCTCATCCTGAATCATCCCTTTGACACCCTCGGCCTAATTTTATCAATCTTATCTCCTGCTGTGCAGCTATTTTCCCCGCTTCTTGGGCTAGCTGCAATTTGGTGTTCATACATTGTCTTTTCAAGCCCAGCAGGTCCACAAATTATGAGATTCTAAATCACTTAGATTGCAGACTACATGTGGAGAGAATGTCTCTTCACAAAGCTTTATTTTCTCCCCTCTCTGCTTTAGATTGCTTTCAGAACTTTGAGTTCCATCGTTTTTGGAAACATGGCTAAAGTAGCTAAATGTGGCAACATTCTACATGATCCTATGATTATCCCTAACACTGCATGTTCTCTGTCTATCTCAGTGTACAGCAAGTTCTACACTTTAGCCCATTGTTTTGTCTGCCACATTTTCATTTGCTCACATGACAGCAATATGTGTGATCTTGTCGTGATTATGTTTATGATTATGTATTCAAGTTTGGATAAGTGGAGACCTTTATATTTGCAGAGACACCTGTTCTTGAACAGAAGAATATTCTTCAATATCCATCCAAGAGATATATGGTTATATATCACTGGTGATGACTTTGTACTTGTACATCCTTAAAAATTAAGAAGATTAGGATAACACTGAATATAATAAATGATAATAAATCAAGAGTAAACATGGGTGAACAAAAAGGATACATGTCTAATAAAGATGTTAAGTTATCATGTACTAATTCTGGCATTCCCTCTCGATTAGTATTAGCATAATATCCAATCATCTTAGATGTTTTCAAATATTTTTGTTTAATCATTGAACTATTGGGGCAACTAAGGTCATCATAATCTATAAGGCTTTTAGATTACCTTGTGATTAGTTAGTTGTTTACAAATTCCCCATAAAGAACTTCAGGCTTTGTGATGAGACATGGCTTGCATAACTGGCCTTTCCGTTTACTAGTTTAGTGATTTCCGGCTATGCCCTTTGATTTGCATTACTACTTCTGCAATGTTAATTGAAAATTCTTCATTTATAATGAGTAAAAATCATCAAAGTATACATGGAAAAGCAAAAAATGACTGAAATACTCATATATATTTTTCATGTCATGACACTACTCTGATATGGTACATATAGAAAATGCAAAACAGAAAAACTCTGGAGTTAAATGACATTACAAATTAATCAACAAAATCAATAAATTTTAATGACTCTTTGTAATTTGAAGTGGTATGGTTGATGGCATATTGATAAATATAAAACCTTCCGGTAGTTTAATTAAGATAATGCTTATTGTGAAATGTTTTCTTCTCTTTTAGTGTATAGAAATTTACAATACTTTATTTGAGTAAAAATGTTTTGTTCAATAATATTTTTTGAAAACCTCAATTTGTGCATTAGGTTGAATCCACTTTACAAAAAACCCTCCTCAGTCAACTTGTATAATAATGTAATATTTTACATTGTATATACATGCATATATAAACATGATATTTTTCTATAAACATGTGACAGAACGTTTAAATTTAACAATTATACATAATTTGAAGAAATAATATTTGATGTTAATAAATGATAATAAGTTAATAAATATATTAAATGATGCATATAAATATGTACTTTAATTTTTATGTTTTAAAATATAAAGTATATTAAGGAAGAGAGGGTGTCTTCAGTTGATCAGAATGCATAGTAACAATAGGAACAAATATCATAACAAAGCAGGAATACAATGATATGGAGATAAGACATTAGCTCAAATGTGATGCCCTCATTTATTTTACATAACATACATTATTTGCAAGTAAACTGCAGAATGTTTATTTTTAGGTAAGATATAACACCATAGCATATTTGTTTAAAATATCTAAGTTTAGTATTTTACCAATGATTAATAAATAATGCAAGTTCTTCATACAAACTATCAAAGTAAGCTAACATATATGGTTCAACCTGCTGCCACAATCCGATTGACTGTAAAGCAAATATAGTTTTCGAAAAACTATGTCCAGAACTGGGAGCTTTCTTTCCCAGCACAACAGTGGAAACAAATCCACAAAAGCATCATTGGGTATTAAAATATATAATATGATCATCAAGCATTTAAAATTAGTATATCTCATGTGTTTCTGCTTTTTTTCCAAGCTAAATTCCAACGAAATCTATCACTTTAACAACTTTAAAATATACATGAAATGTTTTGGATCTTCTATGGATATGTAAATGAACAAGCTTTTTCTTCTAATTTTTCTTTATTAGATGCAATGTCCTAATGAAGTGTATAAGGATCTCAAGAGAGTGCAATGCATAATTGGAATTTCAGGCTTAAAATTATTGTCAGTGTACAGGCCAATGTAGATCTCATGTTCCCAAATGATTTCCTCAAGCAACAGTCAATGTCATTCAACTTGAAATATAATTTCTGAAGACTTTCTTACTAAAATATTGAAAATATATTTATTACAATCAATAAACATTATTGCACCTCTAATTTATTTGACTTTGAGTATAGGAAAAATAACTACATACAAGTACTTTTCCTATCTTCTCAGAGTAAAAAACTTCAGTGATTATGTTTCCTTGGAACATAATCGGCTGATAATTCTTTTTAGAATAAAATATTTCTACATAAATTTGGGGTACTGTGTAAATAGTGTCTTTTCATTAAATTCAAACCATATAAAATTAACCACCTAAAGAAAATGATTACTTTTGAATTTTCAATTAATTATTTGCAGCCACGGAATAGAAAGCTATTTATATAAAATCAGTATAAACTGGAAAATAATTAAATTAGTATAGACTACCATTGCTGTAGTAAAGTACCTCTAACATAAATTAAATATTTCAAAACTTATATTGGTTCCTGTTAGATCCCAAACATAGGAAAAGGGCTAACTGAAGTGCTAACATATCAAAACAAATGGACCATATAGTTCTCTGAAACATTTTCAGCCCTGACCTTTACAGGGTCTTCTTGGCTAACACACTCTACTCTGAACTTCTCTCACTCAGGAACTGGGATGGGCTGCCCTTCTCCCAGCTGCTCTTCCGTTTTGGCTATGCTGGTCTTTCTGGCCTCTTCTCTTGTCTGCTGCTCCTGGTTCCTTTTTCCTTCTCTTCCATTGCACCTGTCTGTTTTCTCACATAGCCCAATCAAGTTCTTCTGTTCTATTCACTCTGGCTTCTCCCAGTGTAAACTCTGCTTCATGCCCATATATCTAAAATGAAAAAGTCAACTACTTAGAAGCAGGCTTAAACTCCTTTTGTTTGTTTGTTTGCTTGTTTGTTTTCACTCAATTCTTAGTTTCACAATTTTTCCCATGAGCACTTAGTATTTTTCTGGGCTTGTGATAAAGCTGAAAATCATAGCAATAAGGTACAAGATAGAAAAGCTGCTCACCTTCTGGTGACAAGGAAGGAAAAATTTATGAAGAACAGAGAAATGCATACCACAGTGATTAAATCTTCCAACTGGGCCTCATAGTACCTATAACATTGAATAATAATACAACTGACCATTAATATTTCAATAATGACTACATTGAAGAGATTAGAAGATTCACAAGTCAATCAAGTCTGAATACTGATCACTGCACTGAGGACCAACTCTTTGATTTATGTGTCTTGATCATAGATTTCATAGTTATAAAAACAATACAAGTATATAAAAACTTCAGTGGAACATTCTTGCATATGCTGTAACTTTTATAGACAAAATCTTCTGGGATAAATGATAGTATCCATATAAAGGCATTAAACACTAAGAGTTCGAGGATGCTAATATGAAAAGAGTGGATAGTAGTCCAAAACCCCAAAGATTTACCATACTCTAATGTGTAATCTCTATCTCTGCCTTGAAAGTATACAATAAGTTATTTCTGTAAATACGGAAAGTTTTAACATTAATTTTAATTTTTAGAGAGAAAGAATGTATGAAATATGTTAAATTTTTGATTTGCTAATATTTTTCCCTGTAAACCTACTACTCAACTAAATTTCATTTATTCCTTAATCGGTAAGAAAATTTTGGTTGAGCCTAAAGTTTAAGCATATTTAAATTTAATTAAAATGGTTTGAACTTAGATATGCCTTAATATATTTAGAACATGAATTTCCTAAGTCGGAACCACTAATATAAAAATTAATCAATAGAGTGTTGTGAGATATTCTCTCATTGAGTATTTTATTCATTTCCCATTTGCATTACATAACTATAGAAAGAAAATGCAAGTGATGTCTTTCATAGCTATTCTATTAATATCCTCCTGAAATTAATACCTCCACAGGTAGCAGGTAAAACAAAATCTTTCTCTTTCAATTCTTTGTCTTATTTTCATTTTACTGCAACTATTCTGTCATTTTTATTGAGTCTTTCCCTGCAATCTATTCTTGAAATGGTAGTTTCATGGCCAGTTTTTCGTCTATCTCATATTCTTTGCTTGGGCAATTATAGTTCTTTCTATATCTCTATGGTCTCCAAGAGGATATAACTCCAAAATATGACTTTGCAACTCTTCTTCTTTCCTGAGCACTAGACCAGTAGTTTCAAGTTTTACTTTTTCATTTCTTATGACAAGATAAACATGTTGACAAGTATATTACTTTTCCAATTTCCTAAAAATATTGCCTTCTCTACAATATGCCCAATACTGTATGTTTTCTCTCTAAAACCAAGTAGTATTCCATGCTCAGAAATACAATCCTATAGGTTTACAGCTGTGAGTGATTTTTTTGGATAGTATTCTTTCAGGTGCATAGTTTGGTTTTTGTTAACCACATATGAAAATACACTTTATATCTAGACTGTTAGAAAATAAATAAATTTAATTTGTTTATAAATCACTCAGCTTGTGATTGGTGTACAACACACACACACAGACTCGGATGGTTTCCTAGAAAGACATTATGTGCTCAGATTTGATGTCTTGTACGTATATGGAAAATGAAAAATAAGTTTGTAAAGCTTCTGAATTATAGTTGAGTAGAATATTTTTTTAACAAAGTAGGAAAAAGTTACTTGAATTGGAAATTTATTTTCTTAATAAAAATCATGCCTTCTATATGATGAAAGTATCTAAAATAGTTTCCTATCAGGACATGTCTAGATATGACTTCTGATTCTGCTTGTAATGGCAGTAGGTAGCCCATTCTGATTTAAATAACAGAAATGCATGTTACTAAGTTAAATTTAAGTCTTTACTTCTGCTACCATGGAGAGATTTAAATAAGGCTATCTAACAAGCAGCAGGATGGCTAGGGAATTATACTAAGATGCACAACAAAATTATCTTTTATTTTTTTACCTGATTATTACATTTTTACCTTCTTCCAAATTTTACTCTTATGGACATTTATATGAGGTACACACATCTAACTTTTATCTTTTTTAAAAAAGGGCACATATGAATAGTTCTACAGTTAACCTGGAAGCAATTTTTGAACTGCATGCTTTTTTAAGTTCAGATAAGCTCCAAACTTCTTTTTGTCCCTGTTCACAAATTCATTCCTAAATATATATCTCATTCTACACTAAGGTGGAAGCTCATGAGAAAGGTCCAAATTCTTCTTTATATAACTATAACTATTGACTTTCAGAGTTCTATCTAAACAAGAATATTGTGTTGTAGCTATTGTCTTCTAACTGATAATATGCATATTATATTATGAACAAACAAACAACTTAAAGTGGTTCTGATATTAATGTATCAATATTCACCAAATTTTCAGTTTCTATTATGTATCAGATATATATATATATATATATATATATATATGACTACTGCTGTATGAATCTTATTTGGTCCATTGTATCAGGTTATGATACATCATTCAGTTCATATGGAATTACACAGCTGGGATTTCAGGAATTATAGAGCCACAATAAAAAACTACAGATATCCCTTCAAAAAATTCATAAAAACATTCACTGTTTATTCATCATTTTTATACTGGACCTTTCTATGTTTTTCCTACATTTTTATTCATATATAAAGATTTTACTTTTTGATTCAAAACCAAATCCAGTTATTTCTAATTTCCCGTTCTACTTGCATATAATGAGCATACAGAATAATGAATAGATTTTGTATTTCACTTCTGTTGTTTGGGTTCATATTTTTGAAACCAGGTCACTGTATCGCTCTCTGTGGCATAAAAATCACAATTTAAAACAACGTCACTGGAAAGGAAAGAGATCTCCTTGCCTCTGCCTCCCAAGAGCAAAAAAACCCAAAAGTTTGCATTATTATACTTTTACTTGCCTTTTGGATAAAATTGCTTCTTAGTTCAAGGAGGTTTGTTAGTATTTGTTTCTGAGATGCTATTACATATTCACATTTTAAGTGAAGTAGGGAACTTTTATTTTTAATCTCTTTGTATGATTTATTTTCTTCTCACATTACCTTAATTATTTTGTCAATTGCAGCGTTGAAATTAGTAATGAATAGGAGATATCACACCTTGTCTCTTACCTCACAACCAGAAATTCAGGGTTCTCATAATTACATGTTATATTTACTTTTGGATTTTATTCTACCTTCTTATGAAGTTGACATAGTTGTTTTCTATTCTTAGGTTTCATAGGTGATCTTTTAAATTAATGAATGTTACACTGATTAACTATTTTTCTGAGCAGGCCAGTGGTGGCACACGCCTTTAATCTCAGCACTTGGGAGGCAGAGGCAGGCAAATTTCTGAGTTCGAGGCCAACCTGGTCTACAGAGTGATTTCCAGGACAGCCAGAGCTATACAGAGAAACCTTGTCTCGGAAAAAAACAAAACAAAACAAAACAAACAAACAAACAAACAAAAACAACTATTTTTTCCATGGTGATAGATGTAAAATTTTTATTCTTTAACTTAGTAAGACAATAGAAATATTTAATGGACTATTTAAGTCATTGAATATTAAGATATTCAAAGAATATAGTCTTGGTTTATAGTTATTAAACATCATTGTGTTTGTGAGAGGTCCCCCCAAAGGAGTCCCTCACTCAAGTCTAAGGGGAGTGCACCCAAGAACACACAAGAGACCATCTTGATGTAAACACATGAGGTAGGCAGTTTATAGTGGAGCTCCGGATTGACACATATCTCACGCAGGAGATAGAGGAGTCTATGACAAACCCCAAAAGCATAGGGTTTATATAGAAAAGGATTGGGGAGGCAGGGGGCTTTGGCATGGTTGTGTATGATTGGCTATTTCAAACTTGCGTAAGCAGGTCTAGGGTAGAGAGGGACTGACTAACCTCACGGAAACAGCCCTTTGTTCTTAGTCTTGTTGGAACTGAACTTTGGGCGAATGCTTATCTGGGTATAAGTCTTTGGAACATCATGTACTGGGCTCCCGGAATGCTCAGTAGTCTATTGTTTCTTTGGCCTTGTACTTTTTGTAGCTAATCACACTGGGCCCAAGGTTAGTAGTCTCATGGTCCTGCAATTTTAACTATTTGTGTCTCTGAATTAGAAAGCCCTATTACGCTTGTCATTCTGAGCTAACTAAAAATCTTCTTTCATTTGATTTATCATAATAGTTTGCTGTGAAATCTTATATCATTTATGTTTATGAGATATGTTCCAGTTTTTATAGAATAGAATCTATAGTAAATATAAATACAATTTTAATTATCCATTCATTGGTTAAAAGACATTTAACTTGTTTATCTATTGACAGGTTAAAGCTAATTTAGTCAAGTTATATAAATGTTTGGCATGTTTGTATTTGTTTGTAATCATTTGCGTATTCTTGAATCTACGTTTCTCATGGCATCATTCTCTGACTTTTTTGTCTTTACCTGATTTGGGCTTATAGTTGATACTGGCTTCATTTGAGTAATTTGTGAGTGCCCTTTCCTTTTTTTATTTGTTTATTTTTCAAAAAGTTTATGATGTATTGGCTGCAGATCCTTGAATGTCTTTTGTGACTCTGTCAGGCCCTGGACATATTTAAGTTGAGATGGTATTGATTACTATTTAAATCTCCTAATTTGTTGTGGGTCTGTTGTTGACTATTTCTTGATTTAATTATGGTAGTTTGCTTGAAGATAGAATTTTATTCATTTCTTTCAGCTTTATCAGATTACTGGAATGTAGGTTTATAAATTTTCCTTTACAATGTTCTCAGTCTCTGGATGTCTTTTGTAAGCAGTTCATGTTCATTTATGATTCTGTTAATTTGGGCAATCTTTATTTTTATTAGTTGGGCAAATGATCTCTCTAAAAAAAAACCAGTTTTTAATATGATGATCTTTTGCTTTGTTTTCTTTGTTTAAATTTTACTGTTTTATGCTCTGATTTTACTAAACTTTGCTGTCACTTGGGCTTGAATTTGATATATTTATTTTTTTAAATTATCATTAATCTATTTATTTATCTTCTCTCTGCTATTTAGGAAAGATAGTGAGACTTATTATAAACTTTTTCATTAGGGTTACATTCAATGTATCTCAGAGGTATTGTGTTATGTTTTCATTTTCATTAAATTATAGGGAAATTTTTATTTCTTTCTTGATTTCTTTTTAGAATCATCATTATCAGTAAGGAGCTGCTTAATCTCCATGAGTTTGGGTATTTCGGGATTTTTTTGTTGTTGTTTTTTGTTTTTGAGAATTCTAAGTTTTATTGTATTATGCTGATATAGAATACAAGAAATGATTTCAGTCTCCTTGAATTTGTAAAAATTTGTTTTGTATCCTAAGATGTAGTCTATTTAGAAACTTCCATAAGATATCGAGTAGAATATGTATTCTTTGGTGCTTTGTAGAATATTCTGCAGATACATGCTAAGTCTACTTGGTGGATGATGTCAATTAATTCAAGTGTTTTGCTGTTTAATTAGTTTTTCAGATGGCATGTCTATTGATGAAAGCCTATGTCTTAATATTCTACTTCTGTGAAGAGATGCCATGATTTGGGCAACTCTTAAGAAAGAAAGCATTTAACTAGGGACATGGTTACAGCTTCAGAGGGTTAATAAGTTATCATTGTGGTGGGGACCATGGCAGCACATAGGCTACATGGTACTGAAGAAATAGCACTCTACTCTTGATTCCCATGCATCAAGGAAAGAGAACGAAACTAGGTTTGTCATGGGTTTTAAATAACTTGAACACACTTCTAGAGATACTTCTCCTTCAATAAGGCCACAACTACTCCAACAAGTCCATCTATATTAATCTTTTAACAGTAGGCCAACTGGGAACAAAGCATTCAAGTATATAAGTATATGAGTTTATAAGGACCATTTTCATTCGACTTGATGTGTTCTTCAGTTTTGCTGGCAATTTTTTAATTTAATTTTATTTTTTACTTATTCACTTTATATCTTGTTCACTGCCCTTCTCCCTGTAATGTATCCCCCCCACACACAATCATTTTCCCATCCCCAACTCTGATACTTCAAGTATCCCTGCACAATGACACTTCAAGTCTCTGCAAGGCTGAGTGCTTTCTCTTCAACTAAAGCTAGACAAGGCAGGCCAACTCAGACAAGGAAGCCCAACAAGAAAAACATTATCTCATATACAGGAAACAGCTTTTGAGATAGCCTGTGCTCCAGTTGTTCGGGACCTACATGAAGACCAAACTGCATATCTGGTACATATGATGTGTGGGTAGGCAGAAGTCCCCTGTATGTTCTTTCGTTGGTAGATCAGACTCTGAGAGCCCCTAAGATCCAGATTTGTTAACTCTATTGGTCTTTCTGTGGTGTTCCTATCACGTTTGAGGCCACAGTCCTTCCTCTTATTCTTCTATAAGAGTTCCCAAGGCTAGCTATTGTTTGGATATTCCCTCAACAATGTTCCATTCCCCATGCTTGTATTTCTTGTAAACAGGATAAATTTTGGGTTGAAAGTTTTCTGGGTTGGTTCAGTCTCTATCACTCTACTGGGGTTTATGCCTGGCTACAGGAGATAGCCTCTTCAGGTTATATATCTCTGGTATTGTGTGTAATAATAAGGTCAGCCCCATGATGATTGGGCGCCTTTCTTCTCCTAGGTCTCTGTCACATCCTGGAGATGACTCCACCTCCTTACCCTCATCAGTTTCAGATTTCCATTCATATTCATGACCATTTAGCCATCTTCCCTGACCTTGCCCATACCTGATCCTGAACCCACCTAATCCTCTCCCAGTCCCCCTCCATTCCAGTTCCTTCCTCCATCTGCCTCTTATGACTATTCCCCCTTCTAAGTGAGATTCAGTCATCCTTGCTTGTGTCTTCCTTCTTGCTTAGCTTCTTTTGGTCTGTGAAGTGCAGCATGGTACCTGTATCTTTTGGCTAATATCCATATCTCTGTAAGTACATATATGCATGTCCTTTTGGGAAAGAGTTACATCACTCAGTATTACATTCTCAAGATCTATCCACTTGGCTGATAAATATTTTATTAAGACCTTTGCATGTATGCTTGTAAAATTGATCTGTAATTATCTTTCTTTGATGAGATATTATGTGGTGTATGGATAAGGAAATCTATGGGAAAATGTTCCTTCTTTTCAATTTTCTACAATAATTTGAAGAGTATTGTCATTAACTATTACGTGAAAGTGTGGTAGAATTATGTGTTAAAATCAGCTGACTGTGTACATTGATTGACTGATTAATTGATTTGAGATGTTAATTACATTTTATTCAGAAGGGGATATGTGTCTGTTTAATTTACTTATATGATCTTAATTTAATTTTCATAAGCACAATTATGTATCAAGAAAATTATTCAGTTCCTTAAAATTTTCCAACTTGGTAGTGTACAGGTTTTAAGGTGTGTCTGTAAGATTCTCTGATTATCCTTGATATCTGTTTTTATATTCTCCTCTTCAGCTCTAATTTTATTAATTTGGATATTTTCTCTCTGCTTTTCAATTAACATGGATAAGGGTTTGTCAAAGTTAGGGATCTCCACATAGAATCAACACATTGTTTCATTGATTTTTTTTGCTTATTTCTATTTCATTGATTTTGTAGATGAGTTTTATTATGTTTTTCCATCTATTTATGTTGGGTGCAATCCTGTTTTTACTCTAGAGCTTTCAGTTGAGCTAGTAAGTTGCTAGTCACTTTCATTTTTTTTTTTTTAATGTAGGTACTTAGCACTATAACTTGTCTTTTAGAAATGTATTCATAGCTTCCCAAGGTTTGGTTATATTGTGTATTCTTTTAAATGTATTGTATATTCTTTTTTATTTGTGTAAAATGATCTGTAAATATTTTTTTTCATCCTTTTGGTTTATAATTTCTGTTAGTTTCAGTATTCCTCTGTTTCATTTTCTATGAATGACCTGTCTATTTCCCAGAGTGAAATATTGAAGACTTCATTACCAGTGTATGGGGTCAAAATGCAATTTAAGCTGTAGTTTTGTTTCTTTTATGAACTGAGTTTCCTTATATTTGGTGCATATATGATAAGAATTCCAAGGTTCTCTTGATGATTTTATCTTTGATGATTATGCAATGTCCTTCCCTACCTTCTTGATTAGTTTTGATTTGAAG
Organism: Mastomys natalensis; assembly: GCA_021653895.1. Classification (NCBI taxonomy): domain Eukaryota; kingdom Metazoa; phylum Chordata; class Mammalia; order Rodentia; family Muridae; genus Mastomys; species Mastomys natalensis. The sequence continues at coordinate 286,031 of JAJTUV010000385.1, forward strand.
TTTATTTTATCAGATATTAAAATGGTTACAGTAACTTGCTTCTTTTTCAAACCTGAGGCAGTGTCTATCCTTGATGATAAGGTGTGTTTCTTGGTTGTAGTAGAAGAATAGATACTTTTTTTTGACACCCACTCTCTTACATTGTGAATTTTTATTAAATAATTGATAGCATTGATGATAAGATATAGCAATAGGCATTATTTTAAATATCTCTCTATTGTGGTTTTGTGTGTTGTGTGTGTGTCTGTGTTTGTGTGTGTGTGCTTTTAATACTTTGTTCTGCTATTATTCATTCTTTTTGGTTTCTAGGGTATGATTAACACACTTTAGGTTGGTATTTTCTTTCTAGCATCATCTGTAGGGTTAAATTGGTATATGATTCTTAAATTTGGTTTATCATGAAAGAAATATCTATGTGATCTACTGGTAAATAACAGCAGATGGAGAGAACAGGTTGTAGCTTGAGGTCTGCTACAAAGTAGGTATGAGATGGGGAAATGTATTTAGAGGCAAGGAAAAAGAAATAAAGACACAGTTAGTCTACTGGCTTCCATATTCAAAGTGGCCAGCAGATTTCCAGGGAATTGAAGCATCCCTCTTTATCTCTTCTTATTACATTTAATTGAAGTTAATATTTTTTCACAAATATTAAGTTAGAAACACCTGCTTTCTTCCTGGTTCCATTTGATTAAAATGTAGCTGCCATCCTATGATCTAATGAATTTCATGTATTCAAAATATAGATTTATTTTGTTTCAGGATTCATTTTGTCCCTCTTTGCCTTTTGCTTGGAGAATTGTGACTCTTGATACTGAAAGTTAATATTGAGGTAAGTGTTGAATTTGATCATATTTTAAATGTTATTGTTTGTTTTCTAAGTAGTCTTTTGTGTTTAATAAACGTTTCACATTTCTTTCCAGATTCTCTGCTATTCTCATTAATGTTTTTTTTTTAACCTGAAATAATGATTACTGTTTTTTGTTGTTGTTGTTGTTGTTTTGTTTTTTGTTTTTGTTGTGAATTGTTCATCAGGTGTGGTTTGTTAGATATAACATTTTGGGCTATATTTATTCATTTATTTAATTTTACAAACAAGGTTTCTTTATGCAGCCTTTGTTCTCCTGGAACTCATTATGTAAATCAGGTTTGCCTTATATTCATAGATATCCAGATGCCTCATACTCCTAATACTTGGATTAGTGGTATGTGATACCTTCTTGGTCCTAGAATGTTTTTATTATGGAAAGATTCTTCTTCAATGGTATACAGCTTTTCTAAGTATGTAGTTCTAGTTTTGTCTTTGTACTCCTTTAGAATTAGAGTATATTGCTTCCATGTTATTGTGGTTTTCAGTTCCCATTGAGATATCAGCTCTTATTTTGACAGATTTTCTTAACATGTAATATGTGGGATTTTGTGTTCTGTTTTGATTTTTCTTTTGGAGCTTTCAATACAGTTTTGTTAGTGTTTTATATGTGGTATACTGTAAACTCTGTCTTTTATGATGTCTATTTGGTATTCTTATGATTGTATATTTCTTTAATTTGGGGAAGTTTATTATGTGATCTTGCTGCAATTTGGCTTTAATTTTAGGTCCAAATTCATCATCTACACTTATGATACAAAGATTTAGACTTATTCATGGTGTCCCACATACCCTGTGTCTTCCTTTTGTGTATTTTAAAATTTATTTTAAAATACCTTGCTTATTATTCTAGAACTTCTACTTTAGTTTTGATTATTGATATTTAATCTTCTGCTTGATTCATTCTACTGGAGGCTTTTCTTTGAGTTATTTTGTTGAGATAATGAGTTTCTCAATTTCATTTTATTTCAGTTTATGTCCCCTTTAATGCTGCTATCTCTGTTTTGAATTCTATGCTCAAATTGTCATCATTTCCACCAGCTTTGTATTAGTTAGAATTCCCAAGAGTAACAGTAAATATGCATATACATAATGTATAAATATCATATACAGTAAATAACAAATAAACAATATAAATAGTATATTAATATAATATATATGTGACTTATTAGAATGTATATTAGAATTTTATATATAGCCTAATATATGCTTCCAGAAAATGATGGTCCAGAGTGCAGGCTGTTTTTTCGAACTCAAAAAATCCTAGATTAGCAATGTGTCTTTCTACCTTATATATCAGGATTAAAAGTAGATTTTTCAACTTAAAATTAAGCAAAAATCCCTTATTTGCATGCTTTCCATTTTTAGGTTTTAGGCAATTTAAAATGTAACCAATGAACAATCAAGTCCAGATATTATACAACTTTTACATTTGCATTTTCTTGGTCATCACTTATATGTTTAGTCTCCTTATTTTTCTCCTTGTGTTCAGTGATCATTGTGTGTTTGTGTGTTGTGTTTGTATGTATGTTGTCTCGCATGTGTATGTGTCTGTGTATTTGTGCTTAAATTCTTTGAAATATCTGATAAATTTTAAGATTATTTCTTTACATTTTGTTATCCATAGTTCATCTAGATAATTGCCATTGACAATTTTGTGGTATTGGTAGGTTGTAGAGAGAAGATACTGGCATGAAGTTTCACATTATTGGAATTTTATCAATGATATCTGTGTATATGGACTTACTTTGTTACGTCTATGTTTGTTATGAGTGGAGAAGATAAGGCAGAAGAGAGAAATGTAAGTAGGTAGAAACTAGAGGTTAAAAATTCTTGGAGCATACCTAGTCTACACAGATCTACCTCCATGGGCTGGACCTAGGCCTCCCTGCACATATGTTGTAAATGTGCAGCTTGGTTTTCATGCAGGTCTCAAACATCTGGAGTGGGGGCTATCCCAAAACATGCAGCCTGTATATGGAGTATGGTCTTCTAGCTGGGTGCCTCATCTGGCCTAAACGGGAGAGGAAGCACCTAACCTCTCAGAGACTTAAAGTGGCAGGGTGGGGGATACAGGAGGAGGGGGTACTCAGAAAACAAGAGATGGGGAAGGATTGTGGGAGGGGGTGACTGGGATGGGTTATAAAGTGAATAAGCAAAAAAAAAAAAAAAAAAAAAGAAAAAAAAAGAAAAAAATTCTTAGATAAAATGAAATTCAATAGACTAAAAGGATTGGGCTGGTATAAAAGATATACTTCCTATTTCAATCCTGGAGTGTTGAGGTACAACTAGTAGACTGGAATAGTTGCATATGGCATGGAATAATCCTGTGGCCTTTATGATATGTTTGGAGGAGCTGCATCAAGTTTAGAACTCCTTTTCAATGAAGGCATAAGAGGCAAGAGTAAACTGTACACTAATTGTAGGATCTGGACTACCTCAGGGAGTTTCCAGAAGTGCAGTGGTTGGAGAGGTCATGGGAATTTACCAGACTAAACTTTGTGGAAAAAACATGAGAAGTCTGGGTACTGTCTGGCATGTAAAAAGTAGTACATAAGAGATATTTGAATAACTCAGGTCATACAGGCCTTGGAAAAAGTCTCTAGGTTAGCTGTTGTGCAGGTCGGGGATGGCCAGTCCAGTTCAGATAACTGGTTGTATAAACTGGGCTAGATTTGACAGGTTGCTAAAAATGTGTGGGTGGAAAAATCAGAGATACTCACAAGGCTAATCCCTCAAGGAGAATATTTGATATCTGAGTACCAAACAGTTATGGAGGGATTGCACAAAGGCTAATCTACATTCTTCTAAACATAGAACTCTATTTCCTATTTACTGTACAGTAAACAAGTATGCCTTCCCTTTCTTCTTGCATCTACAGTTGTTATTCACCCACAAGTATGATTAGATAGTAGCTGTTTCTAACTCTTAAAAATTGGAAACTATTAGGCAGTCCTGAACAGTGTGGACAACTGCTCTTGATTGTCATAAGAGAGTTGTTAAAGGAAGTAGTATAATAACAGTGCCATGTGACAGTATATGAAGATCTGAGAGGAATCACAAAGTAATCTGCACCAAATAAGTTAGGAAATACAGGACCTATGCCAAGGTAAAGAGGGTATTATCTATTGTATCCAAATATTTCAGAGTATCCAATCAGAAAAATATATGGGCAAACTGATGTAGCTTGTTGTTTAATAAAATGTTAAAGCAGCTTCCTCTAATTTTAGCATAATATATATGAGAGAAAATTATATCAGACTCATTATTTAATTGTTGAAAAAAATCTGAGTCTTCAATGCAGTCTAAATACTAAAATATTTATGTTGTGATGGTGTTAACATATTGCTGGAAACATTTGGGACCATTATTAAAGAAGGAAGAAGCAGGTAAATTGTAAGAAATCAGAGATAAAGGAAATGAGTGAGATACAAAATTATTGCTATTTGAAGAATACCTGCTACAAGAGAAATTACCCAGGGCACTCACATGGCAAGCATAAATGTGGAACAAATAAGATTTATGAAGATAACTATCTTTTAATTAACGTATATTTATAACTGTAAAATTAGTTCTTCTTATAAAAGAAGCATAAAATTGGCATTACTAATCTCACAATTTGATCCTAAGTATCTTACATATGCAGAACTAAACATTCTGTAAATAGCTACTCAAATTTGGTCTATGTATTTAAAATTACATTACATGTATACTGCTTCAATAGAATTTAAATGCCTATTTCAGAATAACATTAGACTTTTAATTTAAATTGATTCCTATACATAAAATCATTCTTTGTAGTTAAATTTTTATATTTTATATTTGTATTCTTATATTTTGTTTATATTTTTAAACTACAAGATGTTTTAAAACTGAACAAAAAGAATATTAAAATAAAAGGATTAGATGATCCTTTTCCTATTCCTTCTTAAATCATTTTCTCTCTCTCTCTCTCTCTCTCTCTCTCTCTCTCTCTCCTCTCTCTCTCTCTTTCTCTCTCTCTCTCCCTCTCTCTCTCTCTCCCTCTCTCTTTCTCTCTTTTTCTCTCTTTCTCTCTCTGTGTATGTGTGTGTGACTATATATTTTAATATGAACTCATTTTTACCTTAGAGAATGTTTGATTATTTTTTCTGGACCCACTAGAAACAAATTCCTTCAGTTGTCATTCTCTGATTGCCTATATAGTGCATAGGTTTTTAATAATTGAATAGAGTGGACAAAGAGAGACTCTTATTTAGGGCTTTGATTTGGTCTCTATGCTTTGTTCGTTGTGCTTCTGGCTTTCACTTTCTATTCTGTTTTAACAAATAGTTACTCTGAGCTGGTGAGGTGCACTTCACTTCCACTAGATGAACATTCCCCAGAGTAATATCATCAAGTTTGACTTTTAGTGAAAGCCTTTCTAGAATGGAGAATACACTAAAGTCAGCTGGGTTCTTTAGCATATCTACAATAATTCTAAATTTCCTTTTTAATTTTTTTTATTTCCTGAATGAAGGAAGAAAGTATTTTTCTATGATGCAGATGTGTGATATTTTCCTGTAAAGATATGAACAAAATTCTACTTTCTTCAAAGAATTAACAAAGTAATGATTCTATCAAGATGTGCAAGACAGGTTGTTTATTGGAATTGTTTACAGGATTATGGCTGAGAGGGTACTTATAAGATAGATGACTAAAGACTAATTTTGTTTGATTGTAATTCCTGCTTGTCCCCACACAAGCTGGGAAACCTCTCCCCTCTTTCCTCAACTCCACTAGCACAAGAGAAGCTCATGACTGAAAAATCATTACCCTTTGTCTTTGTGTCTCTAGAAAGACCACCCAGAGGTTCAGAATTTGATTATATATATTCACAGTCCCAGTTCCTGGCAGGTATATCATCTCCTTTCACTTGAGGTCTGTAAAGCCTACCTGCTTCAGCCTGAATGCCCAGTTACTTGAACCCATTCTTTGGAACTGGTCAACCCACCTCAGAGCAGTAGGCCTACTAAAACTACATTTATCTTCTTTTAAACTGGTATCCTTGGATCACTATGAGAGAGGAGAAACCCATTAAAAGGCATTTAGAAAAAGCCTACAATGTGAACAATGACTCATGAAATCTCCAACCCTTTAGTTGTTTACAAAATCTCAGGGAAGCTTCACAAGTCATGGAGTTGATTCTGCTTTTACTGTCTTTGATTACTTCTAGATTCTTCTTGAGAAGTCACTTACTGGTGCCATAACTTGAAAAAGAGACCCTGTGTGTAATTTGTTACTTTTGGGAACTTCTTAGACTGCTAGTTGTTTACTTTTTGAGTCTCATGACCTCATGACTCTCACCCACCACCATGATGAGATATTTCTTTTAGAACTTCCTAAAAGCCTCCTTTCTTAATGTAATGTTTCAATTTGGAAGAAAATGACATATAACATTCTGTCCCTTTCTTTGCCTCTTGAATTATTTCACCATCTTTTCTGCAATACTCTCTGAGACTTTGAATGGACGATTTGCATTTATGGCCAAATATGGTCTAGCAATAGTCACTTGTTCTCAAGATTTTTATCCTTGGTTATGTGTCCCTGTGAAATAACACTTACCAAGAAAATTCCTTGTTGGTTGATTGAAGCTGACAGAAACAGATTTATATATGTAATCACAAATTTTAAGAAGGCAATTTGACACGTCACATCCATTTAATAAAACAGTGAAAATGGTTTACCATACTGGAACCTATGACTTACCATCTGTAATTTTGCTTTCTTAGCTCAAAGGAATCAGGCAGAAATACTTTTCCAATTGAGAATTCTATGATCCATAATAGACATGCTATGAATATACTATGAGATAAAATGTTTCTAGTGTTGTGTTACTGTAGCATGCAGTATATATTGCCAAGTAGGTATTTTGGTGATAGTTACTCCTGTCTCAGTAATGGTCTGAAAGCACTTCTAGTAGTATGAATTGAAATCAGTAAAATGAGAGCTTACAATTCAATCTTAGCTTTTTTTTCATTATGTCCTACAGCTGAAGTACGGTGCATTAGCCAACTTGTTCCTACACTATAGTTTTATCATGAGAGAAACAAAAAATGAAGCATGCTTTTTGTCTTGGGGAGCTTCAGGTACTTCAGTTGACAACAACATGTAAGCTACAGCCTATCACTTGCAATGAATTTTTTCTTTGACCATCTGATGGATGCAAATAGTAGCCATTTTTATCTGTCTAGGGTGCTCCCTATACTCAGACTTTATGATTACTACTTTAGTAAGACAGTTTTGCTTTCAATTAACCCAACCTTAGTAGGGTTATAAAACAGATAGATGAATTATTGTGCCTGGTTATTTTTCAGCTCAGTTTTCACTGTATTTGTAAAATGACTAATTTATCACTACTGATTCTCAGCAGGAGATCATTCTTGTATAGCACTTTCCTTGAAGATTGAAATATTTCATCCTACAAGGAAGCCATTTAAAATTAAAAAAAAAAGTAAAACACTCAAATCAGAATCAAAAATTCCTAGAAACTGACCAGATTCACTTGACTCCTCCCTCCTAAGAGTAAACAATAAAGTCGGCTGAGAATTACTCACAGACAAATCAAACTGTTAAAAAGACTCTCAGATAAGCCAATTGCAAAAAAAAAAAAAAAAAAAAAATTCTGCCACTAGCTGCTTTATGGAAGCAGAAATCAGTTAAGCTTACCTGAAGATGTTTAAACCAACTCACCATATGCAAAGGACACTATTCAATGTGTGGAACTTCCGGCAGACTCTGCACTATGTTCCATATTCCAGCTTTTATGAACTGTCACTTGAGCTGGGGTGGATTTGTTGATTCTTTGAATCATACCTTCTCCTTTAAGTAACCCCTCACCCTTTCTCCTGTAAGCAATCCCAATGAAACTCATTTGCTTACATAACTGGATTTTGGTGGTATCTTATATTTTATATTTTGTGTGTTCTGAAGGAAAAATCTTGTCACACAAAATAATTGTTGTCTAAACTGGGACATGGTAGAACCAAAGATGAATTGAAGACAAGTGAATGTGAAGTCCTGGTTGTGGGTAACAAGGCATTCATCTCAGGATGATCAGCCTGACGGTGAGCATTTGTGAAGGAAATTTTAGTACAGCTGTCCTATTCTGTATGATGTGAGCTAATGTGTCTTATGAGACACATTATGAGAGCGTTTGCAAGTTTTTTCTAACAAGATCTCCTGCCTTTGCCCTCGATTCCTCCACTCTGACACTCAGGGGCACATGAGCAACTATATTAATAGGTCACAGCATTAACTAGCTTAAGAACCACTGCTTTAAAGCCCAAAGAGCTAAAGATAACCTTATGTGCATGCTTTCATTGGAGGACATCAAGAAATTAAGCAGAAACAGAACTCAAAACATTCACCATGATGGCTAGCTTTAATAGTATCAGACAGAGATAGGTAGGCCGATGGCTGGAAAAGATGAAAGAGGACAGACTCTTAGAATTCCTGGGCAAGAAATTCAGGGTGGGAAGGAAAAGGGAAAATGATGGGAAGCAGAAAGGTCAGACTTAAGAGCCATTTGACATGTAAGAATAAGAGAAAGTAGCCTCAGGGGCCACTCCCAACTACTACTATTACTATGATGACAATGATGACAACAACAATGACATGCCTGCTACTGAGGTAACAGAGATGAAATAAAGGTATTAAAAGGTGTTAATTCAGGAGTATCAGAGGAGAAAGTTGGTTAGCTACATGGAGTTAAGGAGAAGCCCATTCATTGAGCTAGTAAGGCATATTAAAAATAACGCTGTGTATGTGTGTGTGTGTGTGTGTGTGTGTGTGCACATGTCTGTATGTCTGTGTATTTGTGTATTTCATTCATGAATCCAGAGAATTCTAGGAAGTAATAAAATGTGTGATCACCCTCAAGGAGCTCACAGCAGATTAACTATTTACTGCTACAATAAAATGCTATACATTTCAGTGTAAGTTATATAGTTAGCCATTGTTTTCATATGAAAGAAAGTAATATTACATAGTGATAAAGAAAACATTTAAAAAATCTGTCATTTTGTCCAGTTACATCCTTTAAATGCATTCAGTGTTGAGCATCCAGCTATAGACAGACATGCCGAGATTATTCATACTTCAGATGTGTGCTTTCTTCAGTCATCATCACAGAAGCTTCTTCCTGGAGTATATGGGGCAAAAAACTAATGCCTCTAGTCAAATAATATGCACAGAGTGAAAGAGTTTAGATCACTTGACCCTAAAATGAATGTCTCCATTGAGCAAGACACCGAGAAATCAAGTCCTTCTAGACACAATAGTGCTAATTCACAGAAAATTCTCAGAGATAGTAGGCCTGCACAGGTCTGCATATGACAGATTCCCAAGTCTGAAAGAAGTAGATACATTCCTTTTATCCTTACCTAGATAAAAAGTAAAAAAATAATTTCATAAAAGGTAATTTCCCTGGAGAATCAAACCATTCTTAACAGTAGATTTCATGCCAGGCCAAGAGAAATGGCTTACACAAAAGGAACTCAATGGCATCTTTGTAAGTTCTTTGACTCATAATATTAACTTAGGGTTTTGTTTGATTTTTATACTTTTACTTTATAGGTCCTTTGCATATATATTATGGCTAGAGTTAGGATTTCTATGGAGTTCTTACATGGGTATGTGAACATGTGTCTTGTGTGTGTGTGTGTGTGTGTGTGTATTTGTATGTGCTCCTTATTTTCTTGTTTTGTTGTATTCCAATTTGATTATGATAGATCTTTATATCTTATTTTATTGTTTTTATTTATTGTTCCTGAGATACCTGTTTGATTTTTAACAAGAGAAAGAAATGGAAGGATGTAGATGGGAGGTTCAGTGGGGCAATTCAGAGGGGAAACCTTAATCAGAGTATACTGTATGAAAAACATCTCTCTTTAATAAAAGACAAAATATTCAAATTGAAAGCAAGGAATTGCCTTTCCATCCCTCACCTGGTCATTTTGGCTGGGGCAGACACATAGCTGGTCTGCTCCTGTGGAGACACTATTTCCTGAGCCATCCTAGAGGAACCACTGCACTCAGAGCAGCAGGTAAGAAACTTCTCCCACTACCCTACACCCCAGAGTTACAACTGGGATCCAGGGGTGCTCAGGACCCATCAGCCACCAAACCCCACCCCTCCAGAATACCACTTGCCTTCCACGCCTTGCCTGGTCCTTTTGGCTAGGGCAGACACCTAGCTGGTCTGCTCCTGTGGAGACACTTTATCCTGAGCCATCCTAGAGGAGCCCCTGCACTCAGAGCAGCAGATACCGTACCCTGAGCCATTCTAGAGGAGTCAGTCAACTCAGACCAGTGAACACCTAGCAGGTCTTCTCCTTTGAAGATACCATATCCTGAACCATCCTAGAGGAACCACTGTACTCAGACCAGCAGGATCCCAGAGGTGGCGTGAGTCCCTGGAGTTCTTACACTCAGGAATTTACAATCACAAGATCACAGAGACATCTGGACTCTGAGGAGTTCTGACACAAGCATTATAAGTTGAAAGACAGACTCCAGTCAAACACAGTGAGTGCATGTAACACTAGAGTTAACCAGATGGTGAAAGACAAGTGCAAGAACATAAGCAAAGGAAAATAAAGTTACTTGGCATCATCAGAACCCAGTTCTCCCACAATAGCAAGTCCTGGACACCCCATCACACTGGAGAAGTGGGATTCAGATATAAAATCACTTCTCTGATGATGATAGAGGATTTTAAGAAGGACATAAGTAACTCCCTTAATGAAGTACAGGAGAACATAGGTAAACAGGAAGAAGCCCTTAAAGATGAAACACAAAAATTCCTTAAAGAACTGAAAGGAAACACAATGAAGGAATTAAACAACACCATTTAGGATCTAAAATTAGAAATGGAAACAATAAAGAAATCTCAAAGGGAGACTACGCTGGAAATAGAAAACCTAGGAAAGAGATCAGGAGTCATAGACTCAATCATCACCAACAGAATACAAGAGACAGAAGAGAACATCTCATGTGCAGAAGATACCATGGAAAACATTGACACAACTGTCAAAGAAATTGCAAAATGCAAAAAGCTCCTAACCCAAAACATCCAGGAAATCCAGGACACAATGAAAAGACCAAATCTAAGGATAATAGATATAGATGAGAGTGAAGATTCCCAACTTAAAGGACCAATAAATATCTTCAACAAAATATAGAGGAAAACTTCCCTAACCTAAGGAATGAGATGCCTATAAACATACAAGAAGCCTACAGAACACTGAATAGATTAGACCAGAAAAGAAATATCTCCTGTCACATGATAATCAAAACATCAAATGCACAAAACAAAGAAAAAAATACTAAAAGAAGTAAGGGAAAATGATCAAGTAACATATAAAGTCAGACTTATAAGAATTACACCAGACATTTGACACCAAGTTGGAATTTAAGCCTTGAAAATGTCACACCAACTTAAATATATGTCTCCAGTTGCAGTCTTATCCCTGAAAAGCTTCTGTATCCCATGCTCCTTTATTAAACAACTTTATTTTATTATACAAATCATACTATTTCTGGGACATTCTAGTTTGAATAGCAAAGCATTTTCATGGATGTTACTAGCATTGGACTAGAGCCAGGTTTCAAACTGTAGCCCGTATCTCATTTGCTAGGGTCTACAGTAAAATCCAAATACATTCAAATAGAAATTTGGTTTAAATTATTTAAATAGTTCTGATGATTGTTTATACTTTGGAATAGCTTGAAATGGATCTTTTACCTCCTTTCAACACTGGTCTCTTGTTGCCTTCACATACTATTTCCATTTCCTTCCTATAATCTTTCTTTTACTCCACAAACCCATGCTCATTTCTCATGTTGAAAAACAAGGTGACTAACCCTAGGTTCTCAACATTCCTCACATGACAGATATAAATGCATTTACTAAGCAAATCTCATTTTTCTTCTAAAAGCAGTTGTGGTGGCATTTATGTTTTCATTTGTATTTGTGCTGCTTCACAATCCAGAAAAGCATCAGAAAACATGGTTTTATTTTAGCATTTCTTCTGAACTTTCTTTATTTTCTTTTTCTTTTACATGAATCAAATTCTATGAAAGTATAAGCTATTTTGATGAAAATTTTGTATTTTGTCCAATCAAATACCTGTTTCACACATGCTCTAGTTTTTGTTAAATGATTTTATGTATTGTTTCTAATTCATTTACTCTTGGACATTTAAAATATGTCTTCTAAGTAACTGAAAACATGTTCTGATTATGTCAGTTAAAACTGATGCTTTCTTCAAAGGGATGAAACACACACACAAACATACATACACACACACACACACGCACAAACATAAAAACAACACATGTTCCTACAATGGCACAGAAATAGAGACAGAATACAACCATGCTAGACACCTGTCTAAAAGCACAACAGAGTATTATTAATAGTGTTAGGAATAGTGCTCGCCTAAGAGATGGGTTTCACATTGGGACAGTTATTGGTTTCCTGTTCCCTTAGTCTCTGTTCCATCCCTAGTCCATGAATTTCTTGCAGACAGGATAAATTTTGGGTCAAACATTTTGTGGGTGACAAGCATCCCTAAGCATCCTGATATCCCCCTGAACCCTCTTTCTCCCCACACATTTCAGTCCACCTTCATCAGACTGTGAATCCTGAAACATACAGGTTAGTTTTTCTTCCCATCCATCTTTCCTACTCATTGAGTCTCTGGGCACCCAAGCTGCCTGAACATTCTGATCACCCACTGTAATGCAGCTCTCTGTTCACCTTCTTTGGACCTATGGCTCCTGAACCTGCAGATCCAGAACATGCAGCCAAGGATACCATCAGAGACCTCCATACCAAGACCACTGAGGTTAACCACCCTCCCAATACCTACTATATAAGTACATGCAGGGACTAAAGCCATTCAGATGGCTAAGGGCACCCAAAAGAACACAGTCAGCAAACATCAGGCAATATGATACCTTCAGGGAACAGCTACCCTTCTGCACAAGAAAATGACCTTAAATCCAATGTTATAATGATGATAGAGCCCTTTAAAGAGAAATGAATAAAACTCTTAAAGGAATACAGGAAAATACAATCAAACAGAGTTTTTAAAACTTTTAAAGACATACAAGAAAATACAATTAAACTGGTAAGGAAATAAATAAATAAATAAAACTGTTCAAGACCTGGAAGAGGAATAAGGAAATAGAAGCAATAAAATAAAATAAAATAAAATAAAATAAAAAAAAAAAATAAATAAAAAAATAAAAAACTACACACACACAATACTGAGGGAATCCTGGATAAGGAGAACCTAGGGAAGAGAATAGGAACACGATAAGCATTACCAACAGAATACAGGAGATGGAAGATTCAATGAAAGATATACATCAGTCAAAGAACTACATCAGTCAAAGAAAAATCTAAAAGATTGTTAAATCTAAAAGATTTCCTGACACAAAACTTGAAGAAATCTGGGAGACTATGAAAAGACCTAACCTATGAATAATAAAATGTTTTAGCTACAAGGCACAGAAAAATATTCTCAAAAAAAAAAAAATTCTAGAAAAAATCTTACCAACCCCCAAAAAGAGATGCCTCTTTCTTTTAACCTGCCCAGTGCAGTGCTGTTTGTACTAGAACCATGGAAACCACATCTCCACTATTGTAGCTGTCTCCCTTTTAGGTGGAAACTCTATCTCTTCTACTGTTGCAGCTGGCTTTTCTATGTTATGATTATTGATGATACAGTATATTGGTTATTTCTGCCTGTAAATGAATAATATTAAAATAATCAAACAAGTATAGAAGGGTTTATTTTAGCTAGTAGTTTCATTCCATATATCTTCTATCATGTGTGTGAGGACAGAACATTACATTAGCAGAGACATGTTGAGAAATTCATTTTTCTATTCTCTGTACAAAGAGAACAAAGAGAGGGTAAATAAGGAGGAAGTACAGCGAAATGTAGCTGTCAGTCATACATGTACAATGATGTTAATCTGCTTATGCCTGTCTACTATTTTATAAAAGCTCTAAATAATACCATCACATTAACATTTCAACAAAGGACTTATAAATTCATTAATCAGAATCTATTATCTAAGTGTCTCTGTAAACACCATCAACGATAAACCTAGCAATTTTCAGAAGTTGTGTTGTATTTAATTCTCATTTTCTTCCAGGAACTTTGTTTTGTTCTGTTAGTTCTTTATTTCTTCTTTGAACCACTCATTATTCAGCAACATGGTTTTTAATCACCATGGATTTGAACTTATTTAGTATTTCCTATTTAGTATTTTTTTTTTATTATTTGTTAATCTTAAATTTCATTGCATAGTGCTTAACTATGATACAGGGACTATTACATCTTTATAAATTTGCAAAGATCTTTGTGTATGTGTGTCTTCAAATACGGTTTTCTTTTAGGAAATCTCCCATGTGTTTCTGAGTAGAATATGCATTCCTTGATGTTTAGGCAAATGGATTGATGTTAATCCAGTTTCAAACCTAGCAGTGTTTTTTTAATTAGTTTTTTAAAATTATTTTAATTAGTTTTTAAAATTAGCTTAATTATAAGAGAGAGAGAGAGAGAGAGAGAGAGAGAGACAGAGAGACAGAGAGACAGAGACAGAGAGAGACAGAGAGAGATCAGCTCTTATTCTGGTAGGTTTTTCCTTGTGACTTGTGTTTTTTTTTCCTCTTACAGCTCTCAATAAACTTTTTGTTGTTTTGTATACTTAATGTTTTCACTATGATAAGCTATGAAAATTTTCTTTTCTTGTCTATTTAGTATTTGGTGTGCTTCCTTTTTTTTTTTTTTTTTTTTTTTTTTTTGTATGGGTTTGTATTTCCTTAGTTTGAGGTAATTTTCTTCTTTGATATTGTTGAACATCTGATTTATAGCAATGTTTGAGATCTTTCTCCTTCATGTATGCCTATTATTCAAAAAGTTTTTATTTGTTTGTTTCTTATGCTTTACAGATTTTTCTGTGTGTTCATTTCTCTGTGAGAGTGTGTGTTTTAATTCATATTTTTATTTCAAATTTTGTTTATTTTTCTAAATTATCTTCTCTGTCTTTGAGTCCTAATATTTATCACCTGCTTGATTCCTTCTACTTGGAAGGCTTTCCTTTGATTTTCCATTTGATTTTTTAGATATTTCAGTTCCATTTTAATTCTCAGCTTGAGCCATCTGCAATGTTTCTTTTATTTCTTGAGTTCTGTTCTCAAATCCTGCCTTCATCATTTCCACTAGCTTAATATTTGTGAATTCTTGGGATTTTCTCACACATTTACATTTTAATTTCTCTTTTAAGGTCTTTCTCCTAAATTCTATTATATTTTTGCTTTTTATATTCTTTAATCTCTTTAATTCTTTGATGAAGTTTGTAATTATTTTTCTAAATGCTGTATTTTGAGGTTTATTCTGTAATTTTCATTGAAAAATATTGCAACATTGCCCATACGTTTTGAAAAAGATACTGGCTTGATCTCTCATATGTTGATAGTTTTGCAGTGGGTTCTGAACATATGGCCTTCCTTGGTTAACTGTAATTCTGATATGGCCAGAGCAGTTTTTTTGCATAACAGTGGATGTGGATGAGGTTAGGCCTTGGAGCTAGAAAGAGCTAGGGTAAGTGAAGGCAAGTGGACAGAGAGGACTATTCATGTCTAGAGGATATGCCTCCAAGTCCAATCTGGGAGTCAGTGGTTAGATCTTGCTTGGTAGAATGATAATTGCTAGAGATGCACCTGCACTTTGTTTAGGGATTGTTAAAGAAGGTCAAAAGACAAGAGATTGGTTTGGCATAGGTGACTGGGCAAGTACTAAGGTCGGCCCTGCCATGTGGGACTCCAGCTAAATCTGGTGGTTTGTGGGCTGTACATTGTCAGGGAGTGAAATGCACATATATCAGACTGGAACTTTTATACATATGTAGGTGATTTAGCTAGGAGGTGAGGTTGTGTGCAGTGCAGGAGAGACATATGGATCATGGTACTTTGGGGTGGTCCTGCTAGAAGCCTTGAGGTTGGTTGCAGTGGAAGTAGGGATGACAAGACAAAGATGTGGCACTGAATGTGAGAGATAAGTTACATCTTGTAGAATGGGGAGAAAATGTTGATGTGGAGGATTAGGAAGAATCAACAAGTTAAACCTGGGAAAAGGAAGTGGTGATATTCTCAGTTGCAATGTGTATAGTATTATTTATACTCATGGGACTTATATTTTATTTTTTATTAGGAATATGTATAAATGCAATTATGACTTTATGTATATATTATTTTTAAGAAAGATGGGGATATTTTTAAATATTGCATAATTAATTCTGCTGGAAATTTCTAATTTTATATAGAAAAAAATTCAGCATCATACTTTGAGCTTTTATTAACCAAATTAAAGTCCTTCGTGTTGCTGTTTTTCTAATTATTTTTCATTTAAGTCTCTAAAATTCTGACTCAAAAAATTTCATAATTCTTTATTTTTTGCTGCTTCAATGGTCAGTTAAATTGACTCACATTCAAGCATTTGGTTACAGCTTATTCTAAGTACTGTCAAACACCAAGATACCATGTAATGCCCTTCTATGAGTTTGCAGTTTCTTAATATATGTTTCCACAAATGTATATAAAGTGATATTTAGTATTTTCACAGTAACAATGGATAATTTATTCATTTGTGTATAGGGAGATAATTTTATGTGTATAGATTCCAAGAAGAGTATGTCTTACAGAATACATCCTCTTTAAAAATATATTTTAAAAGGGTTTCCAAATAAGACTTCCTAAAAGGGTTTTATAGTAGACCATCATGTATGAACTTATTTAAGATATGCATTTGTATGAATATATATGTCTATGTATGCATAAAGATGTAATACATATTTTTAGTTTTATTTGTTTATTTAGTTTAGAGAATGTTCCACAAAGCACATATGAATATAAAAGTATAAATTGTATAAATTAAATTTTGTTGTCACTTACTTTGTGATGATAAAGGACTTAGCAGAACATTTTAACATAAATAAATTAATTATCATCTTTTAATTTCATCTCTATATGTTAGAAATGACTGAAGAGCATTTTTAAATTTCAAAAGTCAGAGAATATGACACTTTCTAATCACGCAGTTATGACCAGTCTAAAAATTAATGTCAGCTTTCCTATTCAGAACAAGAAATTATACAATGGTGATGCCTATAATAGGTTTGGGTATTCCCAAGCATGGAACACTCAAACTGTTGTTCACTAAAGACACTACTAAAGTGCTGAGAAAATCATTTTACTAAACAAGTATGACTCTTCAAATTGCTTTTGGCACAGGATTAGAAGTAACCACCACTACATTATTTACCTGGTCTTTTGTTTTGTTTTGTGTTTTCTTCTTTATCAGAAGTATAACCTAGAACCTCGGGTTCCTGAACAGCTTAAGCAAGAGTTCTACCCCTGAATTATGGTCCCAGCTATTTTTTGCTTATATACAGAAGGCATGGACAAAAGGCCAATCTTGTTCATTCTAGACCGGTTGGTCTTTAAGTTATTTCTGCTCCTTTATAAAATATTCCACCAGTTTTAGTACAGTATGTAATCTTTGCAGACAATAAAAATATTGTTTAAAAACCAGGACATTGTGGGTCCCTGTAGCTGGAATGCAGAGAAGGGCCCCCGAAAGACATGTGGTGTCCATGGGATTAAGAGATTTAGTTTCATGGTGGATGGTAGATGGCTCTGGATGCACACCCCAGTGAAACTCAGGTCAGACCTGAGTTAAATAGGGAGGGAAAGGGAGGAGGGTCTGGGGAAGAATGTTTAATTGCCTATCCCTCTGACCTTTAGGTATCTCATTAATCTCTCTAGGGCTGAGGCTTGTAGTCAAACCCTCTACCTGTGCGCTTTGGGAGGGGATGCATTGTCTTATGTGACTGAACAATGCAGGTTAATGAAGTTCCACATCACATGTTAGGAGCCTGGATTCTGGGAGTGCGGTGCAATAAATGCCTGTCCCTTGCAGGGTCTCTGGGCTACCTCCAGCCATTGCTTCTACCAAAAACCAAGTCTCCTTTCACAGGCCTACAAGACATCATTTGAAACGAGTTGATTCAATTTCTGATACAGTGACCACTTACCCATATGTTAAGAAGCTTCCCTGAATAATCACCTGAACTCAATCACATTGTGTGTCACTGCAATATATTTACATTATTTTCAAAATTAACATTGGTGTCATTGAACCATCTGGGCAATGTTATTAAAACATAACTTTTAATTGATAGTGAGAATTCTCCACATGCCACATATTATTGCAAATGCTTTATTTGCACCAACCCATCTGTTTTTTATATCAACATTATGAATTTAGTACTTTCATGATTTCCATTTTATGAACAGAAAATAAAAAAAGAGAAAAAATTAGGAAATCACTCAAACCTAAAATTCAGATAATGAAACTATGTAGTGATACGTATATTGTTTGATTTGAAATTGAGAAATCAGTGGTACAGCATATCAAGGGGCTCATATTTGAGGCTATTACAAATAATATATGACCCAGGACAGTCACCTGATGTTAATCTTTAAAAAGTTACATTATGTGTGTGATGTTAAGGTCACATTGAAAGTAGACCCAGGTGAATACTAAAACTCAGTGAGGAGTCTTAATAGCAATATAATCCATTCCATGTATGGACTTGATTTTTGTTTCCTTTTTTGGTCAGAGTCTCACTATTTTGAGTTCCGTGATCTTGACTCATAGTACTCATCCTTATTCTCCTTCTTGATGGTGAAATTAGCAGTATGAGTTGCTTAGATTTTAAGAGAAAGATGAACAATTGTGAAAACAATCTGAATGTCTTTTGTACTTAAATGTATTCCTAAACACATAGAGTGAGAATATTAACCTTCTGCTGAGTGATCATATTTTATATAGAAATGTTATGATGAACATAATATAGTTATAAAGAATATAGTTCATAAAGAAGAAAAGAAATTACTGTCTGAGGAGATAGAGCAGATGAATGTAAGGTAGGAAAGACATCAAAAGTGAATCTTAGCAGTACAGTCATCTTAAACTTATATCTTTAGTTAATCTCAAAAACAGATGTGACAGGAATTTAGTGTCCCTTTCAACCTTGTCTGAGATGTTTCTATTTGCAGTAGATGGGTATTAGCATGATGACATACAGCTGGCTATTCTACAGAGTATAAAGGACTGTACAATACTGCACATTAAAAAGAACATGTGTACTATAGCACCTCTCAAGACTAGAATTATTGTGGAAGAGCGGCAGAAACAATATAAGAGCCAGAAGTTGTCTATACTTCAGGGAAACAACTTCTAGACACAGCAGGGCAGCTTCACATGTGAACTGACAGTATTCACAAAACCTATACATCCTCAAGTCAGAGGGAATCCAGTAATGTAAGAGAATTGGGCACATAGTCTTTTAGTGAATGGACATTATTAATTCCTAGGAGAAGAAAGACAGTTTTCTCAAAGACTATGTATCCCTTATGTATTGACCATGCTGTAGTATAGGAACAATATGCAATAATATCTTCTCACTACTAACTGGCTTTGAGGGGTTTAAAACAAAACAAAACAATAAATTTGGGTAGGAATGGAAGGTGGGGTGAATATTTAAAATATTGGAAAAGCAGGTAAATATAATCAAGTGACATTGTAGGAAACATGAACCACTTAAATAACTAATTTTAAAAAGACAACCAGACATTCTGGAAGTACTTATATTTTGTAAACTTTAAAAAATCATATAGAAACATTTACAATTAATTTAATTTGTAAAATAATGCCAATTTCTACATCACTTATCTTTCAACAAAATTTTATTTAAGTGCATCCACCTTGCACCAATCAAAATGGCTAAGATCAAAAACTCAGGTGACAGCACATGTGGGCAAGAATGTGGAGAAAGAGGAACACTTCTCTATTGCTAGTGGGATTGCAAACTGGTACAACCACTTTGGAAATCAATCTCTAGGTTCCTCAGAAAATTAAAATAGATCTACCTGAAGACCCAGATATACCACTCTTGGGTGTATACCCAGAAGATGCCCCACCATGCACAGAAGCATGGGTTCCCTAGTTCATAGCAGCTTTATTTGTGATAGCTAGAAGATGGAAACAACCCAGTTGTCCTACAACAGAAAAATGGATATAGAAAATGTGGTTCATTTACACAATGGAATAGTATTCAACCATTAAGAATGAGGACATCAGGGATTTTTCATGGCAACTGGATAGAAATAGAAAATATCATCCTGGGTGAGGTAACTCAAACTCAAAAGACATGTATGCAATGTACTAACTAATAAGTGGATATTAGCAAAAAAGTACAGAATACATAGGATACAATCGACAGACCTCAAAAAGTTTAATAAGCCTAAGGCCCAAGTGAGGATGCCTCAGTTCTACTTTGGCAGAAGAAAAAGCAATCCTGGGTGTGGGAGAGGGACAGAGGAACCAGGGTGGAAAGGGGACAGGAAGGGAAAAAAGGGAACATGAGCAGGTATTGATAGTTATCAGGAGTGAAGCTCTGAGGGCCAGCAGATATTGGAAACAGGCAACCTTGGATATATAGAGGTTATGAGATCCTCCAGAATATACCAGAGACCTGGGAAGTGAGAGAAGCTCAGACTCAAAGGGAGGGACTCAAATAAAATCCCCAACAGTGGAGAGAGGGAAATTGTAGAGTCTACCTCCAGTAGAAAGATAGTTGATCAAGTGGAGGGATGAGGATACCATCCCACACCAGAAACTCTGACAAAGAATTGTCTTAAAGAACTGCAGAGCCAAAAATGGAGAAGAGACTGAGGGAAAGGATGTCCAGTTACCTTCCGAAATGGGATCCAGCACAAGGGGAGGCTCCAAGGCCTGACAGTATTACTGATGCTATGGTGTTCTTACAGACAGGAGCCTACCATGGCTTGTTTTTGAGAGGCCCAAAAAACAGCTGAAAGAGCCATATCCAGATATTGATACCCAACCTCTGGACAGAATCCAGGAACCCTGTGGTTGAATGATGGAAAGGCCAGAAGAAACTGAGGAGGAGGGTTATCCCATAGGAAGACCAGCAGTCTTAATTAAGCTGGAACCTTAAGATTTCACAGACACTGAGCCATCAACTAGGGAGCATATACTAGCTGATATGATGCCTCTGACACATATATAGCAGAGGACTGCCTGGTCTGGCTTCAGTAAGAGAAGAAGCACCTATCCCTAGAGACACTTGAGGCCCCAGAGAGAGGAGAGGTGTAGTGTGGTGTTAGGGCACGGGGACATCCTCTTTGAGAGAAATGGGATAAGGAACTGTTGAAGGTTAGACAGGAGGGAGATATTGACTGAACTGTAAAAAAGATTAAGGAACAATAAAAAACAAAGTGCCTTCACAGGACAGTAGAGATTTTTCATGTCCCATAAAACATGTTATTTACATCATCATATGACAGTTCATTTATTATAAGCTGATTATTAGGTAGTTTGACTTTTGTCTTTTATCATGTAAATATTATTATTTAAGTTTATTATATAGCACATATTTACTTTATATAAAATGGTTATTGAAATGAAAAAATTAAGAATAACTATATTATAGTATAACTAACATAACTTCTTTTTAAATCTAATTTGCTCTCAGCTTTTATATTAATTAATAATTCCATTTATTTAAGAATGTTAACATGACTAGTATATCATACTCAAAATTTTGTCTCCCTTCTCAGCTCTTTCTTTGTGTCATGCTACTGCTCTTAAATTCCTAAACTTTCCATAATTATTATTGTTATTATAAATGTGTTTATGTGTGTGTGTCTCACAAACTGTGTCCATGTTGTTTACTCATAGGTACATGTAGTTAGAGCTGACATCTCAGCGATTTCTTATTTTGATATTTTTTAGTGTATCATATAAATGCATTCATTCAATTATGTAGGGGTCAATGGGACAGATAAAACTATTAATTGTACAAGTACATTTATGAGATTGGCTTACATTATATAGGCTTGGTAGTCAACATTAAAATGTTCACCAGTTAGCCACTTTATATAAGAGTCTGTATGACCAATCATCCTATTATAGAGATGAATGCAAAGAAAATTCCTGGATAGATGCTGGACTTCAGTCAATATTTGAAGACCAAAGAAAGGAGAGTTGCTATCAGTAAAGAATAGCAGCAATGGCAGCAACAGCATAGATGCATTAATGAGCTTGTGGGCAAAGAAAAGCAGCACTGATTTCCTGTCAGACATTTCTATGTTTAGGTCTCTGCCAGACATTTCTGGTTATTCTTGAGGAAGGTTTCTTCCCTCATTCAGTTCTCACAAGCCCCCTCTAGTGGTGAGTTCTTGATGTCTTCAAGATGAAAATCAAAATTGAACAATTCTAATTTGACTCTCCTTGTTAACTTGACATCTCTTGAAGATGCCATACTTAAATGATATTTGAAGTCATTTATTTACGTCAAATTCTAATGATAATATTAAGCCACAATTTTGAGGTTTGTCATTTTCCAAATCTCAGTCAATTGAGTGTGGGCCTTAGTGTTTTGGGTGAAAGCTGTTTTCACTTCTATGAAAAAAAATTCACCTTCCGAGACCCTGAATTACAGTCTATATTCATTTGCTCACTCATGGACTACCTTTGAAATCAGTTCACCTAAATTCTTTGACTTCATGTTTTTACGAAATGAGCCAAGTACACTAGTCTTTATTGCTATATTTTCTGGACTATGAAATACTTAATTATTTTATAATTTATATTCTGGTAAGATATATAAATTTTCAGTTTCTTTCATTAAGAAAGTTAAATATCTGACTTCTCCTCAGCTCATAAATATAAATCATAGCACATGATTATTGTGTTCTAATCTGCTTTCTGATATGCTATTTATTTACTAAATATATTATGACCTTACTTCTATAAAGCTATAAAAAGTATAGCTTTTTAGTCATATGAGTACATGTGTATTTTATGTTATTTTATAAATTAAGCTGTGATAGACAATTTGAGTGTGTGTGTATACATATCCAAATATATTTTATTATACAAACATATTCATTAATGATTTATATTTTATTGGAAAGTGTCTTATGCAGTTCAGGTACATTGCAAACCAACATGTAGCCAAGTTTGGTTTTGGACTTCTGATACTTTTCTTTCCTTTCTGGTGTTATGATTATAGGCATTATTGTGTATACCACCATGCCTTACTTAAATATTATTGAGAACATTATAATGAAATAAATATTAATTATTGATTAGTTTTCAACACCAAGCAAGAGGAAAAAAGTCTAGTTGTTTGGTGAATTAAACTACTTTCATTTTATTTATCACCAATGGTATTTTCTATAAAAACTGTTTAGGAAAATCCATGAAGTGATTATTTTACCTACAGGGTATGAGTCACCTGCTATTTTCTACACTAACAGAGCATAAGTAAGATTTTAATCCCTTTATCTAATCTTCTGTCAAGCTTCTAAAATAACTTTTTATGACTTTTGAGGATTATTCTGAAATGTTATGTTCAAACAAGAGACAAAAAGAATAAAATATGTTGAGGAATGAGAGGAAAGGAAATTATATTTTGATGTTTATCTACAAAGCAGTGCAAAACAAAAAAAGGGAAATGAAAATATAGCATGCTGAGATTACATCTTGGCAGATAGTTCACCAAAATAGTGTAGAATTATGTATATATATTTTATTAGCAAGATAATTGCTTTGTCAGTTTTCAGAAATTAACACATCAATGTTATCAATGAAAATTGATAAATGCAACTTCATAGAGATCACATAATAATTCAAAAAGCTAAGTCCCATGTTATTATAGGACATAACTCCTTGTCAAAAACTAAATGGGAGAGAGGAGAGAGAAGACAAAAAAATTGAAGCAAAAAACAAACAAAAATATATGAAGCTCTTTCTAAAGCTATAGATATAAAACTAGTCTAATCAATATTTTATATAGACAGAAGTATTCACATGCTGGTATGATAAACTTATTGTTTAAATGACCTTATCATAAAAACTGACCACCAGAATTTTAACATTAGGACCCACATGGTAGGGTTGGGGAGAATTGATTCTAACAAGTTGATCTTTTACCTCCACATGTGTGCTTACTGCACATGTGCCTTCAATCAAAATAAGCAAATAATAAATAAATAAATAAGTGGAACAAAAAATAATGAGTGCTTATGTTAATCTTTTAGATATTTTCATATAAACAAAACTAATGGAATTTTATCACTAGAAATGTGCAATTGTTTGTTTGGAAATGAAAAAATATTAAATGCTAACATATTGCTATTAAGTGTAGCATTTACTTTTAGAATCAATAGTAATGTAGATTTTTAGTCTGTCTTTGGGGATATACAGTTTATAAAGTTATCTTTTTTAATAAGATAAATGAAGTGGGGCTAATGAATATGGATTAGAGGTCTTTATGAACACTCTTAATTTGTAAGAGGAACTCAGGTTTTTACTAGAGTAAGAAGTCATATGTATAAAATCCAAAGCTCTGGCTGCTTTTCACCAATCTTTACTCTCTTTTCTTTTTCTTTAAGTTGAAATTTTGCTGCATATTTTCACCTCAGGTCCGGTTTCATTTTTCTGACTCTACAACACTTATGATTTCATCAAATTGAAATTTGCTCTGGAGGCAAACCAAAGGACTCCAAATAGCCATGGGTGAGAATTCAACCAAAATTTAAAAATCACGGAGAGGACTCCAGGGAACCCAACAAAGGCCCCTACTGCCTGGTTCACTGCTACTTTTTCCTTGGATATGTTTGTATCACTTTCAAGTCAGACTCTATACTTTCATAGAAAAATTATTTATGCATTATTTCTGATATTACAAAAGAAGTTAGGTGTGATAGTATAGTCATCACAAGAAATAGATAAGGCAGGTAACAGGATATAGTGAGTTATTTACTCCATTCGATTCTACCTTGTTATTCTATGAAAATTATCTAACACAAATAACTACTGGCTTCTGTTGGGGTTTTGATTTATGCTTACATGGGAATTTACATAATCTACTACAGGTCTGTGCCAATAGTTTTTTTTTTTTTTTTTGACTGATCAGTAAAGAGCTAGAGCCAATAGTTGGGCAGGGTGATAGAGGCAGGGGTTTTAGGATTCACAGGCAAGAAATGGAGAGACAGGTAGAGGGATTCCACCAGGAGGCAAAGCCAGCCAACATACATAAGTATCAGGGAAAGTGATCCCAGAGGCCACTACCTTGATTGGATCTGGCATGGCAGAAATGAAATATAGATTTAGCAAATATTAATTCAGGAATATGGGGGGGTGGGCAGTGTGTTAGCCACATGGAGGTTTAGGAACGGCCCAATCATTGAGCTAGTTAAGACATATCAAAATATGAAGCTTGTGTGGTGTGTGTGTTTCATTCATGAATTCAGAGCTCTCTGGAGTTTGGTGAGAAGTGCATGCATATGCTCCAGGGAATTTAGAACTGTCTTTAAGAATATTCTGCTACAGGCTTCTTCTAAGAAGACAAAATATCTAATGCAATTGACTGTAATGGCAAAAGAGAGTTTTACATTTTTTTAATTCTTGATATACACTATCAAAATTTAAACAATTTTAATACATTATGTAATTTATATAAATAAATTATTCTGATCTTAAATGAAGACCTACTCTTTTGAATTCTTGGCTTTGCTGAAAGACAAAGATGACCAGGATTCATAAAATATATAATCATTGTAAATTAATAACTTTTATTTATTGCTAATATAATGATAACACTAAGTCCAATATAACTCACTAAATAGTAGATATTAAATTGTTTAGGAAAGACACCCCCTTTTTTGAAATATTCACAGTACTTTATAAAATAAAGCTATTTTGTCTTTCCAATGTTCACTGAGCAATAACATAGTAAATGTTATTAAATGATTAGAATTACATCTGTTAAGAATTATGTTACCATTATTACCAATCATATGGCTAGCTATACAATTATAAGCAAGGAAATATAAATGGAAATATTTTAATAAAATACTCCTTTCTCTATAATAACATTTGTATGTTTATGTGTACTTATGTTTATAGTATATAGTTATTAGAATGATAAATTCTCAGATCCCATGGGCAAACAGCAATCTCTGATACTACTATTGATACTGTTATACTTGCAAACAGGAGCTTAGAATGGCTGTCTTCTGAGAGGCTCCACTCAGCATCTGACACAGATAGATCCAGAGACCTATAATCAAACACTGGAACAGCTTGGGAACTCTTATGGAAGGTCTGCAGGAAGGTTTTGGGTCCCAAAAGGAATAGGAACTTTACAGGAACACCAACAGAGTCAACTAACCTGAAACCCTTTGGGGCTCTCAGAGACTAAGCCACCAACCAAAGAGCATACATGGACTGGACAGAGTCTTCCCCCAAACCCCCCACATATGTAGAAGATATGTAGCTTGGTCTTCATGTGGGTTTCCCAAACAACTAGATGGAGGCTATCCCTAAAACTCTCCCTGTCTAAGGTATCAGATTCCATAACTCAGCTGATTTGTCTGGCCTCAGTGGAAGTGACTAGTGGTATAGAGATTTGATGTACCAGGGTGGGAGTATGCAGGGAGGGCCTATAATCTCTCAGAGGAGAAAGGAAAAGGTGAGGAGAGAAGAACTGTGGTGGGGCGTGGACAAGGGTTCATGATGTAAAGTGATGAAATAAAAAAGAGGAAGAAGAGGTGATTTCTGAGGACATATAAATGAATAGACAACACTAATGTGCCTAAGCTAAAATTCAGTTACTTAATTTTTAGTTCTATAGAGCATACAACAACACACACACACACACACATATATATATATATATATATATATATATATATATATATATATATATATATATATTCACAGTATTGAAGGTGCTATGCCAGCTTTCAAGGGAGTAGAGAAATTAATAGTTCTAGTCAGATGAAAACTCACTGATCCCCAACAATGACAGCCACAAAAAGGTATCTCCAACTGTATAATGTTGGCATCTCTATTTAAAGGTAATCTGAAGCAATCTTAGCAGAGGTTAAATTCAGGTGAAGAGGTATCCATACTTTATACTGTGAACCTAAAGGACCTTCAATTACTTTTGAGTTTGTACACCTTTGAGGAGAACATACTATTTATGCTTTCTTAAACCTGTATAATTCTTACACACAATCTAATTATTTATACTTATATAAGTATACCCTTCACTCCTCATCAAAGAAAGTTTATTTTTCAGAAGATAGAGAGTACCATAGAAATCTACACTTGGTAAATTATGGATAATAACTGCCTGGATGTTTTTCAGTTCCAATTGAAAACATCTATAGCACAACCTACACCAATGGCTCAAAGTTTATTGTCATCTTAGTCGAGTACTCCAGTTGCACTGAACATGGTTGTTTTCACCCATATTTGCTATGTGATGACAGAAAAGCAGATTTCTGTAAAGCTCACTAGATGGTGTTTGCAACTACTATCATTATAATGTAATGTTTACCAAAAGTGTCTATAATTTTGAGATGAATCACAGCATCTTGATTTTCAAATGAAGTCAGGTATTTAATATGAGAAGTCACAGGATTTTCATCCTAATTACTGAGGTAGACTAAATGAAAATAATGCATGCCTCATTAAAACTATTATAATTATGTTCTGCAGTCCCACAAATAGCTCTACACAATGATTTGTAATGTATATCTAGAAATAGTCTTATTATACCATCAAACATGTAATACATATTCATAATATCAAAGGCTGGAGTGTAGTGTATTTGGTCTCAGAATGCAAATTATATCTATATTGTATTTTCTTTGCTTTGTTAAAAAGAGATGATACATATCAAAATTTATTTAAGACTGAATAAGAGTGTATGTTTGATGATTATCACTCACCTAACTAATGTTAGAATGTCAGAACATAAGTCAATAAGTGTATTAATTGCAACATTTGTTAAAAGCTGAAGCTTACCACATATACTACAAATTCATTCCTGTCATTAACAAAAGCTTGACACTTAGGGTTCTTGTTTTCTTTCTGTTCCAGTGATAAACAACATGACCCAAAGAAACTTGGGGAGGAAAAACTTCATTAGGTAGAAACACATATAAAACTTTTGATGAATGCTACTTTTTCTTTTTCTTGTTCAGCTTGTTTTCCTATGTAGCCCAGGACCAACTGACCATAGATGGCACCATCCACATTCAGCTGCACTAGTTCCAACTTATTACCAATAAGGAACATTCTTTAAATATGTGAACATGTCACTCTGATCTACAAATTCTTTAGTTGAGGTTTCTCCGAATGAAGTGATCTTAGACTGTGTCAAGTTGACAATAAATCTGCAAAGCACAAATGGGTTTTAATAAAGCCATATTTTCTCCATTCTGTTTCCTTTGTATAAGCGTCTGTTCTTAAGTCATCTATGTCATTGAACAATGAAACAGAAGTATTAATGCAAAGCCTTCTTTGATACTTGTAGAAAACTAATAAATGACTGTCATTCAAAAAATTGCCTGACATACATACATGCTAACCCAAAGTCTTGGGTCTCTGTGGAAAAACACTGAAAACAGAAGGCTATAAGCTATTGTAAACAGGCAGCTTCTGTGGAAATTTACCAGACCTAGTAGTCATAGGTCTTATAAATAGGCAGCCTCGGCGGACAGTACCAACTTAGATAAGGACAAGTGAATCATAGACAGAGCCATAGTGACCGTCCCTGAACCTTCACCCAGCTGATACCCTGTTCTGAAAGGTATCTGTACTTCCCCTGAACACCTATGCCCCGGTGCCATCCATTCCCACATCCAGCCTTTTTGTGTTTATAACCTCTGTGTAAATAAGTAAATTATGATGTGATTTAAATAACTAAATAAAAAAATATCAAGGGATTTGTTCAAAATCAAAACATTCGTTAATGATTTTTCAATCACTGAAAGAAAAATGTAGATTACATCCTTAAATCTAAAATATCAGGAAACAGTAAATATATGTCAATGAGTTAAGGTTAATATAGGTTTTACATCATAAAAGATGGTGGCTTAAATAGGTTTAAATGCATTGCTCTGCAAAATCTGCAAGGATATAACAGTAGTATAATACTAAGGGACAAAAGAGAATTACAATTCACAAATATAATGGGAGAGAAAATACTGACTAGGAAGATAAGAAAAATCTTTTCAGACACATCAGTACATCACATCATATTATATAAAAATATTTGGATTTTATATATATATATATATATAATATATATATATATAACATATATTTGTGTGTGTGTTGACTAAGCAAATATTTGCTGCAGTGACTTTCTATTCTTTACAACATCCTCCCACCAAAGATATTTTACTGCTCAAAACCTATTATCACACATTCTGTGGTAAGTATTTTCATAGAATCCTGCAAGTTCCACTAAAATATTAGTTTTTCTGACTAGCTTATGTTCAAAATTCCTTGCATATCGATCAAAGACATTATGTCCAAGGATTTTTAAAATTTTTTATTAGATATTTATTTACATTTTAAATTTTTCTCATTTCTTGGTTTTCCCCTCCAAAAACCCCTATCCCATTTCCCCTCCCCTGCTTCTATGAGGGTGTTCCCCCACACATCCACCTATTCCTGCTAACCTGTACTGGCATTCCCCTACACTGGGGCACAGAGCCTTCTCAGGACCAAGGGCCTCTTCTCCATTGATGTCCAAGGCCATCCTCTGCAACATATGCAGCTAGAGCGACGGGTCCCTCCATGTGTACTCTTTGGTTGGTTGTTTAGTCCCTGGGAGCTCTGGGGTCTGATTGGTACATATTTTTCCTCCTGTGGAGCTGCAAACCTCTTCAGTTCTTTCAGTCCTTTCCCTATCTCTTCCATTGGGGACCCCATGCTCAATCCCATGGTTGGCTGTGAGTTTCGCCTCTGTATTTGTCAGGCTCTGGCAGAGCCTCTCAGGAGACAGCTATATCAGATTCCTGTCAGCAAGCACTTCTTGGCATCAGCAATAGTTTCTGGGTTTGGTGTCTGTATATGTGATGGATCCTAGGTGAGCAGTCTCTGGATGACCTTTCCTTCAGTCTATGCTCTACACTTTGTGTCTACTACTGTGGATATTTTGTTTCCCCTTCTAAGAAGGACCGAAGTAGCCACACTTTGGTCTTCTTTGTTCATGTAGTGAGTGAATTGCATATTGGGTATTCCAAACTTTGGGGCTAATATCCACTTATTAGTGAGTGCATAACTTGTGTGTTCTTTTGAGTGGGTTAACTAACTCAGAATGATATTTTCAAGTTCCATCCATTTGCCTAAGAATTTCATGAAGTCATTTATTTTAATAGATGACAAGTATTCCATTTTGTAAATGTACCACATTTTCTATATCCATCCCCCTGTTGAAGGACATCTGGGTTCTTTCCATCTTCTGGCTATTATAAATAAGACTGCTATGAACATAGTAGCGTGTGTGTCCTTGTTATATGTTGGAGCATCTTTTGAGTATTATGCCCAGGAGTTTTATAGCTGGGTCCTTAGTTAATACTATGTCCAATTTTCTGAGGAATAGCCAGACTGATTTCCAGAGTGATTGTACCAGTTTGCAGTCCCACCAACAATTAAGAAGTGTTCCACTTTCTCCACACCCTTGTCAGCATCTGCTGTCACCTGGGATTTTGATCTTAGCCATTCTGACTGGTGTGAGGTAGAATCTCAGGGTTGTTTTGATTTGTATTTCCTTGATCATGAAGGATATTGAACATTTCTTTAGGTGCTTCTCAGCCATTCCATATACCTCAGCTGAACGTTCTTTGTTTAGCTATGCACCCTATATTTTAGTAGGGTTATTTTGTTGTCTGGAGTCTAACTTCTTGAGTTCTTTGTATATATTGGATATTAGCCCTCTATTGGAATAAGGTTGGTAAAGATCTTTTCCCAATCTGTTGGTTGCAGTTTTGTCCTATTGACTGTTTCCTTTTCCGTACAAAATTTTGCAATTTCATGAGGTCTCATTTGTTGATTCTTGATCTTAGCACCTAAACCATTGGTATTCTGTTCAGGAAATTTTCCCCTGTGCCCATATGCTCAAAATCTTCCCCACTTTCTGTTCCATTAGTTTCAGTGTATCTGGTTTCATGTGTAGGTCCTTGATCCACTTGGACTTGAACTCTGTACAGGAGAGAAGAATGAACTATTTGAATTCTTCTATGTGCTGACCTCCAGTTGAACCAGTACCATTTGTTGAAAATGCTGTCTTTTTTTCCCACTGGATGATTCTTAGCTCCTTTGTCAAAGATCAACTGACCATAGGTGTGTAGGTTCATTTCTGGGTCTTCAGTTCTGTTCCATTGATCCTCCTGCTGTCTCTGTACCAATACCATGCAGTTTTTATCACTATTGCTTGTATACAGCTTGAGGTCAGGTATGGTGATTTACCCAGAAGTTCTTTTATTGTTGAGAATAGTTTTCGATATCCTGGGATTTTGTTATTCCAAATGAGTTTGCAAATTGCTTTTCTAACTATGAAGATTTGAATGGGAATTTTGATAAGGATAGGCATTGAATCTTTAGATTGCTTTCAGCAAGATGGCCATTTTTACTATATTAATCCTGCCAATACACAAGAATGGGAAATCTTTCCATCTTCTGAGATCTTCCATTCGCTTTTTAGAGACTTGAAGTTCTTGTCATACAGATATTTCAATTGCTTGGTTAGATTCACACCAAGGTATTTTATATTTTTGTGACCATTGTGAATGGTATCTTTTCCTTAATTTTTTTTTCTCAGAATGTTTATCCTTTGAGTAGGGGAAGGCTACTGATTTGTTTCAGTTAATTTTATATCCTGCCACTTTGCTGAAGTTGTTTATCAGCTTTAGGACTTCTCTGGTGGAATTTTTGGGGTCACCTATGTATACTATCATATCATCTGCAAATAGTGATATTTTGACTTCTTCCTTTTCAATGTTTATCCCTTTGACCGCCTTATGTTGTCTTATTGCTTTGGCTAGGACATCGAGTACTATATTGAATAGGTAGGGAGAGTGGGAAGCTTGTCTAGTCCCTGATTTTAATGGGATGCTTCAATTTTCTCTTCATTTAGTTTGATGTTGGCTACTGATTTAATGCACATTGCTTTTACTATGTTTAAGTATGCATCTTGAATTCCTGATCTTTCCAAGACTTTTACCATAAAGGTTGTTGGACTTTGTAAATGCTTTCTCAATGTTTAATGAATTGATCATTTGTTTTTTTTTTTTTTTCCTTTGAGTTTGTTTATGAGTAGACTATGTTGATGGATTTCTGTATATTGAGCCATCCCTGCATCCCTGGGATGAAGCCTATCGATCATGGTGAATGATCATTTTGTTGTGTTCTTGGATTCAGTTTTCGAGAATTTTATTCAGTATTTTTGCATCAAAGTTCATAAGGGAAGTTGGTCTGAAGTTCTTTTTCTTTGTTGGTTTTTGTGTGGTTTACTTATAAGCATAGTTGTGGCTTCATTGTAAGAATTGGTTACCGTTCTTCTGTTTCTGCTTTGTGGAATAGTTTGAAGACTATTGGTATTAGGTTTTCTTTGAAGGTCTGATAGAATCTGCACTAAACCTTGTTTTTTTTTTTTTTTTTTTTTTCTTTTTGGTTGTTGTTGTTGGTTGGAAAAGTGTGATTGCTTCTATTTCTTTAGGGGTTATGGAACTGTTTAGGTAGTTTACCTGATGCTGATTTAAATTTGGTACCTGTTATCTGTCTAGAAAATTGTTCATTTCATCCAGATTTTCCAGTTTTGTTGAGTCTACCTTTTGTAGTGAGATCTGATTTTTTTTTTTTAATTTCTTCAGTTTCTTGAGTTATGTCTCCCTTTTCAGTTCTGATTTTATTAATTTGGTTACTGTCTCTGTGGCTTCTGATTAGTTTTGCTAAGGGATTTATCTATCTTGTTAATTTTCTCAAGGAATCAGCTCCTGGTTTTGTTGATTATTTGTGTAGTTCATTTTGTTTCTTCTTGGTTGATTTCAGCCTTGAGTTTTATTATTTCCTTCTGTCTATTCCTCTTGGGTTTATTTGCTCCTTTTTGTTCTAGAGCTTTCAGGTGTGCTGTCAAGCTGCTAATGTATGCTCTCTCCAGTTTCTTTATGTAGTCAGTTATATACATGAATTTTCCTTCTTAGCTTTGCTTTCATTGTGTCCCACAAGTTTTGATATTATGATGTCTTCATTTTCACTAAATTCTAAAAAGTCTTTAATTTCTTTATTTCTATGCTGGCCAAGTTTTCATTGAGTAGAGCGTTGTTCAGTTTCCACATGTGTGTGGGCTTTTCCTTGTTTTTGTTGTTATTGAAGACCAGTCTTAGTTCATGATGATCTGATAGGATTCATGGAATTATTTCAATTTTCTTGTATCTGTTGAGGCCTGTTTTGTAACTAAGTATATGGTCAATTTTGAAGAAGGTACCATGAGGTGCTGAGAAAAAGGTATATTCTTTTGTTTTTGGATGAAATGGTCTATAGATATTTGTTAAAACCATTTGGTTCATTTCTTCTGTTAGTTTCATTGTATCTCTGTTTCATTTGTGTTTCCTTGATCTGTCCAATGATGAAAGTGGGGTTTTGAAGTCTACCACTATTATTGTGTGAGGCATAATGTGTGCTTTGAGCTTTAGTAAAGTTTCTTTTATGAATGTGGGTGCTCTTGCATTTGGAGCATAGATGTTCAGAATTGAGAGTTCATCTTGGTAGATTTTTCCTTTACTGAATATAGTATCCTTCCTTATCTTTTTTGATAATTTGTGGTTGAAAGTCAATTTTTTTAATGTTAGAATGCCTACTGCAGCTTGTTTCTCAGGGCCATTTGCTTTGAATTTTCTTTTCAGCCTTTTACTCTGAAGTTGTCTGTCTTTGTCATTGATGTGAGTTTACTGCATGCAGAAAAATGTTGGGTGCTGTTTATGTATCCATTTTGTTAGTCTATGTCTTTTTATTGGGGAATTGAGTTCATTGATATTAAGAGATATTAAAGAAAAGTGATTGTTCTTCCTGTTATTTTTGTTGTTAGAGGTGGAATTATGTTTATGTGGCTATCTTCTTTTTTGTTTGTTAAAAGAAGAACATTTTCTTGCTTTTTGTAGGGTTTACTTTCCTTTTTTTTTGGATTTTTCCATTTATTTTTCTCTGTAGGTCTGGATTTCTGGAAATATATTTTGTAAATTTGTTTTTGTCATGGAATATCTTGGTTTCTCCATCTATGGTAACTGAGTTTTCCTGGATATAGTAGCCTGGGCTGGCGTTTGTGTTTTCTTAGAGTATGTATGATATCTGCACAAGATCTTCTGGCTTTTATAGCTTCTGTTGAGAAGACTGGTGTAATTCTGATAGGTCTGCCTTTATATGTTACTTGCCCTTTTTCCCTTACTGTTTTTAATATTCTTTCTTTGTTTTGTGCATTTAGTGTTTTGATTATTATGTAATGGGAAGAATTTCTTTTCTGCTACAATCTCTTTCTATTTCTGTAGACTTCTTGAATGTTCATGGCCACCTCTTTCTTTAAGTTAGAGAAGTTTTCTTCTATAATTTTTGTTGAAGTGACTTACTGGCCCTTTAAGTTTGGAATCGTCACTCTCTTCTATATCTATTGTCCTTAAGTTTGGTCTTCTAATTGTGTCCTTGATTTCATGGAATTTTTGGGTTAGGAGCCTTTTGCATTTTGAATTTTCTTTTAATGTTGTGTCAATATTTTCTATGGCATCTTCTGCACCTGAGAGTCTCTCTTCTATCTCTTGTATTCTGTTGGTGATGGTTGCATCTATGACTCCTGATCTCTTTCCTAGGTTTTCTATCTCTAGGGTTGTCTCACATTGTGATTTCTTTATTGTTTCTATTTCTATTTTTATATCCTGAATGGTTTTGATCAATTTCTTCACCTGTTTGTTTGCATTTTCCTGTCATTCTTTAAGGAAATTTTATGTTTCATCTTTAAGGGATTCTACCTGTTTACTTGTGTTCTCCTGTATTTCTTTAAAGGAGTTATCTATGTCCTTCTTAAAGACCTTTATCATCATCATGAGATGTGAGTTTAAATCTGAATCTTGATTTTCTGCTGTGTTTAGGTATCCAGGACTTGCTGGGGAGACTAGCTTCCTCCTGCATGGGCTGTAGGACAGCCTTAATTCCAGGGTACTGTTGGAGACCAGAAGGATCCTGTCCCCAGCTGCTCCACTATTCGTGTTCGCTTCTGGCAGGTCCCTCTTTGGACAGTTATTGGAGCAAAAGTGGCGGTATTACCTTGGCTTAGGAGTGAGGGAACTCTTGAGAGACCAGCTCTCTCCTGGAGTGATTTGTGTGTGGAAGGCTGTGGAATAGCCTTAGCTCTTGTGCGATGGAGACCCAGGATGTTTTAAATGTAGATCCTGCTTTGAGACTTTCAAATTTGACTGACGCTTGTTGACAAATTATACTATTTCTTATAAAAATAAATAGTTATTAATGCAAAATTACTAAGGAGCAAGATGTATTCCAAATTTTTTATGTTCCTAAGTATCCAAAATAATATAATTCAAAAAATTCTTATTTTCATATATTTTGAGAAAAAATGTTACAATTTTTAACTTAATTTACATATCATGCAATAAAATTACATTTTCATATTAAAATTTTCAGAATTTTAAAATAAATATTTCACATAATTAATTTGTTTAACGGATTTTTTATATTTCTATATATTTAATTAAGTTTATTTTAATACATAAAATATCTATCATATGATTAATTTTGAATTTAAAATATAAATCATAAATTTAATTTATGAGTGAAGGCAATTAATACATTAAAGTCTTTGTAATGGCTAGACAAACTCTTTCCCAAACTGAACCTTTAATTCAGCAAAAAGTTAATTAAGCCACACTTATTAAACAATGTTCCTGTTATTCAGGGACTGATGATATAGGCACTGCTGGTGGAATTAGTGACTTCAAAGTATATAAATAATACCTGTTCTGTTTGAAATAATGATGTATTCAGAAAATAATAACAACATGGAAATTATTGTTAGAGAGTCTAATTCCTCAATTGTGATATCACTTACAAAACAATTATGTTAAGTTAATTACTTTTTCAATTTACCCAGTTTTATTGCAATTATCTTTGAGTGCCATTTTCAAAAGCACATAATTCTACTATAATTTCTGCTTAGTAAGATTGTGTTTTTCACAAATTCTAAATGAAAATGTGGCATTAAAATTAGAACTTAAGAATATAAACTATGACAATAAATATAATTTTATATGCAAGAGAGTCTTCTCAAGGTAAAGATGTGGATTTGAAATTTGTTCATTATTCTTACACAGTTTCCTATGTGTAGCTATTTCTTTCACTATTATTTTCACATGGAAATTACCAGGTTCATAAAATAGCAAGCTATAAATAAATATATGTCCTAAAACTGTCAAAAGGTGAGAGTGGTACAATAATTACAGAGTAAAAAAGAAAAAGGTATTTCCACTTTTATACTAAGTATATTATTCTAAAAAAATATTATGATTGTTTTGACTATAATACATTTTCTCTACACAGTGCCCCCTTAATCGTCCCTCAAACTCTTAATTCTCCATCTAAGTTTCTGAAGTACTTGACTATCAGGCATGAGCCACTAAATACGCTTTGGGCTAGCTTTTAAATATGCATAGAGACATAGGGACAGTAGACTCAATAAAGAAAATTAAAATGCTATGATTAAAACAACATAAGTTTACACAACTGGAAGATATTGCAGGTAAAAAATACTCAGACACAAGAAAAGTATAAAAAGAGATATATCATATATATCTTACTTGTTAGATTTTTCTTGGACCTTAGATTTCAAGTACAAGTAACATAACTGCCAATTATTTTTTAATGATGTAATTTATTTTATTGGAGATTTAAAAATAAAATATTTTATAAGAAAATATGCTCATTAAAAAGACCAAATTAGTAACAGATAATTTAATATATTCAAATTATTTTTTTATTTTTAAATTCTTTCATCTTAAACAATGAATGTATTAAACTCTTTTTCAAATATCTGAATTATTATATTTCCAGAGAGATTTAAACAAAAGGATATTGTATGTGAGAATTTTCCTGTTTGCCGTGTTTTCTTTTAAGCAAATAGACAAAAGAAGATTATGCTATAATACATGCTATTTAGTTTTAAATTTCAACTCATCATAATTTGGAGTACTAGAAAGATTAGAACACTAGAAAAAGTTCCAAGATCAGATTGGCATGAACAACTGTACGTGGGACTTGGTCATGATTGTTAATTTACCTAGAAAGTCCCAGTCCACAAAGAATGGTACTACCTGTAAGCAGTTGTATTCAATTGTATTAAAAAGCTAGCTAAACATGCCCCAGTAAGTGAAATTAGAAGCATATGTAAAGAAACCTCTAAGGTTTCTGTTTGAATTCCTCACTCTACTTTCCTCATGGGTGAGCAGAAATTCCTAAGGTGAAATAAACCTTTTCTTCTTCTAGTTTACTTTGATCATGTTATTTATCACAGAGACAAACACCAAATTAGAACAAGTGTTTACAGCAAAAGTTTTAAAAGAGACGATGAATAGGAACTATGAGAAGGGACAGAAATAGAGTTAATCTGATCCAAACATGTGTTATAAATGTAAAAATTGTCAATAGTTCTCTCATCTTATAAAACTGTCAAAATACATTTTAAAACTATTTTAGAAAGTACAGAAACAAAGTTTACATTATAAATTACATATACTTATAATTGTAATGAAATATACAAACATGCCTAATTTAATAACTGTCTAAGAAAGACCATTGATACTGTCTTTGCTTCAGCCTTGTTTATGTAGCTATTTCTATTAGGCAGACTTCATCATATTCTGGCTTAAGCTATTCCTGAGTCCTCTTCAGCAATGTTATCTAAGTCATAGATGTAGGAACTCATATGGATTTAGCCGTTTTTGTCTTAGATCCCCATGAACTGCTAATCAAGGCTGTGTGTTCAGTTGTGGTATCATGTGAGGTTTTCTTTTTACTGGAAAGAGGAACATTTTTGATGAAGTGGTAGCTACAGTTATCTGTGCATAGAAGGATATTAGAATGTAATAAGAAGTAATTCTTATCTAGCAATGTGTCAGTAACAGATTCTTTTCAATGAATGAGTTAACATGAGAAGAGAAATTTTCAGTCTTCACAATAGTAAAAGAACTACATGGAAGTAATGATTGCAGGGAGAAGGATAATTATGCCCACTCATAAATGATCCCCTTAATTGCTTGGAAAACCAAGAATTGTCAGTCTTGAAACAATTTCCATACCAATAACAAAAATGGACATACAAATAACATACCAATAACAAAAAACATACAACTCAGCAGTTATACTTTTTAATTAATTAATTTATTTATTTAGTTTAAACTCCATATTGTATTACCTTCCCACTCCACTCTCCGACTGTTCCACATCTCATGCCTCTTCCTCATCTGCCTGTCTCCATGAGGATGTCCCTGCCCCCACCCCAACCCCACGAGACCTCTAAATTCCTTGAGGCCTCCAGTCTCTTGAGAGTTAAGTGCATCTTCTCTTACTAAACCCAGACCCAGCAGTCTTCTGCTGTATATGTGTTGGGACCTCATATCAGCTGGTGTATGCTGCCTGGTTGGTGGTCTAGTGATAGAGAGATCTCAGATTTCCAGGTTAATTAAGACTACTGGTCCTCCTACAGGGTTACCCTCCTCCTTAGCTTCTTCCAGCTTTTCTCTAATTCAACCAGGCTTAGCAGCTTCTGTCCTTGGTTGGGTGCACATGTCTGCAGCTGACTCTTTCAGCTGTTTGTTGAGTCTTTTGTAGGACAGTCATGATAGTTCCCTTTTGTGAGTGCTCCAAAGCCTCAGTAATAGTGTCAGAACTTGGGACCTCCTCTTGAGCTGGATCCCACTTTGGGCCTGTTGCTGAAATTTTTTTTCCTCAGGTTTCTCTTCATTTCCATCCCCAACATTCTTTCAGACAGAAACAATTATGGGTCAGAATTGGGATGGCAACCCCCTTCCTCACTTGACACCCTGTCTTCCTCTTGGAGGTGGACTTTATAAGTTCCCTCTCCCTACTGTCAGGCATTTCATCTAAGGTCCCCACCTTTGAGTCTGAAGAGTCTCTCATCTCCCAGGTCTCTGGTGCATTCTGGAGTGTCCCCTACCTCCTACCTCCTGAGGTTGCCTGTTTCCATTCTTTCATCTGGACCTAAGGCTTTCAGACCTTTTCCCTCACCCAATATCAGATGAGGTTCCTATATTACCCCCTGCCCCATCCCTATCAATTTTCCCTCCTGGTCCCTCTCTCTCTCTCCACTTGTGATTGCATTATCTTCCCTCTCAAGTGAGACTGAGACATCCTCACTTGGGCCCTTCAACTTGTTTACCTTCTTGAGTTCTATGGACTCTATCTTGGGCATTCTGTACTTTTTTATTGGCTAATATCCACTTATTAGTGAGTACATACTATGAATGTCCTTTTGCATCTGAATTACCTCACTCAGGATGATATTTTCTAGTTCCATGCATTTGGCTACAAAATTCAGGATGTCCTCATTCTTAATAGCTGAATGGTATTCTATTGTGTAAATGAACCACATTCTCTGTATCCATTCTTCTATTGTGGGACATCTGGGTTATTTACAGCTTCTGGCTATCACAAACAAGGCCCCTATGAACATAGTGGATCACATACTCTGTGGTATGGTGGAGCTAAAACAATAAGGCTAAAAAAATAAATCAAGGGGTTATAAATTGGCAAAGAAGAAATAAAGGTATCACTATTTGGAGATGATATGATAGTATACATAAGTGCCCACAAAAACTCTACCAGAAAATTTCTCCAGCTGATAAACAACTTCAGCTAAGTAGGAGGATACAAAATTAACTCAAATTAATCAGTACTCAAATTTAATCATTTATACAAATGATAAACAGGCTGACAAAGAAATTAGGGAAACAACTCCCTTCAAAATAGCCAAAAATAATATAAAATATCTTGGGGTAACTACAAACAAGTAAAAGACCTGTAAGACAATAATTTCAAGTCTTTCAAGAAAGAAATAGAAGATCTCAAAAAATGGAGAAATCTTCGATGCTCATGGATTGGCAGAATTAACATAGTAAAAATGGTCATCCTATCAAAGGCAATCTACAGATTCAATGCAATCCTCATCAAAATCCCAACACAATTCTTCAAAGACATGGAACAAGCAATTCTCAAATTCATCTGGGAAGGCAAAAAGCAAAGAATAGTGAAAACACATTTTCTGTATCTATTCCTCTGTTGAAAGACATCTAGGTTCTTTCCAGCTTCTGGCTATTATAAATAAGGCTGCTATGAACATAGTAGAGCATGTGTCCTTGTTATATGTTGGAGCATCATCTGGGTATATGCCCAGGAGTGGTATAGCTGCATCTTCAGATAATGCTATTCTCAATTTTCTGAAGAACCGCTAGACTGATTTCCATAGTGGTTGCACCAGCTTGCAATTGCACCAACAATGGAGGAGTGTTCCTCTTTCTCCACATCCTTGCCAGCATCTGCTATCACCTGTGTTTTCAATCTTGGCTATTCTGACTGGTGTGAGGTGGAATCCCAGGGTTGTTTTGTTTTGCATTTCCCTGATGACTAAGGATATTGATCATTTCTTTAGGTGCTTCTTGGCCATTTGAGTTTCCTCAGTTGAGAATTCTTTGTTTATCTCTGTACTCCATTTTGAATAGGGTTATTTGGTTGTCTGGAGCTAATTTCTTAAGTTCTTTGTATATATTGGATATTAGCCCTCTATTGGATGTGGAATTGGTAATGATCTTTTCCCAATCTGTTGGTTGCCGTTTTGTCCTATTGACAGTGTCCTTTGCCTTACAGAACCTTTGCAATTTTATGTGGTCCCATTTATCAATTTTTCATCTTAGAGCTTAAGCCATTGGTGTTCTGTTCAGGAAATTTTCCCCTGTGCCTAAGTATTAGAGGGTCTTACCCATCTTCTCTTCTATTAGGTTCAGTGTATCTTGTTTTATGTGAAGGTCCTTTATCCACTTGGACTTGAACATTGTTCAAGGAAATAAGAATGGATTGATTTGCATTCTTCTACATGTTGTCCTCCAGTTGAACCAGCACCATTTGTTGAAAATGCTGTCCTTTTCCACTGGAAGGTTTTAGCTCCTTTGTCAAAGATCAAGTGACCAGAAGTATGTGGGTTCATTTCTGGATCTTCAATTCTATTCCATTGATCTTCCTGCCTGTCTCTGTACCAATACCATGAAGTTTTTATCACTATTGCTCTGTAGTACAGCTTGAGATTGGGATAGTGATTCCCCCAGAAGTTCTTTTATTGTTGTACATTTACACAATGGAATATTACTCAGCTATTAAAAAAATGAATTTGAGAAATTCTTAGTAAATGGATGGAAATAGAAAATATCATCCTGAGTAAGGTAACCCAATAACAAAAGAACACACATAGTATACACT
This sequence comes from Mastomys natalensis, assembly GCA_021653895.1. NCBI lineage: Eukaryota > Metazoa > Chordata > Mammalia > Rodentia > Muridae > Mastomys > Mastomys natalensis. The sequence goes on from JAJTUV010000385.1 coordinate 327,437, forward strand.
GATTGATAATTAGATATTAGCCCAAAAGCTTGAAATATCCAAGATACAACTCACAGACCACACACATGAAGCTCATGAACAAGGAAGACCAAAGGGGGGGAGGGTTGACCCCTCTTAGAAGAGGTAACAAAATACTCATGGGAGCAAATATAGAGAAAAAGTATGGGACTGAAACTGAAGGAGGGGCCATCCAGACACTGCTCTACCTGGGTATCCATCCCTTGTGCATTCACCATTGTTAGACACTGATGTGGATGCCAGGACTGCAGGCTGACAGGAGCCTGATATAGCTGTCTCCTTGGAGGTCTGCCAGAGCCTGACATATACAGAGGGATGTTCACAGCTAACCATTGAGCTGATCATGGGGTTCCCAATGGAGGAGTGAGAGAGAAGACTGAAGGAGCTGAAAGTGTTTGAGGCCCCATGAGGAGAGCAACAATAACAACCAATCAGAGCTCCCAGGGTTTAAACCATCAGCCTGGGAGCACATAGGGAGGGGTCCATGACTCCAGTTGTATATGTAAGGGAGGATGACAGTGGCAGGCATAGGTGGGTGAAGAAGTTCTTTGTCCAGTGAAGGCTGGATGCCCCGGTGTGGGGGAAATCTTGGGTGGGGAGGTGATAGTGGGAGGGTGGATTGTTGGCATATCCTCATAGAAGCAGGAGGAAGGGGGATGGGATAGGGGTTTCTTGGGTGGGGAGGAAGGGGATTATATCTGAAGTGTAAATAAAATATCCAATAAAAAATAAAAAAAAAAGAATAGCAAAAACAATACTTACCAATAAAAGAATGTCTTGGAGGAATCACCATCCCTTACCTCAAGCTTTACTACAGAGCAATAGTGACAAAAACTTCATGGTGTTGGTACAGATACACATTGATCAATGGAATAGAATTGAAGACCCAGAAATAAAACCACACACTTATGGGAACTTGAATTTTGACCGAGAAGCCAAACATGTATAAAGGGAAAAAGAAAGCATCTTCAACAAATGGTGCTGTTCTAACTGGTTGTCGATATGTAGAAAAATGAAAATAGATTCGTATTTGTCACCTTGCAAAATGCTAAGGTCCAAGTAGATCAAGGACCTCAACAAAAAACCTCATACACTGAATCTAACAGAAGAGAAAATGGGAAAGAGCCTTGAACTCATTAGCACAAGGGGAAATTTCCTTAAAAGAACTGCAATGACTCATGCTCTAAGATCAAGAATTGATAAACGGCACCTCATGAAACTGTAAAGCTTCTATAAAGCAAAGAACATAGTCTATTATACAAATCAAAAACCTACAGATTGTGAAAAAATCGTCACTAACCCCACATCTGATAGAGGGCTGATATCCAAAATATATAAAGAGAAGCACCTAAAGAAATATTCAAAGCCTTAGTGATCAGAGAAATGGAAATCAAAACAACCCTGAGATTTCACCTTAAAACAGTCAGAATGGCTAAGATCAAAACCTCAGGTGACAGCACATGCTAGTGAGGATGTGGAGAAAGAGGAACACTCCTCCATTGTTGGTGGGATTGCAAGCTGGTACAACCACTCTGGAAATCAATCTGGAGGTTTCTCAAAAAATTGCAAATACATCTACCTGATTACCCAGCAACATCACTCTTGGAAATATACCCAGGAGGTTTATATACATACATATACACATATGTATACATACATATATGTAAAAATACTACTTGAAGCTGGGCAGTGGTGGCACACGCCTTTAATCCCAGCACATGGGAGGCAGAGGCAGGCGGATTTCTGAGTTGAAGACCAGCCTGGTCTACAGAGTGAGTTCCAGGACAGTCAGGGCTATACAGAGAAACCCTGTCTGGAAAAAACAAAAAACAAACAAAACAAACAAACAAACAAACAAACAAACAAAAAATACTACCTGAAAATTAAAAGAGGCTATCAACTTGAAAGTGATGGAAACATGAAGAGATTGAAAAAAAGTAGCTGCGAATATCTGGAGGGAAGAATGTGATTAATTTTATTCCATAAATATATATGTTCCTTTTCATATATATTATGGTTTTGGGTTTGGGGTTTTTGGGATTTTTATGGGATTCTTGTGTGTACCAACACAAATCTCAGTATCTATATAGATTATTTTTAGTGCTTTTTCCTTTGGCTCTTTTCCTTATTTGGTTCTTATAATATGATTTGTTTGTCTTGTGAATTATTTATATTGTTTTTGGTTTGGTTTTGGCTTGGTTTTACATTTGTTTGTTTATTTATTTATTTATTTATTTATTTATTTATTTTTATTTTACAGTCCACTAGCCCCCCTCATCTCACGTCTCTTTCCATTCCAACCTTTACAAATCTCTCGCCCAATACCTCCTCCTTTTTCTCCTCAAAGAAGGGTGAAGTTCCCCACTATAGTTACCACCACACCCTGGGACATCCAGTCTCACTAGGCCTAAGTGTGTGCTCTCCTACTGAGGCACAACTTGGTAGTCCAGTTCGAGGAAAAGGTCCAGTGACACATAACTGAGTCAGAGACAGCCTCTACTTCAATTATTAGGGTACCCACATGAAGACTAAGCTGCACATCAGCTACAAATGTGTAGGGGATCCAAGTTCAGTTGGTGATTCATTCTCTATGATCCTCCATGGGTCCAGGTTAGTTGACTCTGTTTTCTCTATTGTCTCTTCATGGTGTCTGTCCTTGACCCATCCAGCTTGCTCAATATCCTCCATGGTTCTAAAAGACTAAGTACTCTCTGATGTTTAGATGTGGATCTCTGCATTTTCTTCCATATGGTGACAGATGGAACCTCTCAGGGAACCGTTATGCTAGACTCCTGTATTCCAGTGTAGCAGATTATCATTAATTGTGTTCTGGATTAGCTATCTTCCATAAGATGTGGTTCAAATTGGTTCAGTCTTTGTTTGGCCATTCCCTAAATCTCTGCTTCTTCGTTTTAGTGCATCTTGTAGGCACGGCCAATTTTAGGTTGAAGGTTAGCTTTCTGGGTTAATATCCCCCTCCCTCCCCTGGAAGTCCCACCTGGTTACAGGATTGTGCCACTTCAGTCTCCATAGCACGCACTGGTTGGAGTCTTAGTTAGGGTCACCCCCATAAACTCAGTAGAACCTCCCCTATTCAGGTCTTCAGCTACTCCCAGAGATGCCCCACACTGATTGCTTCTTCTCTCACTCCCAGTCCTCTCCTACAATCCCTTTCCCCATGTCTGATCCTCATCATTATTTCCCTGCTTACCCACTCTCCCACCCAGTTCTCTCCTTTATCCACAGCCAATGAATATTTTGTTTCCCTTCTGAATGATATTCATGCATCCTCCATTGGGACCTACTTATTACTTACATTTTTTTGTTTCTGTGACTTGCAGTAAGATTATCCTATACTTTATGGCGAATGTTTACTTATAAATGAATATGTAGCATGCTTATCTTGTCTCACTCAGGATGATATTTTATAGTTTCATCCATTTTTCTGCAAATTTTATGATGTTTCTGTTTTTATAACTGATAGTATTCAATAGTGTAGATGAACCACATTTTCTTTAGGCATTCTTCAGTTGAGAGACATCTAGACTATTTGTCTTTTCTGGCAATTATGAATGAAGCTGCTATCAACATAGCAGAGTAAGAATCTGTTAGGAATTAGTTCTAATTCTTCATCTTATTTCGACTCCCAAAAGCCATGCTTCCAGATCTGAGGGTCCCTCCCACTGGCTGGCTTTGATTGATAATAATGAAATGCTGTACAGCCAATTGCTGGGCAAAGAGATGGGACACGACTTTCAGATTACTTGGCAAAGGACCCAGAAGAAGAGGAGAATCATCATGACTCAGAGAGGAGGGATCAGATTTAAGAGTTGCAGGAGAGAAACTATCCAGCAATGTAGGTGGAAAGGGAATGAGTCACAAGGTGGGGTCTGGTGGGTGCTGCCCAGAAGATAAAAGGGCAGCAAAGATAAAATGTAGATTTAGAAGGTGTTAAGATAGGAATATCAGAAGGAAGTGTGTATAAGCCATGGGGAGATTTAGAAGTGCCCAGGCATTGAGCTAGTCAAGGCATAGCAAAATTTGTTGGTGTGTGTCTTTCATTTGCAAATCCACAGAGATCTTGGGCAGTTAACAAACTCATAAATGAAATTAGAGACATAATAGCAGATACTGAGGAAAAAATCACTAGGCCTTTCTTCAAAAACCTGTACTACACAAAATTGGAAAATCTAAATGAAATGAATGATTTTCTAAACAGTTACCAATTACACAAGCTAAATCAAGATCAGGTACACCATCTGCCTTTGAATTTTACTTGGAATTTATGCCTTGCAGCTTTCTATTTCTTTAGATTTAGATTAGATGTTTTTGATTGTTATGTAGCAGAAGGATTTTCTTTACTGTTCCAATAATTTTTGTTGGTCTGTAAGTTTCTTGTGTGTTTATAGGGATCTCTTTCTTTAGGTTGAGGAAATTTTTTTTCTATGATTTTGTTGAAAATATTTTCTGGCTCTTGGTACTGGGACTCTTCCCCTATGCCTATTACTTTTACATGAGTTTTTTTCATAGGATCTCAGATTTCCTGGATGTTATATGTCAGAAACGTTTTATGCTTATCATTTTCATTGACTGATATATTAATTAATTCTATTTTATTTTAATTTACTTTTCTATCTCTTATATTGGGTATACCTATTTGATAGTATTGTCTTGTATTTCTTTGAGGTATTTATTCCTTTGCAATTTAAAGGCATCTATCATCTCTATAATGTTGGATTTAAGGTCATTTTCTTGTGCTTTGGATGTGTTAGGATATCCAGGACTTTCTTTAGAGGGATAGTTTTGCTCTAAAGTTCCATATTGCCTTGGCTCTTGTTGTTTGCTGGCTATGCCAGCCTTTAGCCATCTGGTTGCCACTGGAAGTTCCTGGTATAGCAAGTATTGTGAAGGCTATCCTAATCTGGATATTTCTCTCACAACAGGCCTCCACTGGGCAGCATTGGACTGGATGATCTTGATGTAGCATTTGTGAAAATTACTTGTGAAGTGCACCTGTTAGAGGCTGGTGGAGCAAAGGCCAGGCAATGATGCTTGGGGGATAGCATGCAGCTAACTCAGAGCATTTGGGTGTGCCATTTGAGACAGGAATGGAAATTTGGAGGAAGGGATATAATGTGGATGTTCCTTGTTTGGTTTCGCAGAAACATTGTGAAATGGATGGAAGGGGGAGGAAGTGGGAGTAATGCGGGGGGAATATTGCATAAAAAATATATTTTCAATAGAAAATGAAAATAAAATACAGGAAAAGAGAAAGAAAAGAGTAGTGAATATAAAGTCAGCTAGAAAAAATGTGTATAATTAAGGTATTTGATACTGAAGTGCTAAGAATCAAAGTTCAAGTAGTAAGATCCATGAGAAAAGAAAGTGTCCTAGAGTTTTACTGTATTTTAAGATATAAAAGTATCTCTCTAATGCTGATAGAGGCTTGGAACATTGGTCTCTAAGACTTATAAAAATAGCTCCTAGAAACACCTAAACTTCTGAGTATTTAGGAGCCTCATGATATGGCCAGAATTCTCAGGAACAATTGTTAGATGCTGTGGTTGTTGAAAATTCTAGAAAGAGTCTGTTGTTGGAGCAAGTATGTACCTGAAAATATACTATGAAATAAAAACAAAATAATCAAACAAACAACACAAACAAACAGAAAAAACAATTTGGAGATGTTTGATACGAGGCAAAGAATGATGGGTCACTGAGAGGCTGTAAACAATAAGATGACCTTCTTCTCTCCCTGTCTCCCCTATCTTTCTTTCTTAAATAGTTGCCTTGGTAAGATAAGGAAAAGAGGGAACAATGCTATTCAGAAAATTGAGTGAAGAAACATTAAATTTTACTTATGGGGAAGTATAGAGCTAGAATAGGTAGAGTAGATTAATGAAAAGAAGTATTTATTCAAATAAAACACTGATTAAATCTTCCCTAAAATTTCTAGGTGTTAAACACATTGTTAGTATTTATGTGAGGAAAAATTCCAGGGAAGGCCACTCTTAAGAGAAAAAGAATGCCATTTTCTGATGCCATCTGGGAGATTTCCATATGTTCTGTAAATGATGTAAATCCTTTCCTACAACCCTCCATGGTACAACCTGAAGAAACACACTTTCAACTTCCTGGAATTCTGCAGTTCCCACATTTTGAGGCCACCTAGAGCAGTTGTAATGATTCTTTAGACTTGCTAAGGGTAAAACATCAAAAAGAACCAGCTGATCCATAAATAGCTGCCTCAAATTCATGGATAAGTAGGTGAAATATTTTTCTTATGTTTATTACCATTATAGTTTGCTAGATATCATTTAGACTTTCCTGTCATACAGACAAACAAACCAAATCAGGATTCTAAAGTTTAAAAAAAAAATCACCATAAGTATTTGTTCTTGCCCTTTCTCTATTCCATCTATGTTTTGCACATATCCCTTTTACTTTTAAAAGCAAGGCATATTTTCATCAAAATCCAAAAATAATTTCTTAGGAAAAAAATAGCTTGTAGTTTCATCCCTGTATTATTTAATGAGCTTCTTTGTTAATTTTGAGTCATGAATACCATTTATAACGGGCGACAACAGCTGGTGATCTTGTCTCTGCTACTGCAATGGGTTCTGTGGTTCTGCCTGCCCCTGCTCTAATCATGTAAAACTATGGGTGAATGTTAATTAACAGATTGATGAATACATCAGAAGAGGTTAAACCTGGGGTCACAGGAGGCAGTGTTTACTCCCACATGAGTTCATTTTCTCCTGAATGAAACATAAAATATAAAATAATTCTAGCTAAAATTACAGTTCTATTTTATTTCTCTACTTCAGTGTGATAAATTCAATTTTTAAAAGATTATAATAAGTGCACTGGTATGTGCTGGTATTTTAAAAGGTCAGTATTATAGCTTTAGTTATTCTTCATACCATCAAATAAAAGATGATTATTTATTACTTGTGTTTAGCAAGTTAGAACTTTTAAGAGGAAATAAAAACACACAGTAGTAAGAATTGCTTTCAAAATTGTACATACACATTATTAAAACTTTTCATCTTTTATTCTGAAAATTGAATATAGAGTTGTCTTGGATGTGAACCTTGGAAAATTTGATTAATACAATGAGTAGATACATAGTATTTTCTTAAGTATTTCAAAAGTTAGTAACCCGATCCATTGCCCCATACTGTTTCTGGTTTAAATTTTGAATATGATAAATATAAATGTAATTCATTATCTTCTATGAAGCCAAGACATTTAATCTGGAGAAATTCAGAAATACAAGATAAACCCAAAAAAACCCATAAATCTCAAGAAAATGTTGTGATTGATAACACTTTGGTTTACTCAATGATATTGAATCATTCCAGGAATAAAAATCACATAACTTCCCTGCACATAGTAACTCACTATTATTTCCATACAGAGAAAATAACACATATATTATAAGCTTAGTTATTAATAAAATTCAATGTAAAACATTATTTATATTGCCTTTTAAATAAAACTTGCTATGTTTGTTATTTTTCAACTCTAAAGCTGCGTACAAATATTTTGTAGTGACCTAAGACAGGCTCAGTCTTGCTTATGAAATAAAAAAGGGGAGATGTGGAAAGCTTTTGGGGCTGCTTAGAAGGAATCTGATACATTGGCCTTGGACAAGGAAATGGGCTTCAGGCAAGAATCTGACATTAGGTTAGAACAAAGAAGTAATTACAAGTAGTATTCTAAATCTTAGTTCAGAAAAAAGAATTAATTTCAGGCAGCAATCTAAATCTTAGAATAGAACAAAGAAGTAGGCTTCAGGCATGAAAATGACTTTGGGCTAGGACAAGGGAGTAGGTTCAGATATTTTGATCATCCTGATAAGCCCTTAGAAACAATGATCAAGGGAATGATCACAGGACTTTGTTTATTGGCTTGTTTGTTCTTTTACTATTTGTGTTTATGGTCTTGCTTTTTCCTTGACTACATGCATCTATTGTATTGCTAGTTCCTCAACCTAGAAGTGACCTTAATACTTGCATGTAATTAAAATGGTATAATAGCAAATATATATATAAATTTTCATAAGAATGAAAATGTACAAAAAACATTTTCAAAGAGGACTATCTATGGTCACAGCATTAAATATTTCCATATCTTATTGAATATAGGCCTCTTTTAATACAAGAAGACTTGGTTAGAAACATATCTCCTCTTCAACCAAAAAGCTTATAAAATTATTTCCTTAGGTACTGTGAAAGTAATGTGTAATTCTTTTAAATAATTTCTTTGGAATCTGACTTTTCATGATTACTGTTGTTCAAAGAATTCTAATGATCAATTATGCAAAGTTCTATCCATAATTCTTACTTGACCTCTCATCAGACTTCTGTGATAAAGAGATGCAGGCTCTTCTGGAACGCTACTGATCCTTCTATTGCAGGCATACATTTGGTAATATATTTTTGAAAACTGAAAATACTTTTAGGTATAGTTGTTAATATCAAATTATATTTTAAGTATATTTAATCTATAAAAATAATACTCTACCTGGAAGCCATAGCTATGTTTGCAAATTTAAGTCTCCTATAACACAGAAATACACTGCTAAAACTGTTTCTACTCCTTCATATAAATACTATTGTATCTCTAATTTGTATTATGTTCCATTTATTATATGAAGTAAAAAAAGAATAAGGAAAATAAAAATTAATATTATTGTATGAACACTTCTGTATCATGAACTACTATTCCTGTGCACCTATTTATGTGTTTAAAATAGTGTAGAAAGATTGTAAGTGTGAGAAGACCCAAGAGTCCGCTGTGAGATTATACATTCTAGCTATGACATGCAAGTTATATGTATAAAATGTCAACAATTTGGATGCCTAAAAAAAGAGAGGGGAAAAAAAAGTTGACTTCCTATCTACATGACAGCTTCTGAGAGTGTTCCATCCCTATATGAAGAGTTACAGTCAACCAATTATAAAATAAACTGTGGGGTGAAGAGAGGAATTAGTCATCACCAAGAGTGACTTCTGTGATTGGTTATCCAGTAACAAGTGTGAGGATTATATTTTTATTTCTTATTTAATAAAGGGCATTGTAATATTTTATTGATTCAAGAGAGCTTGATTAGAATCATCTTCTAAAAAGTGTATATTATCTCTGAACAGACACAGTAGGAAATATATATATCATTATATATATATTATATATATAATATATATACATACACACACACATACATACAGGTTAATGTATATATACCTATGTCTCAATTATTCAATATTTTTTCTAATATATCAAGCTTTACTCGGGTCATAAGTACTGGAATATGGGCAACTCGCTGAAGCTACACAACTGAAGAACAAGACACCTCATTTTTAATGATGATTAATTATCAATGGTCTCTTAAGAGGCTTATAATCTCCCACATGCATGATAAAATATCAAGGTGTACAATTTTCTCTAGCAACCTACATTATTTCCCCCTTTTAAATTATATTATCTATTCTTATTTTAATTTTTATACTTTTGCTTTTTGAGACAAGGATTTATGTAGTCCAGGCTAGGCAAAATACAGTAGATGAAATTCATATATATATTATGAAACACATATTACGGCAAAAGATCACAATCCCAAAACTTTTAGGTTTGTGTGATCCAGCTAGAATATAGAGATACCCTTAATACACATTTATAGTGCCAAACAATGTAGTTAAGATTAGTTTATAGAAAGAAGCAATCGTGTTTGAAAGTTAAGTATAATTAAAGGGCAGACAACATAATGGATCATCGAAAGATTTGGCAAAATGTGCAAGAGATAGAATATGCCCACTCTCACAGAATTAGTGCAGGAAGCAGTGGCTACTTAAAAGCAGTTCAGGGACAGAGCAGCGATTTGTTGAATCAGTTCAGTCAGTGCAGTTCATGTAGTTCAGTTGAGTTTATTCATGACATCTGTTCAGTTTTTTGTAGTTTGGACAGTGGAGGTCAGTAGAGGCAATTGAAGTCAGAGAATAAGATAGAGCTAGAAGATGAACAAATTGCCAGAATTAGTTTGAGGCCAAGCAGAGAAATTTAGTGAGAATCAATCAGCTTAGAGAGGAGTATGAGTCACCACAGCTGAGTTGAAGCAGCCAGTCAGAGTTCAGAAAGACCTTGAAAAAGTGATGTTATTTAGCAGTCAGCCTCTGAGATGACAACTACATCAGTCACATAAAAGTTAATTTTATGTGATAGAATACCTCAGCTGCAAAAATTGAAGTTGTAAAATATTACAGCTGATTGCCCTCAACTTTTATTGGTCAGCTATCACATAGAGAGGAATATTTGCTGAGACAACCTGTTTCTCAAGATAATATTTCTTGGTTGAGCAAATGGCTTCAGCAAGAATAGAACACAGGTTAGCATATAGTCTTATACAACTTTGTTAATTTCTTTATTCTGAAGCTTCTATATAAATTCAAAATATCTCTGTATCACGCTACACAATCCTCCATTCTTGAGGGAGAAAGCTTGATCATCTCTCTCTCTCTCTCTCCTGTTAAAAAGTACAAAATCATTTGTTGAGGTCAAGATCTGGTCTCTTTCTTACCTTTTCTTTTTTTAGTCTGTGTTTCCAAATTTAACATCTGTTTCTTTAAACAGTGAGAGTATCTGGAGCCCACTGCAGGTCCCATACCCCTCCATCCAAGTTCCTTCTACTTATATACTCATCTATCTCATCCATTCAGGAGCACAAACAATCATTGAACACACTTTACAGGATAAACTGCCACAGGAATATGTAAGCAGTGCAACTTCCATGAATGATTGTGGTCCCAGGGACTATGTTGGTATACTGTATACATATAGTTTAGGACCCCAAGTAGGCTTAACAGCTCCATCCATCTCTCAGCTGTCCTTTTCACCATTAGTCTTTATCTGTTGCTCTCCTCTTGCTTCTCTTTGTTTTATTCTGACATTGTCTTATCTCCTGATAGAGTCCATCCTCTATTGGACCATAATACATATTCATCAAAGCCAACATGTCACAACAAGGTAAGTGAAGGACCTAATTCTGAGGTACTTAACACTAGGGCTCCATGTGTCCTCTCTATCTCATCTTGACTCTTCTTTGGATTGAAAGTTCCAGGTTCCAGAAACTTTCCATGTGCTTTGCAATATCTTGAATTCTGGAAGGTACTAGTCTACTTTCTCTTTCTACTTTTCAGGAATAGATGATCAATCCAAAATTCAAGTTATACCTCATAGTGGGTAGATTTAACCTGTTTTTACCTTGATTCTGCATCCAAAATGGGTTCTAAATTTATGTCCAAATGACACTATCTTAGTATGTCTGTAAGGCCAGTGTTTCAAAGTCCATTTGCAAATCTTAAGCCAGACACTCCGCTGGCTCTCATTTCAAATATGACCTCAATATACTTTGAACAATGGCTACTCTGACCTAAATTCAAAACATTCAATTTAAATATCTTAAATGTCCTTTGATATAACTTCATAAAATGGAATGGAAAGGGATCCAAGGTGCCCAGATATAAGCCCCACTTAATGTCAATCTTTTACCATTAGCTCCCACTTAAATCCACCAGTGCTCAAACTTAATCAACTCCTGTTCCTTTACCTAAGGAGCACTCTCACCCCATATGAAAAGGAATCATAAAGTCTTTCTAGGAAAGACCTGAAAGATAAGGTCAAGTCAAGACAGCTTATAGAACAAGGTTAGGATTGCTGTAGGAGCTACTGAACAGGAACTATCTATGAATGAAAGCCGAGCAGCCAGCACCGGGTTACAAGGAAATCTGGCAAGAGAGTACTAAATGTATCTTCTTTTTATATCTCTGTATATGTTTACAAAATTAACCCTAATGTAAGTAACTCAAAATGAGTTCAATGTAAACTTGAAACATGTTTAATATAAAATAATATTCAAAATCATATATATTTTAAACTGGTTATAATAATGTAAATATTTGAAAAAATGAATTAAACTTGTGATACACTTGCATGATATCCTTATCTCAAATATTACTGTTTCTATTGGATGGCACAAAGTTTGATTAAAGAAAATCACTTGCTAGCCTATTATAGGATAAAGATGCATGAGGAAATAAGATTTGCCGAGGTTTGCTGTTTTGTCTCCTGTTGTGCAGTCCTGACTAGCCCTAGCTGTGTAGGCCAGCCCAGAAAAATTTCTTGCTTATCTAAAAGAAGATGAATTACTCCCCATATCTCACTTGAGGAGTTCTTGGCCCATGTGAGGATCTTAGTGTCTCCAACCATATTCTAAATGTCTAAAAAACAAAGAGTCCATTAACAAATACTCTGCTATCAAAGTTTATTGAACTGACATATGAGGTGCTTTGAACAAGGTAAATATGTATGTATGCCTACCATCCAACTGCTATTGGGCTTGCATGCTGTTTCAATTGTCTATGTCTTCTACCTTGACTTTCCAAGATCCGTTTTAGCAAAAACTAATAGAAAGATCTGTACCCTAACCACCAATATGCTCTGATTAATGGAGTCTGCTTGGTACTCTGTAATCAAACTCACAGTATTGTAAAATTATTTGTATCATTCAGTCAAGGCCCTTTGAATATTGCTAGACAATCCTATAAAAATGATCCAATTAAATTCTAATTGTCTTTAAATTGTCAATCAGATGACCAAGGTTTTTACAGTTTCAGAGACTTAAAGTTCATGCCAGGAACTATGGCAGCAAATACACAGGAATTTTGTTGATATAATAGCTAAGAGGTCATATCTTAAAACACAACCATCAAACATTAAATGAGGCCAGTCTTTTGAAATCTCAGTGAATGAACTCAGTGATGCACCTCCTCTAACACCTACTTTTCCTTTCCAAACAGTTTCACCATCTAGGAAACAATATTCAAACATTTTCAACTGTGAGAGCCATTGTCATTCCAACCATTCTAGTTTCCATTGATGCATAAAAATGGTTCTTTGATGAATGGTGCGAGTTACACTTATCTCTGGGTAGGTATAAGGACATGCACTAAGAAAACCTCAAATTTTATATTGATTGAGGAACCTGGCAGGAGTAAATTTCCCTCTCTGATCTAAGACATTTCTAGCCACTGGCAAGTAAAGGTCGGGTAGGATGATTGGCAAAACAACATCTTCAGCAAATGGGACTACAAAATGGGATGTCTATATTTAGATGAATGAAATATCTGTTATGTGTAAATCATCTATATATCTATGTATCTATGTATCTATGTATGCATCTATCTATCTATACAATAATCAAATACTGATGGATTATATACATCAATATGAAAATCAAACTCTGAAAATTCTAGGGAAAAACAAAAACAAACTGAAAACCCATGAGCAGTATTTTATAGGGTTATATGGATATGGGTTTTCTGAATAGAATTTCATCTGACAAACATTACTTCAAAAAGTTTAAAGGCTTCTGTCCAGCAAAAGAACTTGAAGAAGAAACCCACTGAATGTTAGAGAATTTTTGCTAGCTATACATCAAGCAAACATTAATATGCAAAATATACAATAAACTCAAAAAGCAGATACAAAGAAACTAATTGCCCTATTGAAAAATAAAGAGTTAGGAATCTAAATAGAAAATTATCAGTAGAAGAAATACAAATCGTAAAGAAGAATTTTGTAAAAGTGTCCATCACTGAGAGCAATTAAGAAAATACAGATTAAAACAATTTTGTGATTTCATCTTATCTTAATCAGAATGACATAAATTAACAAGACAATTGACAATAATAATTGAGAATCCATTAGGATCTACCCTTACTCATTATTGTTGGGATTTCAAATTTATGCAGCTACTTTGTAAACTAGTGGGAGAGTCCTCAAAATACTAAAAAATATCTTCAGTGTGAAACAGCTGTACCAATACATGGTACATCTGAGTAGAATTCAGTATCCTAATTCCTAATATTTACACATTATTGTAGAACCTGAAGTGACAACAGAAACAAACACTATAAAAAGGAAAAATCAGGAGACAAGATATCTATAGTAGGAAATATCTGAACACAAGTGCTGGAAAGTGTGATATGGAAGAAGAGGAAAGGGTGAAAGGACTTAGGAAATATATGTATGTATGTATGTATGTATGTGTGTATGTATGTATGTGTGTATGTTTGTATGTATGCATGCATGTACTTATGCATGTATGTGTGTATATGCCATAAATATAAATGTGTGTTTTTAAACATATTTAGAAAAATTCCTAAATATGACATGTAATATCTCTGCTATTACCAAAAGTCAAGAACTTGTTTTTGTTTTCTTCATTCTCATGTTGAAAAACTAATAAGCTTGACTTACAATTTGGCAAATTTAAATAAATTATAATGCTATTTTAAATGAAAATGTATTAGTAATGAAAGAATAAAATTCATCATTTTATAAATATATGAAATTAACATTCAAAAACTGAATGCTTTTATATATAATTTCACATTTTTGTTATTTGTTAACATATTCACAAATTTTATTAATTTTATACAAATTGCTATCCAACTACATTAGAGGATATCTAACACACATATTAATGTTATTTATATATTTGGTAAAATCCAGTTTTAATGAAGAATTTTATTGTATGAGTTTAGAGAATTTAGCATATTATTTACCACTTTATTTAATATCCAGCAATAGCGACTATAAAGGAAATTGAACATCTGTACTGACAGCTTGTGACTCACACAAGGAAAAAAAACTGTTAGATAAACATTTATGTGATTACAAATCAGTAAAATCTTTATTTAAGAGTATTTTTAAATCAGGGCTCATTCTTGACATATACCTAACCTATAGACAAGTTCTCATTCTATGAAGAAGAACCACAACCTTTCCAATCCAGAAACATTTATGCACTGTTCCTAATTACTGTATACAAATTCAATGCATTATTAACCTCAAAACTAAAATTTATGTATATCATAGGTATATTATATAAACAAAAACAGACCACTGATTTGTGAGCAGGTGTTTATGGGAAGGTTTACAGACAAGTAACATAGGAAGAACTGAAGGAATGAAAGAAAGTTGAAAGTGATGATACTATATTTTAACAACAACAACAACAAAAAAACTCTCATGAATCAACTGAAACTAAGAAGAAAATTATGTTTGTTTATGTAATATTCTTAGGTTCCAGGCCTCTTTAGCCTCTAAGAAGCAAAGGTTCTCTTATTAATCATTTTAGCACATCATTCAAATTATCCTTTCTAAAACCCGTATTTTATTTAGTCTTGGCTACAAATTTTAAAAATTAATTTTTCCAAAATCATAATCCTAGACAAAACATGATGTTTATTCTTTATAGTTTAGTTTATTTTTTATCTTGATGAGGCATTGGTGAAAAGTTGTTTTCTTCAGAGAAACTACTGAATAAATTCAATGCAGTAGTATTTTTCTTCTCTGTGTTAATGCTTTAATTTCTATGTACTTCTCCATGGATACACTGTAAGAAGTTCTATTGTTTTTCTTCTAATAATAATCTAACTTACTGCTACTTTCTCTTTCTAAACTCTGAAACATCATGAAAATAAGTTAAGTGACTCTAAAATAAATATATTTTACATAGCATGTTTGAGAACCATTCAGCATCTTTAATTATCCAAAAGTATTACTATGTAACAAAATATTACCAAAATTAATTTGTTAGTCTCTTAAAGATTTCTATGAGTACAGTTTAATACTATCAATACTAAAATGCAATAATTCAAAAATGAATTATTTTTCATCAAAAGTTTAGTTAAAATCATGATATTTCATGTGTAATTGAAAGAAAAGTTCACTGTAATGGCAATATTACTGTTTTGGCAGTGCCAGTGATTGACAGCCATGATGAATGTAAACTGACATTGTTAGGAGTATTGAGTTGAAACACCACTAAAAAGACATGAGTATGAATAACATTTCTAACACTCAGCAGTGATGAGATCAAGAATCACAAATCATCTGAAATGCAAAATGATTATTTTATATATGCTAACTTCAGTGATTAAAATGGTGAGCTAAAAAGAAACTAATCTATTTGAAGTATGCACCATCTGTATTCTTTCTAGGCCTTAAAGTTGCATTAATTCATTAGTCTTCCATTTGAATTCCGTTTTCCACATTCAATTGCATTTTATTTGAACACCATAGATAATTCCATCCTGATCTTATGGGCTAGATTTGATAAAGAAAGGAAGGAAATAATTAGTCCTGAGAGAAACATTACTGTGTGGATACTTCATGGAAATGGAGCTAGGCTGCTTGGACCAAGGCACCACATTTTATAACAAAGATTCATTATATAGCAGATGCTGGCGAGGATGTGGAGAAAGAGGAACACTCCTCCATTGTTGGTGGGATTGCAAGATGGTGCAACCACTATGGAAAACAGTCTGGCGGTTCCTCAGAAAATTGGACATATCACTACCTGAGGACTGAGCTATACCACTCCTGGGTATATATCCAGAAGATGCTCTAACACATAACAAGGAAATATGCTCCACTATGTTTATAGCAGCTTTATTTATAATAGCCAGAAACTGGAAAGAACCCAGATGCCCTTCAACAGAGGAATGGATACAAAAAATGTGGTACATTTATACAATGGAATATTACTCAGCTATTAAAAACAATGAATTTGATAAATTCATATATAAATGGATGGAACTAGAAAATATCATCCTGAGTGAAGTAACCCAATCACAAAAGAACATACATGGTATTCACTCACTGATTATTGGATTTTAGCCCAGAAGCCTGAAATACCCAAGATTCAACTCACAGACCACATAAAGCTCATGAAGAATGATGACCAAATAGGGGAGCCTTCAGTCCTTCTTAGAAGGAGTAACAAAATACTCAAGGGTGCAAATATGGAGACACAGTGCAGGACAGAAACTGAAGGAGGGACCGTCTACAGACTATTCCACCTAGATATCCATCCTATGTGCAGTCACCAAAGGTAGAGGTTGTTGTGGATGGCAGGATGTACACGCTGACAGGAGCCTGATATAGCTGTCTCCTTAGAGGTCTGCAAGAGTCTGACATACTCAGAGGCAGATGCTCACAGCTAACCATTAAACTGAGCATGGAGTTCCCAATGGAGAAGATAGAGTGAAGGCTGAAGGAGTTGAGAGGATTCGCGACACCATGAGGAAAGCAACAATCCCAACCAACCAGAGCCCCAGGGTCTAAGCCACCAGCCTGGGAGTACTTAGGGAGGGACTCAAGGCTCCAGCTATATAGGCAAGGGAGCTATATATAAGTGGGAGAAGAGATCCTTTGACCCATGAAGGCTGGACGTCGTGGGGGGGGGATACTCGAGGGTGGGGAGGTGAGGTACAGGGGAGGGTGGGTGGGGGTACACCAACATGGAGGCGGGAAGAGGGGGGAAGGGATAGTGAGTTCCTGGGCGGGAGGGGGGGAATGGGGTAAGGAGAGAACATCTGAAATGTAAAAAATAAAAAAATTTTTCAATAAAAAAAAAAAAAGATTCATTATAGAGATAATAACATTTAAGCTAAAGACCAGAGTAGCATGAAAAGAAAAGGAGAGACAGAGAATAGTAGAGGAAAGTCAGGCCAAATAATAACTATGGAAGGTCAGTATGAAACTAATAAACTCCTAATAATGGAAGAAATAACATTGTAACTTTAATCCAAAGATACTCCAGGAATAACAACATAAAGGAATGAGAGTCTCCTGCATAATTTGACTTTATTTTCCAACACTTTTTGTGGTAGAATTTTGTTCAGCATTAATTACGACAGCATGTTCAATTTCAAGCTTTACTTTGTGTCAAATATCCCAGGAATGAAAGAAAATTTTACATTCTTTGAAGGAAAACTTTTAGGTTCTCTACTGGAGTCATATCTTTTATGCAGTGCCCCATGAAGGTATTTGTTTGTTTAAAATTTACATGAGCTCATATGCAAATGCCAAGGTTTCTTTTATTTTTGACACTGTATACAATATTTGGAGAACTATTAAGCTGTAGAAATATTAAGATGAAGCATATATTTTGTGAATAAATTGTATATGTTTGGCATTACATCTTGATTTCAATAGTGATAGCATCCCTAAATACTGATTTTTGACTTTCAAGATTTTATTGCTGCTTGTTTTTTTCCATTTATACATATATAAATGATAGACTGTGTTAAAACTTGAATCATAAAATGGCAACAATAATATTAAACATAAAATTAACTCCATTAAGCTAAGACAAATAAAGCAAATTAATGCATATAAAGCCCAGTAATATTTATGGGAATTGTCACCTAAAAGTCATTCAAAAGTTCTTATATAATTTGGCTTTCATAAGAAAATATTTAAATATGAGTTAAAGCTATATTTTATCATAACTTAACAGATATCATTATGCATAGCAAATTGGGAAAATATGAGAGGTATGACAATTGACTTCAAAATTGGCAATGTTTACAAGCTTTAATAATTTCAATGGGATTTTTATACTTAGAAATAAAGTACAAACTTAAACATCTAAAGTACAACACTAAAGCACAAAATTAGGTTAGGGTTAGAGTTAGCACCTAAAGCATAAAATTAAATACCCAAAACTAAATAATCTTTTATTATGGGGTAAAAATATTGTAAAATTTTTTCTTAAAGGATGGTTTATAAACATTTATATATGACCAGCAAATATATAAAATGTAACCTAGATCCAGAAAGACAAAAAAGGTATGTACGCACTTATAAATGGATATTACTTATGAAGTAAATAATAGCCATGCTACAATCCTAGAGAAGCTAATTCTAGACCTAGAGAAGCTAAGTAATAAGTCAGGCTCAAGGGGGGATACATAGAACTCTTTGGGAAGGTAAAATACAATAGACATCACAGATAGAGGGGGAGGAGAAAAGAAGGATCAGGTTGGTTTAGGATGGACAGAGAGAGTACTAGGAGAGGCAACTGATATAGGGGAGCATGTCTGGGACAAACTAGAAACCTATTGCACTATGTATCAGGGTGACATTACTCAAGATTCCTTGCAATGAGGGATACAGAGCCTTAACTGGCCATCTCCTATAACCTTGCAAGACTTCCAGTGAAGGGACTGTGATAGGAACACAGCCACACATAACTTTCAGCCTAAAATTTGTCTTTCCTTCAAGATGTGTTGGGATAAATTTGTAGCAGAAATTGTGGGAGTGGCCAAGGAATGACTGATCCAACCTGAGATTCATACCACAAGAGGGAACTCACCCCTAATCTTTCCTGGAGGTTCAGAACCCAGAACCAGGAAGACCCAGAGATCTAGAACTCAACTAAAACAAACAAACAAACATCAAAAAGCAAACAACAAAAACTAACCAAACAGTAACAACACAACAACAACAAAAACAACAAAAGAGAAAAAAGAAAGAAAAGCCAATGAAATGATGCTTAATGGCATTTTGCTATACTCATAGACTGATACCTAGCCAAATTGTTAGCAGAGAGTCTTTCATCAGCAACTGATGGAAATAGATGCAGAGACCCACAGCCATACCTTAGGTGGAGCTCAGGCAATTCTGTAGAAGCAGGGGAGGAAGGATTGAGGGAGACAGAGCAGCTAAGTACACCACAAGAAAACCCCAAATCAACTAACCAGGACTCACAGGATCTCACAGAGTCTGAACTGCCAACCAAGGAGTCTCATGGGACTAATATAGGCCCTCTGCATATATGTTACAGTTGTTTGGCTTGTTCTTCTTCAGGACTCCTAACTGGGAGGAGGGGCTATTTCTGACTCTTCTTCCAGCTTTTGGAATCCTTTTCCTCTAATTGGATTGCCTTGTCTAGACATATTATGAGAGGAGGTACCTGGCCTTAGCAATTTCATATACTTGGTTGGTATCTCTGCAAGGCCTGCCCTTTTCAGAATAGAAATGGAGGTGGAGTGGATGTGGGAGAGGAAGAGATGAATGTGGGGTGAGACTGGGAAAAGAGGAGTAGAGAGAAACTGCCATAAGGATATAAAAATTTGTAAAATAATAAATCAGAAAAATGTATATGAAGTTTCTCTTCACATTCATTTTCATTAGGGTAGAATTATCATCATCAGAAAAGCCAATACATATAAAAGCTGGTGAAGATGTAAAAGAAAAAGGAATCTTTGTAAGAGTTGTTGGGTATGTAAAATAGTTCTGTTACTATAAAGATCAGCGTGAAGATTCCTTGCAAAAGACAAACCATAGATCTGCTCAAGACCTAGGTATACTAGTATGAATATATAATAGAAGGATTCTTATGTCAGTGCCATGGAAATGCCTGTGCACCTCATATTTACTGATGCACAATTCATAGTATTCAAGTAAAAGAAGGGACTAAATACTCAATATTCAACCACAGCAACAAAATTTAGATTTTTTTCCTTTCTGATATTTTATTTATGTAAAAGCACAAAATAAATATTTATTGGCATATGATCTTCAGTACTTCATTTAATAAATAGAATTGATCATTTTCTATTTGTATTTATTCTTTTCCCTACAATACATCATGACAGAATCTTTCTTTCTCTTCACTTTTCCCAATTTCCTCCAACATCGCTTACCCCAGATCTATCTCTCCTCCCTTATTCTTAATAAAAGAATAGGCATTCCAGAAATATCAATCAAACAGAGCATATCAAGATGCAATAATTGTTATAGATTGGTTTTATTTATATTGCTGTGACAAAACACCATGATGAAAATGCAAGTTGGGGAAGAATTGGTTTATGTGACTTACACTTCCACAACCATATTCACCACTGAAGAACGTTAGGACAGAAAATCAAATGGGACATGATCCTACAGGCAAGAAGAAATGCAGAGGAACTGGATGGCACTGCTTATTTGCTTGCTTTCCCTGGCTTTCTCAGCCTGCTTTCTAATAGAACCTAGGACCACCTGCCTAGGGATGCCCCCAGCCAATGGACTGGGGCCTCCGTAATTCATCAGCAATCAAGACCTTACAGCTAGATCTGACAGAGGTATTTCCTCATTCAGGCTCTTCTGCTCACTCTAGATTGTTTAGTTGACACCAAACCAGTCAGTACAATAATACTATGTATAAACCCTCATATCATGTCTGTACTTGGCAACCCAGTACAAGGAAAAGGGTCTGTTGTTAGGGGACACAAAAGAATCAGAGATACCCTGATTAGGGAAGGTGGGGATGGGAACAAGAGTGATTAGGCAGGGGAGGAAGGTACTGAGTATAACCAGAGACTGGAATTAGGGAACATTTAGGGACAATGCAGATACCCAGTTCAGTGAATACTTCCTGGAACCTATGAGGGTGACTCCAGCAAGGATTAAGTAAAGGAGGATATAGGGACTGAATAATCCATCATCTGAAACCAGGCAAGGATTCAAGTGGTGGAACTGGGACATAATCTCAGCCACAATAACGTCCACATCCAAACTGTCCTCCCTCCAAGGTGTATTGGGGCAACGATGGCTCAGAACTTATGGTCGTGACTAACAATGAATGGCCTAACTTGAAGTTGATGACACCAGAATGGGGCCATGCCAGACCTGGAGTTGGATGGCTCAGAACCTAGGGTAGAACCAAACATAGTGATCAATATCAACCAAACAAAAATGTCAATGAAATGGTTCCTGGTAATATTCTCCTCTATTCTTAAAAGATTGGTGCCTGATCCCGTCATCATCATTGAGACTTCCTCTGGCAGTTGATGGCAACAGATGCAGAAACCCACAGACAAATATTAGTTAGAGCTTGTGGACCCATGCATAATTGGTGCAAGAAAGACTGCAAAAGCCAGAGGGTTCAAGGACACCAGGAGATCACCGCTTGCAGAATTGTCTATGAAAAAGGGCTCATTGGGGCTCACGGAGATGGAAGCAGCAACCATGGAGCCTGCATGGGTCTTCAATAGGCCCTGTGCATATATTCTATAATTGTTTAGCTTTTGGTTTTGAATGACAGCTAAAATCTGGATATTTTAAAAGAAGACTTATACAGAATAAGATATTTATTGAGCAAAGAGAGATATTGAGAGGGAAGAAAGGAGACAGAGAATAAAAAGGATACAATCAGGTAGGGTTAAAATATTTACATAGAAATATTAAATTATCATTATTAAAATCACTATTTTCTAAAATAATATATGATAATAGGATCACATAAAATTAAAATTTCTTATGTGCAAGATCAAAAGCAGACCACTAATTTTGCATGTGATATTTAAGGGATATCCCATAACTGACTTCACATATTTTTTTAATTACTGAATTTCTATATCTTTGCATTCCTTCCCTCTCCCACTCTTCTTGTGTTGCTTTTTCTACCTTGCCTCTGTCTCTTTTCTTTTTTTTCCTTTTCCTTTTGTTTGTCTCCTCCTCCTATACCTTACATTCTTCATTCTTTCTATTCTTCTTCCCTCCCTCCTCCTCCTCTTCTTTCTTTCTTTCTTTCTTTCTTTCTTTCTTTTCTTTCTTTCTTTCTTTCTTTCTTTCTTTCTTTCTTTCTTTCTTTCTTTCTTTCCTTTCCCATTCCTTCCTCTTGTAAGATAAGCCTTAATTTCTAGAGTATTAATTCAATTACTTGAAAATCCTTAATCATTGAATAATTTACCCCACACCACATTATTTCTTAATATATAGTCTAAAATTGATTTTATTTAAAAGTGACCATTGAAATATGTAGCTAAAAAGCTACAACTAAAAAGTTAGTATTATGTCTATAGTGACATTTGTTAAATTAATTCTAATTATGACATAAAATAATAAAAATATGTATTTATGGAAACAATTCTATAAGTTTATTTTGCCAAGGGAATTTCAAAACTAGTTGAATGAAATCATGTTGAGTAAAAGTCTTGCAATTTTAAGAATATGTGTAGGGTCTGTTAGTTTGTTAAGCAATGAAACCTATAATAATTAATAAAAAGCAAATTTATGTGTCATATATTATATCAAGAAAGTCTGAGTTTATATCCTGATCCACAGAAAGGCAGAGAGAGACACACTGTTCTTAGTGTGAGGGCTTTTAAACTCAAATATCACTTCCTATGAAACACCCAGTCCAACAGACACATTTTCAGATTCTTCCCGAACAATGAACAATTTCACTATATAGGGAGCAGGTATTCTAACATTTGAGTCTACAGAAGACATTCTCATCCAAACTACCACGTTTTACTCACAGGTCTCCATTAGCTTGCAACCACAGAGTAATGCAAAATTCATGCAGTATGACTTCAAAAGTCCATGTAGTCTTTCATAGAGTCAAAACTGTTTCACGTCCAGAGTCTCTTCTGATATTTAAGGGAATTTCTTAATTGTAACACCCTGTAAAATCAAATATCAAATTTGACACTGTCAACATACAATGAGATAGAATATATATGACTCTTCTGAAAGATAGGAAATGAGATATAGGAAAAGAAGTAATATTGGATCAAAGAAGGACCCCAAATCAGCAGTAAGAACTCCATATTATGCATCTCAGTGTTTGATTTCACACTTTCAAAATGTTCTTTAATTCTTCCATTCCCATCAGCTTTCTTTACTGAGAAATATTTATCTCTTTTGTCATTTCAAACTATTTTTGCAGTTCTCGGTAGCAGATAATCCCATGACTCTTGTGTTACTTTGCAGCTTCAAGCAATATCCTCTTTGGACATCTAGGTGTGGATTTGCCTGTTACAGTGATGGCCTTGGCACCTTTTGTGAAATATGGAGGACAATTCAAAATCCTTTTTTTAAAAAATATAGTTCTTGACTTTAAATACAGAATCATACAACAGAAACTGCTAGGTTCCTCTGATTACTCAAGCTGAAACTTGGAATCCTCCTTTAATATGTCCACAATACCTTTATATTATTGGTGGTTTTCTTTGCTGCTTAAAATTTTGTATTTCCCTTTCATAGGTTGGATGTTTAACTGGGTGCGGTTTTGTTCCACAGTCACCACTCCCTTTATTTCATTTGCCATCAGACTTTTCTTTCAAAATTTTATCTCTTTCAGCACTGAACGTGGTTCCAACATTCCATTTCCTTGTGCTCTTTTCTCCTCAAACTCTACATCTTGCATTTATCTTCATTCCATATTCTAATTGTTATCATAGATAGGCAAAAGAGCAATCATCAAAAATCAAGTCATACAGTACATACTACGTTGTCTTGAAATCATTTTTGCTCATGGTATCAGTCTGAAACTCTTCAATTTATCCTTTGATAGATCTTATGAAAAGTCAAGAAACAGCCTCATATTTTTTGTCAAAATGATATTTGTTAATATTCCTTCCCTCAGATGCATCTTAAGCTGGTCCTGCACTGTCCATATTGCCCTGACAACTGTCTGTAATGTTTGTACATGGGTAATAATGTCCAAGGACATACTTACTCCATCCAACAAAGCCACTCCTCATTGTTCTTTGCAATCAGTTCAACCAATAGGGAACCAAGTATTCAAACAAGAGTTTATCGTGGTGATTCTCACTTAAACTACCACAGTAATTTGGATTACTTCTTTTCTTTTTTGTATCATAATTATTTTATTTCTATTTTAACTCTCTTTACAAACCCTGTTTTATTCATTCCAGATTCACAACCTCTTTTTATTAATTTTTGATATATACAAACAGACCCCACACACAATTAAATAGATACATACAATCTACGCAGCCATTATAATTCTACATTATAAAGCCATTATGCTTTAAGGATGACCATTTGGTTTTAGATAACCAAATGGTGTATTTTTCCCAGGAGAAGACTATTCCTCTTTCTCTTAGCATTCTTTATTTGAATGTACTTATTTGTGTCTGAGTTAGGCCTTGTAGATTTTACCTCCATCTATGTTAAAATACCTGTTGCTATCCTTCTTGTTCTAGTTATATTTAGGCAGTGCTGTTGGTGACAATGTACGTATGCAGGTCAAGGAGAATGCTCTCCTCTCTTTGTCCTCAACACTTATACATCTTTCAGAATGTATAATCACATGGTAAACAGTTCATCACAAGTTTACACGTAAATTCAAATCATAAATCTAATAAGAAGTTTACAACAGAGAATGTTTACATTCATATCCATTAGGAGTAACTAACTGGCTAAACATTCATCATCTGTTGCAAGTTCAACAGGTTCATGTAGAGTTAAAAATCATAACTATTTTTGACTAAGCTTTAGTGAAGTTTTGTATGTATAAACCCAGTCAATATTTTATCTTCTTTCCTAGCACTTATAGTAAATCATTAGCTTCCTTTTTCATGACCTTTTGTTAATTGTTTTACAATGTCTTGGAATGTGTTCTAAGTTACAGAATGCCTGCTTCCTACCTCAGAAACAATTTACCCATGACATTAAAGATTGGAAGAGTTTTCAATGCAGGTTTGATTACTCTAGACAACCTAATAACAGTCCCACAAAAAAAGAGCTTAATAATTACTAATATAATGTAGGAATTCTAATAGGATGATCATTAAGAATTAAGAAGTCATCTACAGTACATCTTCATTCTACAGAAATCTGCTAAAAAGTGCTAAACTGTGTGAGTTAATACCTTGTGATTGTTATACATGTTTACTAATAAGAGGAGCAGCATATAAATAGGAGTCTTTCCTAAAATGTATTTCTCCTGGGGTTTGCTACCAGAGTGTACCTGTCATAGATTTTTATCCAAGATGGATCCATCTCAGAAAGATCACCTGCTAATTTTTAGCTTTGCCTATGATAGTTCCTGACATTTGATCATGTATTTCTTCTCTCCTAACTTGTCCCACATTCTGCTCATCTCTTTACCCACACAAATCTATATTCTTTCTCCTTCACCAAAAAGAAAAACAGCAGCAACAACAAAATATAATAAAACAAAATTCAAAGAAAATATTAAAAATTCAATAAGATAAAATTCTTCAAAAAAATAAAAAACCTACTAAAGTGCAAAACATAGAAACAAAACACAGAACGTGTTTTTTATTGGGAAGCTACTTCTGGAAATGGGAAAATCCATAGAGTCTGGTTGATATACCCAATGACACACTATTATAGAAAACAAATTTTCCTTTTCAACTAGTATTGATTGCAAATAGATTCTTACTTAGGACTGATATTTCATGTCCATTTTTCCCACTCAATTTTGAGACCCACATCTGTATTGGCCTTGTGCAGATCTTGTGCTGCAATAGTATTTAGAAGTTCATATGTCATTCAGAACTTTTGTGTCTGAAATATAGTTTCCTTGGAGTCATTTTTGTTTCTACCAATCCTCCCAGTTTCTCTTCTGAATGGATCCATGACCATTGACTTGAGGAATTTCATGAAGAAATTACTTTTAGGACTTATTGCTCCCAAGTGCTTACTCTCTATACACTGTCCAGTTTTAAGTCTATATTTTAAATTCCCATCCTCTGCAAGAAAATGCTTCTCTTCTGAGAGTGAGGTTAAGTTATGTCATTTTATTGTTACATCCTTTTAAATAATACTATTAGTTTTATGCCAAGGCCTAGATGTACCAGTCTCAAGTTCTTGTTCATTTAAATTTTTGGTACAGATTATAACTCATGGAATGTGTCCTAAATCTCATATCGAGCTTTGATTATTTTCATAATATTTGTGGCACTGCTGCAGGAGAATATCTTGCAGGTAAGTTGTTGTTTGTCATGGGGTCTGGAGCTGGGTAATAGATATTTGGAGTGCATTCTAGAATAATAAAGTCTATTTAGTTCATCTAAAACTTTTTGATAATTATTAGCTCGATGTCTCTATGTTCAATTCAATTGGTAAGTCATACATTTAGAAATAGAAACTTACCATCAAGCTGAGGAGGGTTAGCAATATACTTGTCAGTAGCCTGTAATGTTTAGGAGTTTCAATGGGGCCCATTTGGCCAATGACTAAGATTAATTGCAAGCACTAAATGTTTTATTAAGTAGCATAATTCATCTAGTTCATTAACTGTCTCCCCTATTATAGTGATTGTATTTACATTTGTTTCATATGTGTATATATTTATGAAGGTTTTGCAACAGAAGGATTGTATTTGGATTTTCAAGGGATCTCTACTGTTAGATATCTATCTTTATAAAAATATCACACTCCATTTAATCCTCCAATTCCATTTTCCTTTTTAACTTTCCATATTTCCCTTCATTGGGAAACCCTTACTCCCTGGCCTCATACTAGTTACCTAAATTCTGTGATCATTCAGAGTTCAGTTCTAACAAGAAAGAGCATACCCAAATATATGAATTCATTAACATATATAATATGTAAAACAGAACACCAACCGTCTGATGAAAAACAGAACTGATAGATAATATATTAATATAATATATTCTATCCAATGATTCTAAGATCTGGTTTGAAGCCATCCTGAGAAAACAAAGAGAAATATATACCTGAATGTTCATACCAAGAGGGTAAAAGTATACTCCTGATTTTCAAATGATAACCAAATAAAGAATATATACAATGGAATATTATTCAACTCTTGAGAAATAAAAGTTGATAGTGTGTAGATAGAGATGAAAAGAAAAAGAGTAAATCAGAGTGAATTACCACAGAATGATTGCGAGTTTTCTCTTATATATGGATGTTAACTTATACCTTTCCAATATGTGAACTATAATCCTATTTTTTTCTGGCCCTATCAATATTATGTTCTTTGTGCTTCTTGGATTTGTATGTCTTTGAGTTTGTTAGTTTAGAAAACTTTTCTTCTATGATCTTTAAAACATTTTGTGCATGACATTGACTTGGGATTCATTTTCCTCATCTAGGCCTATAATTGACAGATTTGTGGTTTTTGTGTTGTCTCAAACATTCTGTGTGTTCTTTCTCTGTATTTTTGTAAATGTTTCAAATTCTTTCTTTATTTGGTCTAGATCCTTTATTTTATCACAACGAACATATTAGATCAAATATCCTTGTGGAAGGATAGAGCATCCTTTGTGAATATGCCTATTAGTGACATAGCTGGGTCAACCATATTAGATTCTAAGTTTATCTTTCTTACTAGAAAACAAATCACTCATAGTTATGTTTGAGTAACTAAATGTCCTAATTACCATATAATTATTACATGACAACTGTTTTGGATCAGTCTTTTGGGTTCATTGATATTGGACCATCCATTAACCTCTGATGAGTTCTGTGTATACTTAAGGCTAAAAAGTCATTTAACCAAAAAGTGGAGGCTGAGAGTTTGAGAATCATGACTTTCATACTTGTCAAAACATTCTACTGAAGTGTAATGTAATATGAATTTCTAAAATAACAGAATCCTTATATTTAATGTCTTTCTAAAAACAATTCCATCTTCTAATTTTAATTTTTATCTAATTCCATTTGTATTTTAACATGGATTAAAACATTTGGCTACATGAGATCGAATTGAGAACTTTATGTATAAATGAGTAATTGGTATCTCATAGAGTTGCAACTAGTGAAAAGTTTTACTCTGTGACTGTAGAAGTACATTTTTAATTACAATTACTAAAATTCTAAACTTGCTCCAGTCTTCTTAATATAGAGGTGTATGACTTTTTACTAATGAATTTGAATTCATTAGAAAGTTTGTACAATAGTCCTATTTAATGGCACACACTATTCTTTCATGGTTATGGTGACTTGAATGAGAATATCAGTCATAGGCCTACATAATTACATTTTTGATTCTCAATTGTTA
Source organism: Mastomys natalensis (assembly GCA_021653895.1). Taxonomy (NCBI): domain Eukaryota; kingdom Metazoa; phylum Chordata; class Mammalia; order Rodentia; family Muridae; genus Mastomys; species Mastomys natalensis. The sequence goes on from JAJTUV010000385.1 coordinate 356,103, forward strand.
AGAGTTAATACATATTCTCCATGATGATGATGATGATGATGGTGGTGGTAGTGATGTTGATGATGGTGATGATGATGATGATGATGACAGTGATGGACCTGCCCTCTGAAACTACAAGGTCACAATGATACTTTTCTTTCTGTAAGTTGTTTTGATCATGGTGTCTTATCACAGCAAAAGAAAAATATGCCAATAGTAAATAGTCTCATCTTTATCCATATTTTTGTTTTTTATTCTTCTAAATGTCTGTTTTTAAGGCAATACAATGACCTAAAAGGTATTTAAAATATTAGTACATACAAATTTGCAATGTGTCAATGACTGATGATTGTATAAAGCTTATGTAATTATGTATTAATTATAATATATTCATATTTATGTGTTCTTAAGAGCAGTTTGAATACATTAATATTACCTGAATAATTTGAATACTGCCTACATGTTAATAATTATTTGAATATAATTTACTTAAAATATTCCATAGATAATAAAATTGTTGTTTAGCTTATATTTAATGAAATAAATTATAGACCAGTAATTATAGAAATTGTTGAACATAATTTTAATTTATTTTAGCATTGATCTGTAACACTATAATATGTAAAGACACAGAAAACATGATAACATACCACATCCAATGCTTGTACAAAATACATTTATTCTTGTTTTTCAGTTACATAAATTGTGAGTTATAAACCTTTTCAAAGGTATGGTTCATATTGATTCTTAAAAATTCATTAATTTATATTATTTTATGTGTATAAAGATTTTACCTGCATTGATACATATGTACAAAACTTATAGGTGATGCCTGCATAAGTCAGAGAAGACACTTGATCTTCCAGAACTGGAACTATGGTCAGTTATGAGCTACCATATTGGTGCTTGTAATCCAACTATTGTCCTCAAGCAAAACAATTGCCTTTAACTACTGAGACATTTCTCCATCTATAACATAGTCCTTGAGATTGGTAACTTTAAGATCAATGCATACAATGGCTTTTCCCAATAGTCAACTTTACTTTATCTGCAATGAATTACTAAACAGAAATCGAGGGCACATTTGTGATTCAGATTCTGGGGCTGGAAGACACAGGCTTTTAATCTGGATCTTGAGCTGTGAAAAGCTTAAATCCAGGCCAGGTGGTATAGGCCTTTAATTCCAGGAGACAGAAGCAAGCAGATCTCTGAGTACTAAGTTAGCCTGGAATAGAGCAAATTCCAATTAAAGGACAGCTTAGGTCCAGGTGTGGTGCTACACACCTTTAATCGGGCTTGTGCCTTCTGCTGTAGGCCTACATAAGGACAATGGAAGAAGAAAGCCTTCCTTTGATTTCACCTGATTGCACTTACTTGATAGCATATCTGTTAGAACCTACTTCTTCAGTATTCAAATTTATACAAAAGACCAGCTGAAACACCAAGCCTTATAGGCCTGAGTAAAAACAGTTGCCCATTGTTAGGTTATATTGGACTGCAGACTGTAAGTTGTTCCAATAATTTCCATTAATATAGAGAGCCATTCCATATTCTGTGATGCTAGAGAACCCTGACTAAAACAATAAATGGCCACAGTGTGTAGTAAGGGTGTTTCAGTTAGATCCTCTCTGTATGTTTGTGTACGAAGGGAGGTTTATTGTGTCCTCCAAGCCTGTTTTATAAAATACATTTAATTAATGAAGAAAGAAGAGCTTGAAGCTAAGAAAACAGAATTTTCTTTTTAACAAAAACTCCTATAGAAAATGTTTAAATTTCTTCTCTTCAATGTATAAGTGTTAACTAAAGCAAAGTAAAAATGACAAAATGGAGCCATGCTATTTCCAAATTTGTGAAAATACGATATTGTTAAAAAAAGAACTATAATCTTCAAGTAGTCTGTAAAGTAATTCACTAATAATATACCTAACACAGGTTTCCAAGCCCATTTTTAAAGAATTATTTACTGCATTTTACAAATTATGTATCTTTCTGACTTCCTTTCAGACCCACTCTGACACATACCCACATATATATGTTTACTGGACATCAACTCTAGGGTATTACTTACTACTGAAGCACATCTCCAAGCCGAATATCTTTTGTTTAAGAGATTTTCTTGACTATTTCCTAGTTTGTTTTATTTACCTGTATATTTTAGTATTTCAATTTTCTACATTCAGTAGTAATTATATATTATAGTATATTACATTTTCCTTATCAATTTATCTGGTGATGACTCTGTCAGGTACAGATACATGCCCATACAACTATAATTACATGTTTTCTTGTAACAGTACCTTGCTTGGTTTTTGTTGTTGTTGTTGATTTTGTTTTTTTATCCCTTTTCTCAGTTTTCACTTGGAAACCCCTATCCGTTCCCACTCCCCTGGTTCTATGAGGGTACTGCCCCGCTCACCCACCCACTCACACCTCACTCTCCTGGCATTCCCCTACACTGGAGCATAGGGCCTTCACAGGATCAAGGGCTTCTCCTACCATTGATGCCAAACAAGGCCATCCTCTGCTACATATGTGACTGGAGCCGTGGGACCATCCATGTGCTCTATTTGGTTGAGGTTTAGTGTCTGGGAGCTCTGGGGATTCTGGTTGGTTGATATTGCTGTTCTTACAATGAGGTTGCAAACCTCTTTAGCTCTTCAGTCATCCTCTAATTCCTCAATTGGGGTCACCATGCTCAGTCCAATGGTTGGCTCTGAGCACCTGCCTCTGTATTTGTCAGGCTCTGGCAGAGCCTCTCAAGAGACAGATATATCAGACTCCTGTCAGTAAGCACTTCTTGGTACCTGCAATAGAGTCTGGGTTTGGTGTCTGTATATTGGGTGGATCCCTAGGTGGTGCAGTCTCTGGATGGCCTTTCCTTCAGACTCTATTCCAGATTTTGTCCCCATATTTCCTCTAGAGAGGTGCAATTCTGAGTTAAAAAATTTGAGATGAGTAGGTGGCCCAACTGGGAGCCTTGTCTAACCTCTGTATATGGTCTCTAGAGGTTCTCTCTCCATTTTGTTTGGCATTTCAGCTAATCTCATCCCCATTGAGTCCTGGGAGCGTCGCGCTTTCCTGGCATCTGGGATTTGCTGGTTCCCCATCCTCCACTGTTACACACCTCTGTTCAAAGTCACGAGCCTCTGTATATCATTCATTTCTTCTCCTATACCTACCTGCTACCCTTTTACCTGCCTCCCCATCCTCTCTTCCTCCCAAGTCCCTCACACCCTCTACCTGCCATGAGTATTTTTCCCCTTTCTAAAAATGACTGAAGTACACACACTTTGGTCTTTCTTCTTATTGAGCTTCATATGGTCTGTGAATTGTATCTTGGATATTCTTAGTTTTTGGGTTAATACCCACTTATCAGTGAATGCATATCATGTGTGTTCTTTGTGATTGGGTTACCTCACTCAGGATGATATTATCTAGTTCCATCCATTTGCCTAAGAATTTCATAAAGTCATTGTTTTTAATAGCTGAGTAATATTTCATTGTGTAAATGTATCACATTTTCTGTATCCATTCTTCTGTTGAAGAACATCTGGGTTTTTTCCAGATAGTTTCTGGCTATTATAAATAAGGCTGCTAAAGAATATAGTGGAGCATGTGTCCTTATTACATGTTGAAGCATCTTCTGGCTGTATGTCCAGGAATAGTATAGCTGGGTCCTCAGGTAATACTATGTCTAATTTTCTGAGGAATGGCCAGAGTGGTTGTATCAGCTTGCAATCTCACCAACAATAGAGGAGTGTTCCTCTTTCTCCACATCCTTGCCAGAATCTGCTGTCACCTGAGTTTTTGATCTTAGCCATTCTGACTGCTGTGAGGTGAAATCTCAGTGTTGGTAAAGATCTTTTCCCAATCTGTAGGTTGCCATGTAGCCCTATTGACAGTGTCTTTTGCCTTACAGAAGGAGATGTGATTTTAAATCAAATTCTTATTTTTCCAGTCTGTTGTGTTATCCTGGACTTGCTGTGGTGGGACAATTGGGTTCTGATGATATCAAGTAGGCTTGGATTCTGTTTCTTAGGTTCTTGCACTTGCCTCTTGCCATCTGGTTATCTCTGGTATTAGTTGGACTTCATGTGTCTGACTGGAGCTTGTCCTTGCTGTGAGCCTGTGATCCTGTGATCTTAGGTGTGCCTGCACTCCTAGAAGACCAGCTTTCTCCTGGAAGTAATGGGGTGCAGAGAACTGCCATCTTAGGTTTGTTGGCACTCCTGGGAGACCAGCTCTCTCCAGGCTAAATTTGGGTATGGAGAGCTGTGGCACAGCATTAGATCCAGGGCACAGATGAAGAAGAGAGGATCCTATCCCTTCCTACATTACGGTGAGGACTCCATGTGGTTCCCTTTTTGGCCAGTTATTAGAGCAAAACTGGTGGTCTCACCTGTGAACTTAGGAGTAATAGCACTCCTGGGAGACCAGCTCTCTCCGGGCATAAGATGGGTATGGAGTTATTTAGGTAATTATTACATAACTATATTGAAGAACGAAAAATACCTTTATAATTGATCCTCCATATTTTATAGAATCAGAAAATATATATTTCACTATGATTAAACTTTTGTATCCCTCAAGAACACCTCTAATTTTCATTGCATTCTGGACCTGCTTCTGTTCAATACATACAATAAAAAGTTTAGATAAACACCTACAACAAACAAAACTCTTTGAGTAATATTTAAGTGGGTAGGTATCTGATGTCAGTATAAAACACACGCACACACACACACACACATATAAATTATAATATATATATATATATATATATATATATATATTACATATGGACTATGTAGTTTTTATCATTTTATTCAATACACATACACACATGCATATATATGTAACAATAATTAGATCAAAATAGTCCATGAATTTGTAACAAAATAAGGAGGTATACATTGGATTACTTGATGTGTAGAAAGGAAAGTAGAAACATGATGCAATTATATTATACTGTTTAAAATATATTTAAAATATAATTCCTCCTATATTCAAAAGTTTCTTCAAACATTCTTGCATTCTTGTTTGTTGGATCCTTCATTCTTCTTGACATTTGAATCAGAAGTTATATACCATGAACAACCAGGAACAATTTGGAAATTTTTACAAATGACAGTTATCAGTTTGCTCAATCACTCACAATGAAAAGACTTCAGGAATCCACACTTTTATATTTTCATGTTGGGTTTTGTTCTCAATTCCTTCTCTTTCTCACAGAAAACTTGTAGTGGTTCTTTTCTCTTATGAAAAAATCTTCCCCAATGTAAACTCTATTTGCCTATGGATTTTGAAGACTATTTCCTTTATTTTTTAATGAAATTTTATATATATATATATATTATATATATATATATATATATATTAGTTTTAATGTCATTATATATATAACACATATATAATGTTCTACGCTTTATTATTCTACTCAATGATGTCTATCTGACTTCCTCAATAAACAAAACTCACATCTGTAACTAGAGTGATCTCTCTTTCTCTCTCTCTCTCTCTCTCTCTCTCTCTCTCTTTCTTATCTACTTTAAGATTCTGCTTAGAGATCATCATTGTTCACTAAAATCACTCTATTTTTACACTTTTGAAGTTTTAGGGGCCATTTTGTTGAAATACTAAGAAACCATTGCACCTGTATGTCTTGTTAAAGACACCAGGGAACTAATAGCTATATATTTATAATATATATATATATATATATATATATATATATATATATGATAGCTATATATTTATGAAACATTTGTATATCATTGAAAATTTAGGGTATCAATGTATGAGACTGCAGAAGGAAAATGTAGAATAAAATGAAAATAGTATTAGCTTAAACTGTAAAGTTTTAAGAAGTCTGTATGTCGTAATTTTATGTAAGTGTTTATAAAACTGCACTGAATTTACAGGATGGAGTGGAATGACTCCAAAGATTCAGAGATAAGAAACTACTAAATTAAGTAACTTGTTAGAGAAAAGTGAATGTATAATTTTCTTCACTTTCTTTCCTAAGTCTAGCTATCCAATATTGGAACGTAGTCGTTATAAATTAATGTGACCAAAAGTAAGTTTATAATTTTTACCTCCAAGCCCATTGTCTTAGGAAATTCTAGAGTCCAGAAGTTATAGAATATATATATATATATATATTGTGTGTGTGTGTGCGTATAAAGGGAATTTATTGTAATTATTTACAGTCTGTAGATAAACTAACACAACAATGGGCAGCTGTGAATGGGAATTCCAAGAATCTACTAGTTGTTCAGTTCCTTTTTTTTTTTTTTAATTTTTTTTTCAGCAAATCAAAAAAATTTAAAAAGCATTCAAACAGAATAAAATGAAAAGAAACAAACAAGCAAAATACCAAGGGTCAGATATACTTATACAAGAATTCTATAGAGCCTTCAAACAAGCAATACTTTTTGAGTTATGTTTAAAAAAATTCAGAACCACAATAAGCTCCTTCACAAAGCAAATAATATTGAAATAGTGAAGTCAAGTGTAAACCCAACAAAAATATATAAATTATAGTCCAGTATCCCTCATGAGTATACATACAAAAATTCTCAATGAAGTAGTTGCAAACTGAATACAAGAGATATAAAAAAATAATATTCCATGAATAACTGAATAGCTGGTTTTTTTTTTTTTTTTTTTTTTTTTTTTTTTTTTTTTTTTTTTTTTTTTAGAAGACCATACTCCATATACAGGCTGCATGTTTTGGGATAGTCCGCACTCCAGATGTTTGAGACCTACATGAAAACCAAGCTGCACATTTACAACATATGTGCAGGGAGGCCTAGGTTCAGCCCATGGAGGTAGTTCTGTGTAGACTAGGTATGCTCCACAGTTGGTGATTCAGTCTCTGAGAGCTCCAAGGGTTCAGGTTGGTTTACTCTGTTGATCTTCCTGTGCAGTTCCTATCTCCTTAGGGCCCACAATCCTTCCGCCTATTCTTCTATAAGAGTCCTCAAGCTCCATCCACTGTTTGGCTCTGGATGTCTGTATCTGTCTGAGTCAGCTGCTGGTTAGAGCCTCTCAGAGGACAGCTTGCCCCTGTCTGTTCTCAGGCTGGAGGTTTAGATTCTGGGAGCTCTGGTTGAATCTTTTGATATTCATTCTAAAAAGGACAAAAGCACCCTCACTTTGGTCTTCCTCCTTCTTCTTGAGTTTCATGAGGTTTATGTGTGTTCAGTTCCTTAATCTAGTTTTTTATGCTGGTCTTCTGGAGAAGTAGATTTCGACAGATATTCTGGCAAGTAAGTGCAATTAAGAGTGAATTTTCCTTCTCCCAGTGACCTTATATAGTCCCCAAACAGAAGATATTTTTCAGATTAAAGGTGTGTACCACCATTCCAGGATCTAAAATTTGATGTGTCACAGGCTTTCTTTGAACTCAGAGATCTGCTTGCCTCAGTCTTCTGGATTTAAAGACCTGTAGTACCTTGCCTGGGCCTAAGACTTCCATAGTCACTATGTCTCAAGAGCTCCATGTCAAGATCCGAGTAAGAAACCTGGCTCCCAGTCTCAGATATGCCCTTCATTTCTGGATTGTAGTTCCCTCCAAATGTAATAAAAGTTGACAACAAGGAGTAGCCATCATATCCAGTGTTTCATAGGTCTTATTACCCTAGGAAGTGTGTCCAAGAGCCAGAAATTAACCTTCATCCATTTGTCTGCCTATCCAAAAATTCTTAGAGGTAATAGTTAATTTTTAATACAAGAGTGTGTAGAATATTTCTTAAACTATTTCCATTTTTCATTAACCACTACAATTCATGGTGACAAAGTCAGACACTCTTTAGGTTCTGTTTCCTTGAAAAGTGTCTCCGATTACTTCACAGTTTAAACCTTCTGAGTCTATGCTTTAGGAATGAGCACTATGACATTAATGATTTTGATTCTTTATCTCATTTGACAACAATGTTTCTCACCTTCTGTAATGTCCCTATTCTTTTTTACAATTTATTTTATTTTTATTAAAATATAATTATATTATTTCACCAACACTTTTTCCTCTCAAATCTCCCACCTACCCCTATCCATTTCAGATACATGATCTCCTTTTCTTTAATTATTATTGTTACACACAAACACAAAGATACACACAAACACACATATACACGAATATACACACTCACACGTGTATTATGTTTGTATATATGTGTATGAATAAATAATGATTATAATGTTAAAGCTGATTCTATTTAATATTTTGTGTGTGTATGTGTGATTGTGTGTGTGCATGTCTGTGTATGTATGAATATGCTTTTAAAGTTAACCACTTAAATTGGATAACCACCAGTTTTTTAGTAAAGGCTTATGATTGAATAGAGAAAAGTGAGGCAGAGTGAAGGGAGGCAGGAAGGCAGGGAGAAGCAAAGGATATAGAAAGGTGCTGTGGAGATGGAAGCTGAAGTTAAGGAATGTGGCTTTAACCAGTCTTTGGCAGAGATGACATGGAAAGGTTAAGATAGATGGGATAACTTGTCTAATCTATGTGGGCATCTTGTGATTTGAGTATTTGCTGATACGTAAATCTGTATGTTTAATCTTAAGCTCAAGAGTTTTAATTTTACATGAAGATGGGAGTTTTGGTAATGATGGCAGGGTGGATGATCATGGTGTGGTGGTAGCATGGCTCCACCAAAGAGCTTGCTGAGATGAGGACACTAGGCTGGGCCAGGCAGTGCCAGCATCCATACAGGAATATGGCTGCTAAGCTGAGATCCAGCAAGATATGCTCCTTTCTAATACCTCCTGCAAAGGCATCTCCAAGGTAACTTCAATGTTGCAGCTTCTTGTTTCAGTGTCAGAGCTCCATATATGATCTTCTAGGCTCCTCCTAAGAACTGATGTCACTTCTCCAGCTCTGCCCTTTACAATATCCCATGGTGCTGGCATCTCCAATATACTGGGGTCTTCTGCTGCAACACAGGCTTCACCAATAGCCTCTCACAGGCTCTCTTCATGGTAGCAAGCCTCCAATCCTTTGCATGACCCATTCAGTCCAGGGTTGTCAAACTACAACTGAGACTACACCTTCACTAATGGCTTTTCATGGCCTCTCATAGTGCCAAACCTCAGTTGCTCTTCATGGCTCTTTCATGCCTTCAAAACCAGTACCACCTGGGTGATCTTCTGCATTACCAAGAACAGCTGCAGCATTAGGTACAAGCTTGGCTATCTCTGGAACACAGCTTCTTTGTGCTCTCAGAAAACACTTCCCAGAAGATTTCACCACAGTGGTGCTGGTCTCTTCTTAATCTCTACTAATTTCTTAACTCCAGGTAACCAGCATCAATTGTCCCAGTAATTCCTTCTATTCTGGATCCTAAAGCCAGAGCCATGTGGCCAAAGACGCAGAATTCTGCTTCCTGCTTGGGCTAGAACATGGCCCACTTGTTCTATTACATTGTCATCAGCTTTCTGTTTGCCAGCTCTTTTACTGCCTAAGCTGGGATGTCCTGGAACTTGCTCCGTAGACTGACTTTGAACTCAGAGATCCACATGCCTGTCTCTTAAACACTGGGAATAAAGGTGTGGTCCACCAAGCCTGGATTTAAATTTTCTTCACCTATAATGTGCTGTCGGCTGACCTGGAACTCGGAGATCTACTTGCCTTAGTCTCCTGGGATTCAAGGTATATAACACTGTGCCTGGATCTAAACTGAGCTGGGTAGGATCTTGCCCCAAAGTCCCACTCCCTTAATTTGGTATCTCCTTGAACACAAAATTCAGCTCCATTTCACTTCCTGGTACCCCTTTAATACTTGATCCATATATTTTATATTTTTCCTTTCTCAGCTTGCTACACTTGTTTAAAATATTCTTCATGAGACTTACCAGAGAACAAAGTCTATGATGGATATTTCTGAGACTTCTTTGTCAATGCAATTAATCTGAGTCTCTTTACCTTAACTACAGGCAGACTCTTCAGACATGGGCAACAATTAGCCATATTCTTCACCAAAATATCCCCGAAAACAGTCTGTAGGCCACATATTGAATTTCACCACTGAAACATGAACCAGTTCCACACATTTCAAATCACTCTCAGTAACAAAATCATCCATATTCTTACTAGGCTAGTCCATTAAGATCCACTTAAAGCATTCCACTGCTTTCCAAATCCAAAGTCACAAAATCAAAAATACTTCCAAACAAAAGCATGGTTGAGCCTATCACAGCAATATCCCATTCCTGGTGCCAACCTCTGTCTTAGTATTTTACTGCTGTGAACAGATACCATGACCAAGGCAAGTTTTATAAATGGCAACATTTAATTGGGGCTGGTTTACAAGCTCAGAGGTTCAGTCCACTATCATCAAGGTGAAAACTTGTCAGTATCTAAGCAAGCACAATGCAGGAAAAGCAGACAGTTTTATGTCTTCATCTGAGGGCTGCTAGTGGAAGATTGAATTCCAGGAAGCTAGGATGATGGTCTTAAAGCCCACACCCACAGTGACACAGCTACTCCAACAAGGCTACACCTCCAAACAGTGATACTCCCTGGGCCAAGCATATGCAAACCAGCACAAGCAGTCAAGAAGATTATTCCTTAGTCATCACACACACACAGGTCCTTATACAATGCCTTTGTCTACTGATCATACTAAGGCATAATCTCCACAAAAAAATAGTAGGAAAATGTTGTGTTCATGCATGAATGCATGTATATACACACATACATAAACACAAACATACACACACACAAACTATATAATGTTTTACTATTTCACTCACTGGTAATTAGAGTTATCATTTGGTTGTCATGGTATTATCTTAATTGAGGTTTTTTTCTTTAATTTCAATGACACAAATATTAGTTTTAAAATTACAAATGCCAATGTATTAATTTAATTTATGAATAATAAATAAATAAAGTTTGACTAGATGTCCTTATTTTAATTTTTTTCACTTATTTACATCAGTAACTATTGTATAAAATGTCAGTTAGTTGAAAATAACCAATTATTATAATAATCATACCACATTTATTTTTCTCATCTTCAATTTTTATCTTCACATTTTTAAAATAAAGGCAATATTAGGACCCCAGTAAGAGAACAATGTTAACTTTACTATTGTATTTCAAGCAAATACCCTTATTTTTGGACTGTGGCTTTGCATTGAATAAAGATTGGGGGCTCTTTATTTGATTAATGTTGTTTTGTTGTTGTTGTTGTTGTTGTTGTTACTGTAGTTTCAAGACAGCTTCCCTATATAACAGCCTTGGATGTACTAGAATTTGCTCACATTGTAGACCAGGCTTGCCTCAAACTCACAGAAATGAACCTGCTTCTGCCTCTTGAGTGCTGAAGTTAAAGGTGTCCACTACCAAGCCTGTCCCAGAGGGCCCTCTTTTGTCATTGACTTTAAAAAGCCTTTTGTGCACACTGCTAATTGCATCTTCTGCCACCTTCCTTACTAGTCCTTAAACATATTATTACTTCCATTGCAGTCACTAGACAAATACCTGGAGATAAAAATTTTTAATTACTATATGTATGCCTTGGTGCTGTTTTGCATAAGTGCATTTTTTGTTGTGTTTTTCTGAAGTGTTCTCTGTCTATTGAGAAGAGAAGACTCCTGATGAGAAATTAAGTCCCCACCAGTCTATGGCCTTAGGGATCAGGGTTTATAATGACTTCACTGTCACAGAATAATTGGCTAAGATTTCAGCATCAGGCATGTTTTCTCGCTTATTAAACTAGTCCAATTAACAAATTGTGGTTTCTGGCCAATTGCATCCTTAAGATGATGTTGCCATGACTGCTGTCCTTGAGGTTCATAGGTGTCCTAGATAAATAGAACTTTTGGTGTCCTCCTTCATTTGGAACCTTACATAGCATTTTCTGGTACCATTAAATCTAGACCTTAGGGAAGAGGCAATATGTCAGTTCCAACTCAGGTGTTTCTGAGTTCTGTTCATGGTATCAGCAGTAAGGACTAACCTTCTTCCTCTTCAAGGGCAAACAAAAGAAATAACAATAAACTAAATACTTTGACATGGAGAAACCTGGATAATATTACAGAAAATGAGTGTAAAGATTGTATGAGTCAGAAGATTGGAGAGATTTCTTAGATTGTGTCTACTACTAATGTTATAAGGTACAATCAGAAAGTCTCAGCAACATGAATACTTGAACAAATATAACACCAATAAACATACCAAGATGGACAAGTAAAACTGTTATGGCATCAATTTAACACAAAGTACTACAGGCTACTAAGAAATGTTAAAAGTGGAAGAAGTAATCTTCTCCTGAGAAGAATACACTAAACTGATTATCAAATACCCAACTGTCAACCATGGAAACCTTCACATGTATACTTGGGATTTAGGACTAAATAGGCTATATTTAAGTAATTTATCCTAAGATTCTTTTCCCATAAACTAATCATTGACACCATTACAGGTTTTAGTTTTGTATGAATCAGATAAAATCAAGACTCTAATCTACAGAAACCAATTGATTAAAAAGAATAACAATGTAGCATTTATTAATTAATAAAATGACCCATGATGTGTGGGTATAACAACAAATAAAGATCTTGCAGGTAGATACTGGCTAATAAAAGCTTGCTTAGACAAAGACTTAATAGAATGGCAATGTTTGAAAGAGACTCAGATCTCATTTAATTCAGTATAAATACAGATACATGGCGGCAGTAAAGGAAATCATTTTACTATATTCAATGGCAGAAAAGTAGAAAATTGTTCATGGACTTGTCTATTGTTGGTTAGAATATTTTAAGAATTGCCAGTGGTTTGCTACAGTGCTAATGAGAAGACAGTTGCAATGCCCGGAAAATTGATTATGAAACTGCTGGTGGCAGTACTGCTGTAATTTACTACAGATGACCACCACAGAGTTATAGCAGGACATTCAAGCATTATGTCAGCAGGGAATGACAAGCAGTTAGAAATTCTAACTCCCATGTTGAAAGTAGAGCATTTTTAAAAGAAGGAATGACTTGGATGCTGAGACAAATTAACTTGATAAGTAGTATGGATGCTGGGACATGAGCCGATAAGAATTTTAAAATATTTATGGTGGACATATTAAAGAAAATGCAAATATTCAAGAAGAAAAGAAGTATAAATTTGTATAGTATAAATCATGGGAAATATATAGCTCTTCATGGATTATTATATTAATAACATAAAAAGAATTTAAAAATCAAGATAGAATTACTATGAATTACTAGATAGAATTACTACAAATGCAATATCAAAAATAAGCTGAACATAAGACTTCAAAATTTCTTCATTTTATTTATAATTGGTCACAACAAGTTTTATATATTCATAAAATACTGTGAGGTGTTTCAGTATAAAATGATGAAGCATAATGCATGAGCATTATAATTTTATGCTGTCAATAGCACTAGGAACTCCCAATAGATCCACACAACGCAGGGGCCATTTATGTTCCATTATGGAAGGTGTTAGATGCTCATGAGAATTTCCCTTTCTCAGAGGATATATAAATACTTTACTCATTTTAGGAGGAAAGGTATTTTCTTTGTTGGGTTAGTCATTTGTTACTAATCCATGATTATGTAAGGAAACCCTCACACATTCTCCTGTGATAAATCCTAATTAAATGCATTAGGCCACCAATCTATACCTGACAAAATTTGTTTGTTGTGGTCTGTTATCAGTGTTTTCTCTGGAAAAATAGTTCATTTATATATGGAAAATGATTTTGTGATACATGAGTGTAGCGTGCAATGTTAAACTAAGGGCAAACAACTACCATTCAACTTCAAACAACCATCATTTTTCTGTAGTGAAAACAATTATAACCTTTTATTTTAGCTTTAAAAGTATATGGAACTTTACAATTACTTTTATTTAGCCTACTGTATGAGATTATACCAGAGCTTTCTCTGTCTTTCTGTGTGTCTTGTACCAGATTTTCCTCAACTTTTCATTCTATTTTATCACTCCTGTCAGTCATTGTACTTTCAATTTCTATAAGACAATTTGCTTTAGATTATATCAAGAGAAAGCTTTATTTGTCTTTTAGGGACAGCCTATTATAATCACTTTTTTTTGTTCTATTCACAATAAAAATGATAGAATTTTAGCATTTTACACAGCCAAATAACATTCTACTATGTATATTATACAGAATACACACACACACACACACACACACACACACACACACACATATGTATATATACATATATATGTATATATATACATATATGGAGAATTTTCTTCATCTATTAGTTGAAAAACATATTTATTTTGTATATAATTTAGATATTATAGATAGTGCTTCACTAAATATGAGACTGCAGGTGATTCCTCAGTACAATGAACCATTTTGGTGAGATATATGGATAGCAGTGAGATTTCTGAATTTTCTTGAAAGGGTTTTAGAGATCTTTTAGACTGTTTTCTGTGATGGATGAATTGTTACTTTTCATCTTCAGTTAGAATAAACTTGTGAATAAATTATGAACATTTTTTTATAGTGGAATAAATTAAATATTTAGTATAATAGATTCAAAATAAAGAAAAAAACAAATGGAATTTTGTTTTTGCAAGTTATGAATATTAGCAAATGATAAAATAGATTTAAAAAGGGGCCTATGAAATTCTCAAAACAGGAGAAATTTATGGAAGATATATTTGAATATTTAATAGGTAAGGATTTTTAATGGCTTTTAAAATGTTATTTTCTCTAAATACCTATAGAAAAATCAATATAAGAAAAATGATAGTAAGTACTTGTATGCCAAAGGTTGTAGACAACTTTAAGGAAATAGTAATTTCTAGACAGACTAGGACACAAGATCTTCATCAGGTCAAGTCAGACCATAATGCAGAGAAAAAGGGAGGGTATAAAATCTCACCCTAGCTGAGAAGTAATTCAAAATTGACAGCTACTGAGAGAGGGAAAATTGGTTTACTTCAATAGTGACAATGCATTCATCACCTACACTCCAGAGCAAACAATGTTCAGACATAGTGACCCAACAAAAATAGACTCCATGGTTATTTTGTTGGTTTACTTTATTATTTTTATGATGGAGAATGATCATGAAATTTTGTAGGTGGGAGGTTACGAAAACATCTGGCAGTAGTTGGGAAAGTGGGAATAATACCACCAAACATTGTAAAAAATCCTCAATGAATAAATAAAACCATTATATATATATATATGTATTTATTTATTGTAGCTAAAATCATATTCTAAAGAAAAGCAAAAATTGGATAAAATATACTATTCAATTTGAAGATGATCTATAAACTTATGATACTTAAAAATAAGTAATAAACTGTGAGACTTTAGAAATAAAACTAAAGATATGATGATATTTATTTTTTATGATGAGGGAAAATCTTCATTTTAAAAATGTAAGAAAAAAGTTAAACTAGGAAATGAAAACCAGTTTTTATTTCAATTTCAATATATACACAAAAATAAATAAAGATTTTAAAATTTATTAATTCATATGAATAATCAAGATATATAAAAGTTTCTATGAGTTTGCAGGAAGAAAATGTTACATAATGCACAACTTGTCAAAATGCAAAGTTTTCATATGGAGCTGAGTTCATACTGATACATCTACTACAACTCTTTGGCTTAACATTCATGGATCGTTTCAGAAGAAGGGAATGAAAGCATTGTAAGAACCAGAGGAACAGGAAACTTTCTGTGATACCGTATCTCATAGGAAGGTCAGCAAAGCAACACTCATGAAACCAACATGGCTTCATAAACATTATCTGGAAACGGATATTACCAGTAGACATACCAATAGACACATGGAAAGGAGATTCTCATAAGGCACATCCTTAGAAAAATAATGTCACCAATGAAAGAATGCTGACAGTGAGAGAAATAATCTTCCCCAGGAAATAGACTCTCAATACAATAGCAAAAATATAGTCCTGATTATATACAATAAAATAGACATTTTATGGACAGAATTAGATATATTTCTTCAAGCAACTAATCAGGTTTTAATAAGAATACAAATTTCAGTTGTATTTTTACTTAGCATCACAAAAATTCCATGAACTTTAAAGAGTTTTATAATTACACCAAACTAAAATATAATTAAAAGTACATTTAATCTATGGCAATTAAAAAAATCTGCTAGAGGTATCTTTATCCCAAATTTCAAGCACACTATACAGTTATACTCATAAATTTAACATGGTAATGTAATAAAAATAGATATAGTGATCAAAGGAAGAGAATTTGGTACTCAAATATATTACCATACAACTACTAGTTGGCACCAATTTTTTCATTTATTGAAAATAGATTTTTTTCATTTAATTTATCTGATTATGGGTTTCTCTCCCTCACTCCTCCTAGCTCATGCCCACATCATCTTATCCAGATTCTCCCTCTCTATGTCTCACTAGAAGAACAAAAGAGAATTGAACATAATAATAATAATAATAATAATAATAATAATAATAATAATTTACTTAATTACAGTGTATTTCACAATAATAAAATAATTTTAAAAGGAAGCAAGAAGGCTACATTGGGCAGGTTAAAAAGAGGAAATGGATGGGAAGAAATAATGAAGTTGTATTGTCTCTAAAAATAAAAGGTTTATAAAATAACAGGTAAAAGTCATTAGATGTTGGCAAATCAATAATCATCTTAAGTCAATGTGCTATAAAAAAGTGATTTCTTGACAAAGACTTGAAAAAAATAAAAATTAGTATGGACATTAAAGGAAAACATACATCTCTAGAAACTGATGTATTCATAAGAATGTACATAAACTTCATTCATAGTAAATTAAATTTGAGTAGCTGTATCCCTCTGGAAGAGGAATCACATTGTTACTAAGAATTGTTATGTTAATCCAGCATTATTAATTTCTTAATACTATATTGTACAGACTTGACCAGCTATGTTGACTTTGCATTTTCTTTGTAATAGATCAAGAAAAGAAATTTTAGACATTATAATTTGACAGTGTATTACAGGATAAAAATTAGAAAATAAAGTCTGGATAGATTTCATTGTGTTTTCTTTAATGACTGTATTTATTTACAATGGCTTATAAAACTGTCAATATATTAATTTCCCATTTAACTGAATATTTGCCATTTTATATTATTTTGATTACACCAGGATATAAAAAGTGAACAACTGGACAAAATTAGATTTAATTACCACAAATTTGAACTTCATTCAGACCATTGTTTTATGTTCCCCTGCAATGAGCAAAGCAGTTTTTCTTTGGTGAACTGGAGTACATAGGACCTTATTCCTCCTCATCCTTATTACCTGGTATTGCAGCTTCTGAATCAGATTTCCACAGCGTAAATGAAGGAAGATGGAATAGGATAGTCTTTCTCCTGTGTTGCTCAATCAAAATTTGTACTTTACAAAACATATTCTAACAAACTAGAGTTAGAAAGTACACATTCTTCAGGCTTTCTTTCCTTTCTTTCTTTCTTTCTTTCTTTCTTTCTTTCTTTCTTTCTTTCTTTCTTTTTTTTTCTTTTTTATAAGGTTGTTCATCTGGAGGACTTTGAGGTGAACTAACTTTCTACTGGGATGGCTATAAAATACTTTCTGACAAGCTTTGTCGTAAACATAGTCATAGAACTATCTGAAACATATATTTTTCTCTCTACTCACTTCTACTTTTAATCATAGCATTAATTGTGTTAGGGTTAGATTTTATACTATAGAACAAAGAAGTTCCTGTGTTCTCTAATTGAAGGCAAAGAACATGACACTTGTTAAGGAACTTATAAGTGAAGTAGCCTCAAATTCCCCTTCTTTCCACCACAAAAGTAAAATACTAACTACTTACTATACCTTCATTTACTCTGTTATACTAACATTTTTGTGAGAAATCCAAGTAACTATTAGACATTTTATTTATTGAATTTATCTGGTGACATATTCATACTCACTTTTAAAACTACAATATAAAAATATAAACTAAATATGATGTAGATTTGAAAAGGTTCGATGAGGTATTCTGCATTATTACTAACTAATTTTGGGATGATTATAATTAATGACATGGTATGTCACCAAAGTTATTTTTTGTGCCTGTTCATGAGCTCCAAAAGCCCCACAAGGAGTCAATTCTGGTGCAATTTTACTATGATCACCACTGAAACTGATGCAGCAGGACTGAAAGGTGAAACCCTGATCCTAGTTTCAAGCCAGCATTTATTGAGGTAGGAAAACACACAAGTGGATTTCTTGCCTGGCACACATCTAGTTGGGGGGAGCTACTATGTCATTTTGTTGCCCTTTAAAATAATTGGCTGATGCTCAGAGCCAAACCACAAACTTCATTTCTGTTTTCCTCCTGACTGGTGGTTGTTAGGAAGTGAAGTGCCAAGGGCAGACTTATAATCTGGAGGTGCAAGTTTGTTAGGGAGTAACCTGGAAACCACTGCTAGATGCAAGTTTGTTGGGTAATAACTCAAGTTCAAACTTAGGTCAGGTTCTCTAAAATGGAGTATGAATCCATGATCTGGTCTCTCATTCCCCCTTTTTCTGGTGACTGGAAGGCTAATCATGGCGATTCCTGGAGCTCATAGGCTTTGTTGTTTAGGTTTTGGAGGAACTGATAGTGACCCTTTATGATTATAAGCTCAATAGTCCCAAGTCTTTCTTTCATGAACTGGACCAATCTGTTTAGAATGCAGGGGTCAAGGGTGAGGAGCAGAAGTAAAATGAGAAGTGGGCCGAGTAGTGTGGATATCAGGGTGGTGAGACCTGGGGAGCTGTTGAACCATGATTCAAATCAACCTTCTGCCTGTTCTTTTTCTCTTTTTCTCTTGACCCAGCCTTCTCTAAATTTGGCCATTGACTCATTGACTACTCCACAATGGTCAACATAAAAACAGCATCCTTCTTTGAGAGCTGCATATAGCCTTCTTTGTTGCATAAACAGGAGATCTAGCTGCCTCCTATTTTGGAGTACTACCTCTGCCAGGGAGCCAAGAGAATCTTGGAGGTGAGAGATTGATTTTTCTAATCTCTTTATTGGATCTCCATTGGTTCTTGGAGGGATTAAACCTGAGTTTACATCTAGGGAGTCTCAGACTTGGTCATCTGTGTGATAGATGATTCTAGGTAGTAACAGGACAAGTAGACAGAATTCCTTCCCCTGTTGTAGTATAGCCCTGTGGGTACATGGGGTAGTCCTTGCAGTGCATGCCCACCAGGCATTGGTGAGGGGTAACAGGTATTTATCATTGTCTATATTCATCATGTAAGTCCAATTACACAGGTGGCTATAGGTTTCAGGTCATGTCCCTATACAGGTGCCTTGACCTTTTATGGGCATTAGCTTCACTTTGTTGCCATCTGTATGCATTGGGGTTCTCAGATTTAGTAAAGTTTCCAATCAAGGCTATAATTTCGAAGTAGGATTGCATTATCTTATAGCATAGACAGCTTGACTCATTTAACCCAGACCTGGATGCCTTGGTGATCTAAATAGACTGAATCACCATGTTCTAGATGGGGTCAGGGTTGTCATTGGTTAGTTTTTATGTTATCCTTGTGGCTTCAGTTGGGCTTTAATAGGGAATGATGAGCATGAGCCCTGGGGTTGTATTGGCTTCTGAGCCTGCTGTGGTGATGTAGTTGGGGCTTTACCCACTACAACATTGGTGTTGAGGGCAATGGGCATTGCGGGGGTGAATATAGAGTCAGATAGTGAACATGACTCCGGGTTCTTCATCAATAACGTAGTCTCAGTCCCCAAGTCTTTTTTTTTTTTTTTTTTTTTTTTTTTTTTGGTTTTTCGAGACAGGGTTTCTCTGTGTAGCCCTGGCTGTCCTGGAACTCACTCTGTAGACCAGGCTGGCCTCGAACTCAGAAATCCGCCTGCCTCTGCCTCCCAAGTGCTGGGATTAAAGGCGTGCGCCACCACCGCCCGGCTCCCAAGTCTTATCAGTAGTTCAGTCAGCCTTTTCACCATCATCTGTGAATCTGATAACAAGAGGATTCCTTTTCTCCCCACAGCCCCAATATTGAACCTAGTTATAGTGATGAGGTTCTTATTAGAGGGCTTCTAGTTTATCCATCCCATGGATTCACATCTCCAAGTCTCACAGAATTCCTCAGGGCCTCCATATTTATTGCATTGGTACCAGTTCTGGGAATGTCCCAGGCAAATATCAAAAGCTTAGTGCAGAATCTGTCATCACATCAAATGTGGTTGCAACCATAATCCTGTGGGTGCCAGAGAATAGGTGGAAGGATTGTGGGCCCTAAGGAGATAGGAACTGCACAGGAAGATCAACAGAGTAAACGAACCTGAACCCTTGGAGCTCTCAGAGACTGAATCACCAACCGTGGAGCATACCTAGTCTACACAGATCTACCTCCATGGGCTGAACCTAGGCCTCCCTGCACATATGTTGTAAATGTGCAGCTTGGTTTTCATGCAGGTCTCAAACATCCAGAGTGGGGGCTATCCCAAAACATGCAGCCTGTATATGGAGTATGGTCTTCTAAAAAAAAACAGTTGTTCAGTTATTGATGGAATATTATTTTTTTATATCTCTAGTATTCAGTTTGCTACTACTTCATTGAGAATTTTTGTATGTATATTCATGAGGGATACTTGACTATAACTTATATATTTTTGTTGGGTTTACACTTGATTTCACTATTTCAATATTATTTGCTTTGTGAAGGAGCTTATTGTGGTTCTGAATTTTTTTAAACATAACTCAAAAAGTATTGCTTGTTTGAAGGCTCTATAGAATTCTTGTATAAGTGTATCTGACCCTTGGTATTTTGCTTGTTTGTTTCTTTTCATTTTATTCTGTTTGAATGCTTTTTAATTTTTTTTGATTTGCTGAAAATAAAAATTAAAAAAAAAAATCCTGTGGGTGCTATACTCAAGTTTTTCCAGAGAGTAGGGTCCCCATATTTTACCTGTCATATCAGAGATTGACATGGACTTCAGGGAACCAGGTACTTTGGAATGCAACTGAGTAAGTAGAGTTGATGATCTTCCCTCTAGCCCTATTGATGATGGCCCAGGTAAGGTTAAGGGGCTGGTGGGGATTGGCTTTTGCAGTATATACAATAAGGAGTCTCATCACAATTGCTTTAACTTGAGGTTGAGAGGGTTGGGTTGGAAGGGTGCTTGGTAGCCTTCTATTTCTCTTCTCTACCCTGGTCCAGATGGTCTTCAATTGCAAATGGGTCTACAATTTGGGGTTGAGCATTGTAAATCTACATTGTAATCTCGTCAACATTCAGTGAGGTGGGGTTTGTCAGAATGATAACAAATGGGCCTATCCAATGAGAGTCTAGCATTTCCTGGTGATATATTTTGACTAGAACCCAGTTTCTAGGCCAAGAATTGAGGAAGATTTTGAGGTGGACCTGTTTCATAGAGAGTCCAAGGTTTTGGCCTGATGTTTGTGAACCCACTGGATGCCCTCAAGTGACTTCTATCTGAAGGTTAGGAATATTGGGAGGGTGAGAATCAAACATGATATTAAAGGAGGTGAGTCCCATCTGATATGGCGAGTTCCATACCCTGTTAAGAGCAAAGGGAAGGAGTATCGAGTAGTCTTTACCAATGGTCAATTTACTTAAGGCTTCTTTCAGAGTTCTGTTCATCCTTTTTCCTTCCTGAGCTCTGGGGACTATATGCACAATGAAGTGTCCAATCAATCACCAGAGTATATGCTATCCCTGATTTATCTGGATGCAAGAGTAGGTCCATTATCTGATACTATTGAGTTAAGGGAAACCTTACTTGGAAAACTTTCTTCTAATAGTTTCTTCACATCTGTTTGAGAAGACTCTTGTTTGTTGGGAAAGGCTTTGGTCCATCTGAAAAGGTAGCCATAAACACGAGTAAATATATCCAAATGTTCCTGCTTTTACCTCCATGAAGTCTGTCTCCTGGTAGACTCCAGGTTTTATGCCTCTGAACCTATTAATGGGATTCTTTTCATTAGCCACCACATTAGTTAGCTGGCAGGCTTTACAGTTTTTGAAAATTTTAGCTATATTCAAGTTGACATTCCTAATCCTTATATTAGCATGTCTTATCAAATCTTGGATTCCCTGGACATCCATGTGGGAAGACCTTCTGAAGAATGCATAGTCTTATTTCTTTTGGAACAATGAATTTACAATTTCCTGTTTTCCACTACCCTTCATAACATTGGGACATGGGCAAATTCATAGTTCAGGTTATGTCACCTTCTGAATACTTAGAGTAGTCTCGGGTCATAGGATACCCTGGATCCTGGGAGGTCAGGGCAAGAGAGGTCTGATTCCTATGGTAGTAGGTCAGGTTGCTTCATCTCCCCTATTTTTGCCTTCTGAAACTGGGCCCTTCCTTTCTAGTGTTCTGAGCAGTGGCTGATATCCAGCTTTATAGGCTTCCATAGTGCCCTTAATAGGAAGAGGATTTACTCTTTATTGATAGTCTTTCTTTCTGGTGTCAGAAGGCCTCTCTCCCCATAAATATAAATGGACAGGGGTGGTACCAAAGGTATATTGGCTATCCATGTAAATAGTAAGTTTCCTCTCTTTTCCTAGCTCTAATCCCTTGATTATAGCTATTAGTTTAGCTTTCTGAGCTGACTGGGAGTGGCTCTGCCCACATGATATCAATGTTTAAGACCTCTGCTGCACCAGTATATTTTGTCCTTCCTGAGTGAAACTGTTGCAATTGGTGAACAATGCTACCTCTTCATCCATCAAGGGAGTATCCTGAAGATTTGGTCTGGTTCCATGCATGGGAACCAAAATGTCCAAGCAATCATGCAGTGGCACTTCAAGCACTGGGTCATGCGGCAGGGTAGTAGGACTCAGGGCAGTTTGGTTGTGGAATGTTATCTTAGGGGGATTTAAGAAGCTAGAGTAGTAACAAGTCATTTTGGATTGGTGAGCCATTGGTCAAGGGACTGTTTAAGTACTCCTTTGATAGCATGAAGCATGGTGATAATCAAGCTCTAGCCAATGGCAATTTTTCATCATACTTGACCAGGAAGGCCTTTGTAGCAATGATAGGAAAACAAGAGAGCAAGGCTCTGGCAACTGAGTCTAATTTATTTGAGTGGTAAGCCAGTGGTCTATACCAGTCCCCCAAAGTCTGAGTCAATACCCCTTTTGTGATTCAAGATCTCTCACCCATGAAGAGGTCAAAGGGTTTATTCACATCTGGCAACCCCAAGGCTGGTCCAGAAATGAAGTCTTCTTTAAGGTACCAAAGGCTTTCTGATGTAGTTCCATTCAAACAAAGTTCTCACTAGGTCCTTTGGTGGCCAAATTGGGGTCCCATGTTTAGTAAATCCAACTCCTATCTCTGCCTAAACATTGGGAAGTAATCTAGCCAAGTAGAAACTTCATCCTTTAAGGTGAGGAGGGGCTCAAACAACCAGTACTCTTTAGCTAGAGTGGTGCTCAGGACATAATAGGCTTCTTCTCTGAATCTAATACTTTAGCCTCCCTCTGAGCAGAAATGTAGTGGTGCCCGCATTTTTGTCAACAAATCTCTCTCCAATAGTGAGCAAGGGCATTCATGTACTACAAAGAATGAATGGCTTACCCTGCCCTCTCCCAAGTCCACTGTTCTTTGGGTAGTCCAGGAGTACTTGTTTAATTCTTGTTATCCCTTAGACCCAGAATTTGTTTAAGGAAACTTTACCTTCAGTCTTCAGAAAGTCAGAATGATGAGCTTCACTGTGAAGAAGGTAAATAGTGAGCTTCCCCTATGGGAACCAGTCAAAACTCTTAAATATCCCTAGGATAAACTGGTGGGTTACCCTGGGCTTAGTGAGGGTGTTTGAAACCTGTCACCCTATTCCTCATCTTTAGTTTCATCTTCTAAGGCCAGGATTTGTATAGGCTTTTTCCTCTCCCTCTTCCTCTTCTTCTTCTTCTTCTTGCATTCCCTGGCCTAGTCACCCTCCTCCTTTTAATAAGTATATTGGTTCTTTCCCTAGCAGGTACATTCTAAATACTTAAGGCCCCCCCCTTACTTCCTTCTTTGGAAACCATCTCTTTTATGCATCTCCTATGGTCTTCTGTTTTGGCTGTTTTTCCCAATAGAGTCTTTGCAATGTTGCTAGTCTGTTGCTTCTCTCTTTCACCTGTCTTTCCTCCATTCATTTCTCTGAATTCATCTGGTTCTCCTCTGAACTTTGTCTCCCATTAAACACCTTATTTGCTACTATCACTAAGTCTCACAGACTCTTTTCTCCTTCCCTCTCAATGTTCTGGAGCTTTCTCTTGATAACGGGTGCTGCCTGGCTAGTAATGGCTAAAACTACCCCTAATTTTGCTTCTGGTGATACATGGTTCATAGGGTTTATTGTCAGAATGCTTCCATTTCCCTCTCTAAGAAAGTTGTGGGACTCTCATTATCTGCATACCTAATGTTATACAGCTGGGCCAGGTTAGTAGGCCATCATGCATACATATTAAGACCTGCCAACAGAGCTGTATGGTAAACCAAGAAACTCCCCACATCTTCATCAGTGTGAAAGTTTCATTTTTGGCCAGTTAAGGGAAAGCCAACATCAATAGCTATTTTAAGATCCTGTTGGCAAAAGTACTGAATATTAGAGTGATCCTCTGTGGGGCTAGAAACAAGCTGCCTGGCTTCTGTCTAGATTCTTTCCCTTTATTCTGTGGTGAAGAGAACCTGAAAAGACTGCTGGCAATCATCCTAAGTAGGCTGGTGTGTGTATATGTGTGTGTGTGTATACATGTTCTTGTGCATGTGTGTGTGCTTGAGCTTGTATGTATATTTCTGTGACACTCTTTTTTCTCCTTTTTTTTAAAGTTGGATATTTTATTTATATTTCAGATGTTATCACTTTTCCCCATTTCCCAAAACCCAGAAACCCCCAGCCCATCCCCCCTCCTCCTGCTTCTATGAGGATGTGGGCTCAGACACCCACCCACTCCCATCTCCCCAGCCACAAATTCTCCCACTCTGGGGTATCCAGCCTTCACTGGACCAAGCACTTCCTCTCCCACCTTTGCCAAACAAGGCCATCCTCCCTTACATATACAGCTGGAGCCATGGGTCCCTCCCTATGTGCTCCCAGGCTGGTGGTTTAGACATTGGGAGCTCTGGTTGGTTGGTATTGTTGCTCTCCTCATGGGGCCACAAACCTTTCAGCTCCTTCAACTCCTTCTCTGTAACTCCTCCATTGGGAACTCCTTGATCAGTTCAATGGTTAGCTATGAGCATTCGCCTCTGAATATGTCAGACTCTTGCAGACCTCTAAGGAGACAGCTATATCAGGCTCCTGTCAGCATGCACTTCCTGACATCCACATCAGCATCTACCTTTGATGACTGCACATGGGATGGATACTCAGGTAGAATGGTCTCCAGACGGCCCCTCTTTCAGTTTCTGTCACACACTTTGTCACCATATTTGCTTCCTTGAGTATTTTGTTACTCCTTCTAAGAAGGATTTAAGCACCCATACTTTAGTCTTCCTTCTTCTTGAGCTTCATGTATTCCGTGAGTGGTATCTTCAGTATCGTGAGCTTTTGGGCTAATACCTACTTATCAGTAAGTACATACCATATGTGTTCTTTTGCCATTGTGTTACCCAACTCAAGATGATGTTTTCTAGTTCCATCCATTTGCCTAAGAATTTTACGAATTCATTGATATTAATAGCTGAGTAATATTCCATTGTGTAAATGTACTACACTTTCTGTATCCTCTGTTGAAGGACATCTGGGTTCTTTCCAGCTTCTAGCTATTATAAATATGGCTGCTATGAATATAGTGGAGCATATATCCTTGTTATATGTTGGAGCATCTTTTGGGTATGTGCCCAGGAGCCCTATCAACAGGTAATGATATGTCCAATTATCTGAGGAACCATCAGACTGTTTTCCAGAGTGGTTGCATCAACTTGCAATCCCACCAACAATGGAGGAGTGTTTAGGTATGTGCATTTAATTACTGATCTTTCCAGGATGTTTACCATGAAAGGAATTTAAATATTATCAAATGCTTTCTCAGCATCTAGTGAGATGATCATGTGGTTTTTTTTTTGCTTTGAGTTTGTTTACATAGTGGACTGCATTGGTAGATTTTCACATATTGAACCAACCCTGCATCCCTGGGATAAAGCCTACTTGATTGTGATGGATGATTGTACTGATGTGTTCTTGGATTCAGTTTGCAACAATTTTACTGAGTATTTTTGCATACATATTAATAAGGGAGTTTGTTCTGAATTTCTCTTTCTTTGTTGTATCTTTGTGTAGTTTTGGTATGAGCATAATTGTGGCTTCATAGAACGAATTGGGTAGTGTTCCTTCTGTTTCTATTTTGTGGAATAGTTTGAAGAGAATTGGTATTAGGTCTTCCTTGAAAGTCTGATAGAATTCTGCACTAAAAACATCTGATCCTGGGCTTTTTTTTTATGGGGAGACTTTTAATTACTGCTGCTATTTCTTTAGGGGTTATGGGACAGTTTAGATGGTTTATCTGCTCCTGATTTAACTTTGGTACCTGGTATATGTCTAGAAAATAGTCCATTTCATCCAGATTTTAGAGTTTTGTTGAGTATAGGCTTTTGTAGTAGGATCTGTTGATTTTTTGAATTTCCTCAGTTTCTATTGTTATGTCTCCCTTTTCAGTTCTAATTTTATTAATTTGGATATGGTCTCTGTGCCCTCTGGTTAGTCTGGCTAAGGGTTTATCTATCTTGTTGATTTTCTCAAAGATCCAGCTCCTGGTTTTGTTGATACTTTGTATAGTTCTTTTGTTTCTACTTGGTTGATTTCAGTCATGAGTTTGATTATTTGTTAACCTCTATTCCTCTTAGTTGTATTTTCTTCTTTTTGTTCTAGAGCTTTCAGGTGTGCTGACAGTTGATAGTGTATGCTCTCTCCAATTTCCTTTTGTAGGCACTTAGAGCTAAGAGTTGTTCTTTTAGCATTGCTTTCTTTGTATCTCATAAGTATTGGTATGAAGAGCCTTCATTTTCATTAAATTCTTTAAAATCTTTCATTTCTTTTTTATTTCTTTATAGACCAAGTTATGATGGAGTAGAGTGTTGTTCAGTTTCCACATGTGTATCAGCTTTCCATTGTTTTTCTTATTAGTGAAGACCAGCCTTAGTTCATGGTAATCTGATAGAAGGCAAGGGATTATTTCAATGTTTTGGTGTCTGTTGAGGCCTGTTTTGCAACCAATTATAAGGTCATTTTTGGAGAAGGAACCATGAGGTGCTGAGAAAAAGGTATATACTTTTGTTTTGGGATGAAATGTTCTATAGATATCTGTTGAATCCATTTGGTTCATAACTTCAGTTAGTTTCACTGTTTCTCTGTTTAGTTTCTGTTTCCATGATCTGTTCATTGATGAGAGTAGGATGTTGAAGTCCTCCACTATTATTGTGTGAGTTGCAATGTGTGCTTTGGGCTTTAGTAAAGTTTCTTTTATGATTGTGTATGCCCTTGCATTTGAGCATAGATGTTCAGAATTGATAGATTGATTGATAAATCTTGTTAAAGTTTTACTTTGATGAGTATGAAGTGTGCTTCCTCATCTTTTTTGATAACTTTTGGTTGAAAGTCAATTTTATTCAATATTAGAATGGCCACTCCAGCTTGTTTCTTGTGACCATTTACTTGGAAAATTGTTTTCCAGCCTTTTACTCTGAGGTAGTGTCAGTTTTTGTCACTCAGGTGTGTTTCCTGGATGCAGCAATATTCTGGGTCCCGTTTATATAATCCAGTCTGTTAGTCTATATCTTTTTATTGGAGAAATGAGTCCTTTGATGTTAAGAGATATTAAGGAAAATGATTGTTGCTTCCTGTTATTTTTGTTATAAGAGGTTGAATTATGTTTGTGTAGCTATCTTCTTTTGGGTTTGTTGGAAGATTACTTTCTTGCTTTTTCTAGGTAGTCGTTTCCCTCCTTGTATTGGAGTTTTCCATCTTTTATCCTTTGTAGGGCTGGTGTGATAGGTTAACTAGGACTTGCTATGGTGGAAGAACTGGGTTCCTATGATGCTAGGTAACCTTGGTTTCTGTTGCTTATGTTCTTGTGCTTGCTTTTTGCCATCTGGTTATCTCTAGTGATACTGGCACTCACTGTCTCTGACTAGACCCTGTTTTTCCTGTTATCTTTCTTGTGTCATAACTCCTCAGAGACCAGCTGTCTCTGATCCTGTGATCTTGGGCTCTTGGGTGGAAGAGCTCCTGGGACTCAGGCTGCCTCTGGGTTCCTGATGTCCTAAGATCCTTACATGTTAGAGCTCCTGAGAATCCCACTTCCTCAACTTCTCAGAGTGCAGAGGATTGTCCTCTGCACTGATTACAGTTGTTCCTTCACTGCTCTGAATACAGTGCTTCCTGCTGCTCTGAGGACAGTGGTTCCTTTGGAATGGGTCAGGATATGGTGTCTTCATGGGAGCAGACCAACTAGGAGTCTGCACTGGCAGAAAAATCTGTGTCACTCTTGTTCCTTAGATGGTGATTACCTTTTTTTCTGAAAAAAAATTCTGTTAATCTGCACATCATTTGTAAGAGTTTACACCATTTATGAGGACATATTTGCCTTAATCCTTTTGTGTTTTGTCTCTAGAAGACCTTGTTTCCTTGTTGCCCTCAATCCACTCCTGCTCTGACAATATTAGCAAATCCTCTTTCATACGGTTCCTTGAGCAGTGAAGAGAAGAAGTTGATGGTCATATATCAATTTGCACTGAGTGTTCTAAGATCTCTCATCTTCTGAACAGTGTTAGGCTGTGGATCTTTGCCCTAATATATTGAAGAAGAAAAGTTCTTTGCTTATGGTTGAATACAGACTAATACATAAACGTAGAAAAGTGTCATTAGGGTCATTTTATTCTCATGCTCCTTAAGCAAAACAGTAGTTTTTAGCTTTCTGTTGGGCTTTGCCCTCTATAATCTCAAATTTTTGGCTTGAAGTGGAAGCTTAAGGGTTCTGGATAAATAGAGAGACTGGGCAATAAATGCTACAGCTAACTTTTTTTATTTTATTTTTTTTTTGACTAATGATTTTTTTCCCTTGGAGCCCAAAATAGGAATTCTTCTTTACCACAGTTCATCAGGAAAGCATATATTTAAGAATAACATATTCTGAATCCCTTAAATTGTAGTAGGTAGTTTTGGTCATTTGATGTGTTATAGTTGTTATCATTTACGGTGGTTGGTAGTTTTGTTTAGTTATTGTATTCTATACCAATAGAAATGTAAGGCTTTTTGTTTTATTATTCTATTTTAATAGAAATTTAAGTTTTTGTTTAATTATTGTATGTATTAATAGAGATTTAAGTTTTTTGTTTAATTATAGTATAATGCAAATTAATATTTTTATTTAATTATTATACATTAATAGAGATTAAAAGGTTATTGTTTAATTATTACATATTAATAAATATTTAAGTTTTTGTTTAATTATTGAATATTAATATAAATTTAAGTTTTTTCTTGAGCTATTTTATACTGATATAAATATAAGTTGTTTTGTTTGAATTATTATATATTGATAGAGATTTTTGTTCATTGTATATTGATAGAAATTTAAGATTGTTTTGTTAGAGTATTATTTGACTATATTGTACATAAGCTATTTTTTGAAAATGGGATGGTTCTTTTAATTGTTTCTATTTTATATAGATTGTTAATGTTAGAAGAAAGGACAAATTTTAAACAGAAACAAGGATATGAAGTGGAAACTGAAGGGTTCTTTGGAAAGTCAGTTCTACGTCGTTTTGCTGGGACAAACACATGAAGGAATGTTTAGCTGAAATGGAAAGATTATGTCAGATTCATGAAGGGACATTTAGCTGAAGCAGACACAGAGGAAGGATGTTCTGCTAAATCAAGCATGTTAAAAGACAAGTGATGAAGGACTCTTTGCTAACAACTTGCTTGTATTTGTTCACTTTACATTGTGCAATTAAGCTGCAATTTTGGGACAACATAGAAAGAAAGGCATCAAAAAAAAAAAAAAAAAAAACTTCTGGTGGTGTGGCACAGTTTCTTTCCACTTCCACAGATTTGGGCTGACTGGCAGAGTAATGTCAGCTGAGACAGGCACACTTGCTGAGGCAAGACACATGTAAGACTCATGATATTTGGAGGGTATACATAGGACTTGACTGACAGTGACAGGGGCTGAGAGAGGCTTATTTAACAGTTAGCTGTGTGATGCTTGTGGGTCTCAAGCCTTAGCTGATCTTCACTGCACTGAGAACTTCTCCTGGCATTCCTTCCTGTTCCTCCTGCTGATTTGTGCCAAGACTGAAGCCTGGCTGTCTCAGCTAGGTACTACCACTGTTGTTGCTAACCCAACCCTACTGAACTGGACTACTGGTATATCCCTGAAGTTTGGGTGAAACTGCCACTGCTAACCTGTGAACACATATGGGACTTGCTCCAATGAACATTTCAAAACTGGTCTACTTCCACTGTGTCCTTTATTTCCTATTATCTCTGGTAGATGGTGGGCTAAAAGGGAGGTTAAACCATTTAAGAACTATCATAAACGAGGTTTGAAAAAAATAAAGCTACATTGGCTACATGTGCAGAGCTTGGGATGAGTTTTATCTCATAGAGTATGCCTTAAACACAATTGGCTGGTTATTCCCACAAGCTTTGTCCCACTATTGTGCTAGCATATCTAGCTTTCAATGTTGTCATCATAGACTGGAGGATCTGTAGTTGAGTTGGTGTTTATATTTTTCCATTGGTAACATGGAGACTACCAAAAGCACTAGTCCATAATTCAGAGGCTATACGGATACATTGGCTTGACTTCTCCTTGTTCATTATGTTGTATAGGTGTTGTTATAGTAATGGAGCTTGGTATCAGTTTTTAGGGAGCAATCATTACCCTTGACAATAGCTTGGGTTGTTTTGAAATTCCCTTGGGGAAACTTTGAATTACAACTCAATTAGATTCCCATGAATTTCTAACTGGAGGCTTTAACTGGGATTAGAAATGTGTAGTGGTGTCTCTGTCTCCCTCTTATTTGGCAATTCTATTTATGTCACCTTCATATATCTTGCATTTTAGGAAGATTTTAGTATAGCAGATTTCCATATGACTCTTTAAATGATCCTTAGTTTTTGGTTTTCCTCCCAGTGTTCCTTTCCGTTACCACACTCTATTTCATTCTATCTCTCCATTTGATCATCCCATTCATTTGGTGTTTGCCTCCAAACACTAATATATACAAACAAGTTTATTCTAATTTTTCTTTTTATGGATATGCATCCCTCCCCTATAGTCACTTACTGAGTACCTGGCATCTGAGATTAAATGGATTGTAGCTCACTTATTAAAGACTTAACATTTACATATAAACAAATATGCAAAATATTTGCATTTGGGTTCTGAATTATATCACTAAGAATATTTTTTCTTGTGTCACTTTGTCTGTGAATTTTATGATTTTATTTTTTAAAAACTGAGTGATATTCGATTGTGTAAATGTACGTTTCCTTTATCAATTCATTTGTTGGCTGACATCTTGGCTGTTCCAATTTCTAGATATGAATTGACCAGTGATGGACATGGTCAAGCAAGTTATTGTATAATAGGCTAACATATCTTTTGAGTATATGCTCAAGAGTAGTATAGTTGGATCTTGAGGTAGATAAAATTCCATCATTCTGAAGAATGACGGCCACACTGATTCCGTAGTTGCTGTACACATTTCTAGTCCAGCATTGGATGAATATTCTTCCCATTCTACCTCTTTACTACCTTGAGCTATCATTGTATTATTGATCTTGGCCATTCTGATAACTGTAAGATGGCATTTTAAATTAGGTTTGATTTATATTTCTCCGATGACTAAGGACATTACACATTTATTTGTTTCTCAACCATCTGATTTTTCTCTGTAAAGATTTTTTTCTTTAGATACACTTTAATTTAGTTCTTTGTTTTGTTGGTGCAGGTTTTTGTTTATTTATAGATTCCATATTATACCACCATTGGATGTATACTATGTAACAATCTTTTTCCTTCTATGGCTTGCTCCTTTCCCTGAATGATAGTATTCTTTGACACACAAAAGCTTTCGATTTTCATGAGATCTCATGCATTAATTGTTGTTCTTAATTCCTATTAATCAGTTTTTCTTCTTAGAAAGCATTTTCTTGGACAATTTAACTCAAGAATATCCCCCACTGTGCCTTCTATCAGATTCACTGTATTTGGATATACATTGAAATCTATGATTCATTTGGAGTTTTAGTTAGTGGAGGATTATAAGTACAAATCTATTTGTGTTTTACATGTAGACATCTACTTCAACAAATACCATTTGTTGAAGATACTACATATTTTTCCAGTATGTATTTCTGACTTCTTTAACAAACTCAGTTGATCATAGATAGCTGAATATAAGTCTGTATCTTCAGTTTTATTTCATTGGTCAATATGTGTGCTTTTGTGCCAATACCATGCTTTTATTATTTCAGTACTTTGGAGTTTAATTAGAGGTTGAGTATGATGATACACCAGCAATTCTTTTATGATTCAGAATTATTTTAGCTATTTCTTAAGGGTTTTTTTTGCTTGTTTGTTTGTTTTCTTGCTTTGTTTTGGGGTTCTGTATTTCTATATAAAACTGAAATTGTTCTTTTAATTCCTGGGATTAATTTCCTTTGGACTTTGATGAGAATTGCATTGAATCTGTAGATTTCTTTTTTTGCCATTTTTAATATACAAGTTTACCAGTCCCTGAATATGAGAGATCATTGCATATTCTAATATTTTCTTGAATTCCTGTCATTAATGTCTTATTTTTTCATACTTGTCTACCATACCCTTAGAAACTTTTTTATGGCTATTATGAATAGTATTTGTTTTTCTGATTTACTTCTCAGCCTATCTGTTTATAGGAAGGCTACTGGTTTTGTTTCTTAAGTTTACATCTAGCCACTTTGTTTAAAGTGTTTATAATCTATAGGAATTTCTCAGTGGAATTACAGGGAAATGAATGTATACTATCATATCATTTGCAATATACTTTGACTTCTACCTTACTTAACTTTATCACCCTGATCTTTTTCAGTTTTTTATTGTTCTAGTTAGGACTTAAAGTACTATATTCAGTAGTTAAGGAAAGATTAAAATATGATTATATGATTTTTCTTGATTTTAGTGGAAATGTTTTGAATTTCTCTCTATTTAGATGATATTGACTAAATTGTTGGGATTGGTTAAATTGTCTTTATTATGTTGCTGTATCCCTAGTCTCTTCAGAATTTTCATCATTAACAAATGTTGAATTTTGTCATAGGCCTTTTCTGCATCTGTGAACTGTGTTTTTTGTCTTTCAGTCTGTTTATATGGTAGATTATATTCACTGATTTAAGTATATTAAACCATTCCTGCATCAGTAAGATAAAGCCTACGTGATCATGGTGTTTGATCTTTTGATGTGTTCTTGTATTTGATTTCCAAGAATCTTATTAATAAAATTTTTGCAGCTATGTTAATTTGGGTAAATTTATTTCAGTGAATATAGAAACCACTGACCAGTCTCCATATCTAGTAATAGATGTCCAAGAAAAACAAATTTAATGGTATTTTTGTAGGATCTTTGTCTAACAATTTTTCCTCAGGACTTTTTTTTAATCCTATAGTTCCCTTGTATATACATTATATTTTCTGCTCCCACGTTTTTATGAGATTTCTGTGTGTGAACATGTGTTCCTCTGCATCTATACATATTTCTTGAGCTTTTCTTGGTTTATTTTCCTTTCTTCTATTTGTTTGTTTTGTTTTATTTTCATATGTTTTATTTTTTAATTATTATTTTATTATTCTTTTTTTTTTACTGATTTACATTTTATTTTATTTTTTTACATTTCAAATGTTGTCTTCCTGCCTGGTTCTACCCTCTGCAAGTCCACTACCACTTCCCTGCTCCACTTCACCTCTAAGAGGGTGCTCCACTCACACCCATACATTCCCTCCTTATGGTACCTCTAACATCTCCCTCCTCTGGGGCATCAAGCCTCCATAGTACCAAACAAATCCCCTCTCACTGAGGACAGACAATCAGTCTTCTGCTGCACATGTACCCAGAACCACAGACCTGTCCATGTATGCTTTTCGGTTGGTGGCTTAGTCTCTGGGAACTCTGAAGTATCTGGATATTTGACACTGTTGTTTTTCCTATAGGGTTGCAATCCATTTCCTTTAGGCAGGAACATATCTGAGTCAAAAATTTTGAGATGGGTGGGCCACTTTACACCAAAACTCAGGTGAGAGAAGATGCTGGACAGTATATGGAAAAAGAGGAACATTCTTCTTTTTCTGCTGGGATTGCAAACTGGTGTAACTACTATGGAAATTGATCTGTGGATGCTAAGAAAATTGGCAAAAGTTCTGTCTAAAGACACAGCTATACCACTCCAGGGCATTTATCCAAAAGATACTCAACCTTATTACAAGGGCACATGTTCCTTTATGTTTATAGCAACCTTATTTGTAATAGACAAAAGCAGAAAAGAACACAGATGTCCCCAACCAAAGAATGGATACAGAAAATGTGGCTCATTTACACAATGTAATATGACTCTGTTGTGGATTTGGTTTAATGCTTGCATTATTAGTTCCCAAATACCATGGGAATCCCACATGTGAGATACTAAGGTCACTGGCCCTACTTGGTTCTAATTGGTAAATAAAGTTTCAAGAGGCTAAAGACTGGACAGAGAGACAGAGTCAAGCCTTTAGATATCTTGGGCAAGGGAACCAGTGGAAGAAAAGTATTTAGAATCACCATGCCAGGGAAGCAGAAAGATCAGGCTGAGATCCATAAACTGAGAGCTGGAGAACCATAAACTTACAGCCATATAAGAGACAAGGAGAGTGGACCTGAGAGGGGCACAGTTTGTGTCTAGGGTAGCAAAGATGGAACTTAAGATTTTAGTAAGCAATAATTTAAGATTATAGAATGGGAGGCATTAGCAAGGGAGAAGTTTGAAAGTGGCCCAATCATTGTGCTGTTTAAGGTATATTAAAATAGAAAAGCGGTGTGTGTGTGTGTGTGTGTGTGTGTGTGTGTGTGTGTGTGTCTTTCATTAGAGAATCTAGAACATAGAATAGATTGCAAGGAACATGTTCCTCCATTCACAGGGTGATTTGAGTAGCTTTAAGCAATTAATGCAACAGATGACTTCCAACATGTAAGGCTTGTACTTACTTTTTAAAATTAATTGGAGATTCCTGAATGGTAAAAAAATGCTGACATGAGATTAGGAGGTGGGTAGAATTGATTTCTCAGAATTGATTCCTCCACAAGCCATGCAGGTTCAAACTAGAATAAAACACAGGCTAAATTTCTCACAATATTTTTGGGTTGATGGCATGAGCAAGGACACAATAAAGTCCCACAAGTCAACCTGGACAAAGCTGAGTGTTGGTGATATACCCAAGGCCCTCCTCAAAGCCATCTGGCTACCACAGAGAGTTTGAATTTAGAGGTGCCGGTGGACATTATTGTGCAAAGTGACAGCCTGCTTGGAAAGTAGAGAGAGGAAGACAATAGAGGCTGCTCACCTCCAACAATCAGATAAACAGAGATAGATGGACGAAATTTGATTTATAAATATAGAACATAGTATAATAATAATTGTTTAAATGTTTTTAAGTATACATGGAACAAAGAAATCCAGGCATTTTATCTCAAATGTAAGAAACAAAAGCATGGAGAGAGAATAGAATGAATGAGAAAGATACTTTAAACAAAATTTAAAAATATCTATGCCAGGTCTGCACTTGGGTTCTTTGAAAGTGGTCTACAAAAGAATTCCTGGATTGCTTAGCCTGTTATGACAAATTAAAAGCCTGGAAATAGATTTATTCAGTAAGAAGAATGTAATTTAATTGAAGTTAAATACATAGAAAAGGATTATAATTCAAGGTCAACATAGAGCAAGCCTGAGGAAAATGGAGGGTGCTAAATTGAATCAATCTATACCTTTGATGATTTCAGGTTATTGGATCAAGGACATGCTATTTTTGGAGATTGGCTCTGTACTTGTGTTAGTAAGAAAGAAGAAAAGACATTGGACCCCTTCTAGAGTGATATGGAACAGATATAACAAGGGAAGATCCCCCTGGAAGATCTTGGCTAAAGAAAAGAATAAACTGAGAAAATCAAACAGGACAAGAAACCTGATTTTCTGATTCCTCCACATGGGAACAGCCAGATAAATGGCCTAGACAAAAACTCGTATCTAGCGAAATCTTCAGCTAAAATTAGACAATAAATCTTGTTGGTTGTGGAATCCTTATGATACATCATGCCATCCTAATTTATGAAGATTTATTACAATTGGTTATTTTAAATTAACTCATAAGTGATAGTTTTCTTTCACCTACTCAAATAAGGAACAAAAATTCATTCCTAACTGATCTGTATACCGTGCATAATCAACACGAATATATTAGTAGTACTAAAATTTTGATATTTTGGTTGTAAGATATATATTGCACAATGTGCAGCTACAATAAGATTTATCCCTGGGGATGTGAAATGACCTGCTGTTTGAGCTACCTGCCCCCCAAGCAGTATCAGGAATAACTGCTGAACCCTATTTACTCTGTTCATCCAGCCATTCAGACAGATCCAGTCAGAACTTCAGTCAAGTCCTGAGACTTCTAAGCTAGCTTTCTTAAATCTAACCAATATTTCTAATTTTTCTACCTTTCTCCACCCCTTTAAAAATTTTGTCACCCCAATTATTCAGGAAGAAATTTTTGATAGTTGTCATCCTGATCCCTTGGATATGGGTATCTTGTTACAGTTACTTTGCAAATTACAAATAGGTTGGCATTTTAAGAGATAATTTGGAAATGGCTTATGCTTAAACAAAACATTTTATAATCATAATCTTACACTGGTAGAAATTTTATAATTGACACAAAGTTGAAGTAATAATTTCTTACATTGGTACAGACTTTACATATTGATACAGATTTAGGTTTTCATTGGTGTAAATCTTTGTATATTGGTACAAAATTTTAAATTAATAGTTTTGACTCTCAGATAGGCATAAAGTTTATAAAACTCATCTAAGAATGCAAGACTTAAACCCAGTCCTCCTAATAGATGCTATTACAAAGGGTTTAGGGTGAATAAGTAATGCAAGTCAAGGGCCAGATAGTAAACCCGTGGTTATATTAGATTCTGATTTAATTAGAAAAAGTGTTTTCAATATTATTCAAACAAAAATAGCTAAGAATAGTTAAGGTTTAATAGCTCAGTTATACTTTATTTAGGTAGATACTCTTCAAAATCATTAAAAATCCACAGAATATGGCATGTGTAATCATTTCATTGTTATTAGATTTTTGACTAAGAGACATGTCTGATACTGACTGTACTGCCATTGCGGTTCAAAAAAGATATTGAGCATAATAACCTTCATATGGAGTTGCTCCAGTTGTGACAAGGTATGTACTGGGCACAAAATGCTTTAATTCATCTACAAACAATATATACTGTCCAGGAAAGGACACACAATGCAGTACAGTCACAAGCTTAGCTATACTAAGATGAGTAAACTAGTCCTTCATAATTCCTGCTTCATTTAAGGTCTGTCAGATGGTTCTGGGACAGAAGACTGAACACAGATTGTCGAGAGCAGGATTTGGGACTCTTCTCTGTTACGAGCAGGTTATGATAAGGGTTAGAATCCCCTGTAGGGAGAGGAGTGACAGGTCCTGCTCCACTCAGGGATTGTATACTGGATTTGACTGTGAGACCATCAGCTCCTCGACAGGGAAGAGAGAGTACGTCAGAGAGACAGAAGTTTTGGAATTCAGTTACTCATTAATTAATGATGTATAGCAAGTAATTTATTTATCATCAGTGCAAAGGCTGTTGCTACAACAAGATAGTGCCACATTTTCTATGTATTGCCTCTAACAATCTACACATTGAACACAAATAATAAGTTGCTAATTACCAAAGAAATAAGCATAGCAATAAACACAACATTCATTCATGGATTATACGGCCTGAGTCCCTTTGATGGTTTCCAGTTACAGGTCCAGAGTACGGGAAGGCGGGGTCAAGCTGTGGCTTTCAGATAGTTGAGTTGAGTTGATAATTTGACCTCTCAGGATGCTTGACCACGAAGAAGCTGGAGGCATTGGTCTCTCGGTTGTCTCTTTGATGACCAGGTGCTGAGGAGGCTTATTTAAGTATCATGATAGGTCATGATCAGGGGTTGAGGAGGTTTTGTCCGGAGGATCACATTGGCCAGTCATGGCTACAAGTATGATGAAGTGCTCTGGTCGGGCTCCTCTTTTTTGTTGGATTTGGCATTACCGCTGACGTGCATGACAGATAACCACTCATGTCTGGTTATCGCCGGGCTCTGATCTCATCACAGCTGGTTATCACAGCACAACTTTACTTCCAGACTTGTCTTTACAAGTACCAGACATCTCCTAACAAGTTTCCCATTAAAAAATGGAATTGATCCTGTGTAAGGGCCTGCTCCCTACACAGATGCTCCAACATTTTCAGGAATAGGGGACTTTCTAGGTTGTCAGTTATCTCTGTAATTTGTTTAAGTTTTGGAAGCTATGATTTTGTGCTTCCTATATATTCAGGTAATATATAAGTCTCAAATCACTGATGGGGTTGAAGAGTAGTTTTAGTCTCATAATCAAACATAAGTTCTTTAGCATAGAGGAAGATGATGTAGATTTAAAAGAATGATTTTCTGATGGTAATGCAAGTTAAAATCAAAATATAATTCAGTGTAGAATTGTAAACTCTCCACATTAGGCTAGATGTTAGAATAATGTACCTAAATTGACAAAATTGATGAATTGGATATTATCAGTATATTTATCCCTTATAATTTATATAACTGTTATAACTATGTTCATTGTATATCAGAGAGAACCTCTAGAAACTCTAGACTCGAGAAATGTGAGAGGCTCTCAGGACCCAATAAGAATGACCTTAGCTGAAATGCCCAACCATGTGGGAAACACTACCTAATTTGTTCTATGATGCTATATTTACACTGGTACTTAAAATCACACAAAGACCCAACAAAGAAAGAGAACTTCAGACCAATTTTACTTATCAACATTAATGTAAATATACTCTATAAAATTCTCACAAACTGAAACAAAGAACACATCAAAATGATCATTCACCAAGATCAAGAAGGCTTCATTCCAGGGATATAAGGTTTGTTCAATATATGGAAATCCAACAACATAATACAGTAAATAAAAAAACTTGAAGAAAAAAGTCACATGAACATCTCATTAGATACTGAAAAAGCCTTTGACAAAATATAACACCCCTTAATGTTGAAAGTCTTACAAATATATAAACATAGTAAAAGCAATATACAGTAAACCAATAGCCAACATCAAATTAAATGGAGAGAAACTGAAATAATCCCAGTAAAATCATTGACAAGTCAAGGCTTGTCTTTTCCTATTGATTCAATATAGTACTGGAAGTTCTAGCCAGAGCAATAAACAACAAAAGTTGTTCAAAGAGATACAAATTAGAAAGGAAGACGTCAAGGTATTATTATTTGTGGATGACATGATAATTTACATAAGCATCCTACAAAAATTTACCAGAGAACTCCTACAGCTGATAATCAATCTCAACAAAATGGCTGGATATAAAATTAACTCAAATAAATCAATAGCCATCCTTAATACAAAGAATAATTACAGTAAAAATGAAATTAGGGGATAAAACCCTTCACAATAGTCAGAAATAAAATTTATTATTCTTAGTATATTTAGTCTGTTTATATTTTAGTGAGAGTGAGAAGGAACAAATGTTAGAGTAAGTTTGTTAGTTGGATGTATCTGCAAATAGTTGGGGGATGGGAAAATATAATCAGAATATATTGTATAAAATATTTTTTAATAAAAAGAAAAAAAGAAACAAAAATAAAAAATCCTGAATGTCAGTGAATATTCTTCCCTAATTTACTAACAACCCCCTTCTTATCTGTCAACCTCTATCTCCACAGTACTAAAATGAAATGTACAACCAACCATGCCTGATTATTATTTATGTGAAAAGTAGGAAATTTGTGCATTTTATTGTACTTGTACTTGAATAGAAAGTACTTATGACTAAAATATCTTGACAGTTGAAAATCATTCTAAATACAAGTTTTAGTTGAGATTTTTCTGTAGGGAAGATTTTACTAGGATTTATGGCTGTCTGGACAGACATTGGTAAATATAAACTTACATTTTACTTTAGTATATTACTGTCTTTTACCTTAGTTTTACTATGCACTATGAGGACTCAATTTAATCTATGTTTATTTTTTGTTTATTTTTTTTTCTTTTTGTTGTAAGCTGTTCATTTTAAAATTACCAATCTTATAGGGTTGTTTTCGTCTACTGATAACCTTTTTCAGTATAATTCTTAAAGTCTAAAAATGTCTTAATGTTCCTTTTTACAGGTATTTTACATGCTTGGTTAAAAAAAAGTTCAAGATATTTTATTTTGTGTTTTGAGTGTACTAAGTAAGGTATTGCTTTTGTGGTTTCTTTCTCATTATGCTTGCTATTTATACACAGGATATATTCTAATGTTTGTGTATGATATTGTATCCTCCTACATTGCTGAAAGAATTTGTCAGGTGTAAGCTTTTCCTAGAGGTGTTGTTTGGATCATTAATGTATAAACTCATAAGATCTCAAACAAGTATTCATTAATTCTTTCTTTCCCATTTCCCATTGCATTCTTACTGTTCTATGGAACCAAGCACTAAAGATTCAATGCAATCCTGATTAACATTCCAACAAAATTTGTCAAGCAATTAAAGATAATTTTAAACACTATAAGCAAACTCTAAAACCATTGATATATAAAACCATCCTGAATAGTGTAAAAATTATTGAAAGCATCACCATACTGTATTATAAGTTATACTACAAACCGATAGTAATTAAAATAGCAAGAAATTGGCATAAAAATAGATACATTCATGAATGGAATAGAATTGAAGGCATGGGCCTAACTCCATATCACTATGAACATGTGGTTTTGAAAAAGAAACTAAAATGTAGATATTGAAACCAGCATCGTCAATCAGTGAAGCTGGTAAAACAAGATGGCTGCATGGAGAAGGAAAAAATGAGTTTCAAATGGATAAAGAACTTCAGCAGAAGGTCAGATACTAAATGTAATCAAGAAGAAAGTAATAAATAGATTTTATTTCATTGGCAGAAGAAAGATCTTTCAGAATAATATATGAAAAGCATAGATATAAAGGTGAACACTTTAAAAATGTAACTCCATGACACTAAAAAGCTAATAAATAGCAAAGGACACCACCATATCACCAAAGCATATACCCAAGAATGTGACAAAATCTCATGAACTATACATCTGGCAGAGCATTAATGTTGAGAAATAAAAGTAAAGAAATAAACTTTACCATCAAAGAAACAAATAGCTCAATTCAAAAACAAGATATTAAATTACACAAGAATTTCTCAAAGGGTGAAATACAAATTGATGAGAAATATAAAAATGTATTACCACATTTTTTGTATCTATTCCTCTGTTGAGGACATCTGTGTTCTTTCCAGCTTCTGGGTATTGTAAATAAGACTGCTATGAACAAAGTGGAGCATGTGTCCTTGTTATATGTTGGAGCATCTTCTGGGTATATGCCCAGGAGTGGTATAGCTGGTCCTCAGGTAATGCTATGTCCAATTATCTGAGGAGCCGCCAGACTGTTTTCCAGAGTGGTTGCATCAACTTGCAATCCCACCAACAATGGAGGAGTGTTCCTCTTTCTCCACATCCTTGCCAACATCTGCTATCACCTGAGTTTTTGATCTTAGCCATTCTGACTGTGTGAGGTAGAAATTCAGGGTTGTTTTGATTTGCATTTTCCTGATGACTAAGGATGTTGAACATTTCTTTAGGTGCTTCTCAGCCATTTGAGTTTCCTTAGTTGAGAATTGTTTAGCTCTGTACCCCATTTTTAATAGGGTTATTTGGTTGTCTTGCATCTAATTTCTTGAATTCATTGTATATATTGGATATTAGTCCTCTATCAGATGTAGGATTGTAAAGATCTTTTCCCATTCTGTTCATGTCCATTTTGTCCTATTGACAGTGTCCTTTCCCTTGCAGAAGCTTTGTAATTTTATGGGGTCCCATTTGTTGATTGTTGATCTTAGAGCATAAGCCATTGGTGTTCTGTTCAGGAACTTTTTACCTGTTCCCAAGTATTGAAGGCTCTTCCCCACCTTATCTTCTATTACTTTCAGTGTATTTGGTTTTATGTGAAGGTACTTTAGCCACTTGGACTTGTGCTTTGTACAAGGAGATAAGAATGGATCGATTTTTGATCTACGTCTGACATCCAGTTGAACCATCACCATTTGTTGAAACTGCTGTCCTTTTTCCACTGGATAGTTTTAGCTCCTTTGTCAAAGATCAAGTGACCATAGGTGTGTGGGTTAATTTCTGGCTCTTCAATTCTATTCCATTGATCTTCCTACCTGTCTCTGTACCAATACCATGCAGTTTTTAATCATTATTGCTCTGTAGTCAGGGATATGGCTGTTTAGGCAAGGGATAGTCATTTCCACTAGAAGTTCTTTTATTGTTGAGACTAGTTTTTGCTATCCTGTTTTTTTTTTTTTTTTTCCTAAATGAATTTGAAAATCACTCTTTCTATCTCTTTGAATAATTGAGGTGGAGTTTTGATGGGGATTGCATTGAGTCTGTAGAATACTTTCAACAAGATGGCCATTTTTACTATATTAATTCTACCAATCCATAAGCATGAGAGATCTTTTCATCTTCTGAGATATTCTTCAATTTCTTTCTCAGAGACTTGAAGTTCTTTACATGCAGATCTTTTACTTGCTTGGTTAGATTCACACCAAGATATTTTATATTATTTGTGACTATTGTGAATGGTGTCATTTCCCTTTTCTTTCTCATCCTGTTTATCCTTTAAGTAGAGGAACGCTACTGATTTGTTTGAGTGAATTTTATATCCAGCCACTTTGCTGAAAATTTTTTTATCAGTTTTAGGGGTTCTGTGGTGAAAGTTTTTGGGTCACTTAAGTATACTATCACATCATCTGCATATAGTGATATTTTGACTTCTTCTTTTCCTACTTGTATCCCTTTGACTTCTTTTTGTTGTCTAATTGCTCCAGCTTGGACTTCCAGTACTATATTGAATAGGTAGGAAGAGAGTCGGCAGCCTTGTCAAGTCCCTGATTTTAGTGGGATTGCTTCAAGTTTCTCTCCATTTAATTTGATGTTGACTACTGGCTTGCTGTATATTGCTTTTACTATATTTAGATATGGACCTTGAATTCCTGATCTTTCCAGGACTTTTACCATGAAGGGACAATGGAGTATTAATCAGCTATTAAAAACAATGAATTCATGAAATTCTTAGGCAAATGGATGGAACTGGAAAATATCATCCTGAGTGAGGTAACCCAATCACAAAAGAACACACATGATATGCACTCATTGATAAGTGGCTATTAGCCCAAAAGCTCACAATACCCAAGATACAACTCGCAGACCACATGAAGCTCATGAAGAATGAAGACCAAAGTGTGGGTGCCTCTGTCCTTCTAGAAGGAGTAATAAAATACTGATGAGAGCAAATATAGAAAAACTGTGGGACAGAAACTAAAGGAGGGACCATTCCGAGACTACTCCACCTGGGTATCCAACTCATGTGTAGTCACCAAAGGCAGACACTCATGTGGATGTCAGGAAGTGCATGCTGACATGAACCTGATACAGCTGTCTCCTTAGAGGTCTGCCAGAGCCTGACATATACAGAGTCAGATGCTCACAGCTAACCACAGAACTGATCATGGGATTCCCAATGGAGAATTTAGAGAGAAGACTGAAGGAGTTAAAGGGGTTTGAGGCCCCATGGAGAGAGCAACAATATCAA
Source organism: Mastomys natalensis (assembly GCA_021653895.1). Taxonomy (NCBI): domain Eukaryota; kingdom Metazoa; phylum Chordata; class Mammalia; order Rodentia; family Muridae; genus Mastomys; species Mastomys natalensis. The sequence goes on from JAJTUV010000385.1 coordinate 400,054, forward strand.
CCAACCAGAGCTCCCAGGTTCTAAACCACCAGCCTGGGAGTACATAGGAATGGACCCATGGCTCCAGCTGTATAGATAGGGGAAGGTAGCCTGTTTGGCATAGTTGGGAGAGGAGGTCCTTGGTTCCATGAAGGCTAGATGCCCCAGTGTAGGGGAATTCGAAGGCAGGGAGGTGGGATTGGGTGGGTGGGGGCACATCTTTATAGAGGAGGCATGGGAAATGGGATTTCTGGGTTGGGGGGAAATGGGGTAAGGGAATTACATCTGAAATGTACATAAAATATCCAATAAAAAAAAAGGGAAAGAAAGAATGCATTACACTTATCTATCAGGGAAACACAATTAAAACTTTGGGGGGGGGATTTTGCTTGCCTAAATCATAATGAATTATTTAATAAAACTAATGCCAGCAGATGCTAACAAGAATGTCAGGAAAATGGAACACTTATCCATGGTTGTTGGGAGTAATCTGCTATACTTCTACAGAAAACACTATGAAAGTTTGTCAAAATCATAAGGCTAGATCGACCAAAGCTTACAGTACCAGAGTGCAGCCCTAGGAAGCTTCAAACTGAAAGAGAATATTTGGAACAGGAAAAGAATACTTGGAATAAGCAGCACATTTCACCCATTCTGGAACTGAGACAACTCAGGTCATCTTTATTTATACATTTTTTTTTTCTTCACAGCTGAAAAGGGTTTATGTTCATTTTCTTACTTTCTCATTTCCAGTCTTTCAAAAGAACTTCCTAATTTTAAAAATAATATGTATAATGTACTTTTACCCTTCTTTCTCCTCAATCCCCAAGGCACCCTGCTAACCTTTGAAATGCCTCAAGAAAGAGGAAACAGCTTCAGCAAAGCTTAATATCTAACCCAGCACATTGATACATAACAAAGTGACTATGGTTGGTAACAATTGCAGTTACAACATAGAGAAGTGATAGACCTGGGATATTCTGATTTAATTATTGACATCTAGTGTCTGCCCACACCCTATTCAGAAAATGAAATTCCTCTTCTTCTTCTTCTTCCTCTTCTTAGTGGTCTTCTTGTTCTTCTTGTTCTTGTTCTTCCTGTTCTTCTTCTTCTTGTTCTTGTTCTTCTTGTTCTTGTTCTTGTTCTTCTTCTTCTTCTTCTTCTTCCTCTTCTTCTTCTTCTTCTTCTTCTTCTTCTTCTTCTTCTTCTTCTTCTTCTTCTTCTTCTTCTTCCCCTTTGCTTTACTTTTGGTGGATATTTTATTCATTTACATTTTGGACATCATCCTCTTTCCCCATTTCCCCTCCCCAGAGCCCTGTATCCATACCTCTACTTTCTTTTTTCTTTTTTAGCATTTGAATTACATGCAAGTATTCAGATCAGTTCTAGGTTGAGGGACTAGCAATGCAATAAATGCAAATAGTCAAGGAATAGCCAAGACAATAAACACAAATAGTCAAAGAACAAGCAAGGCAATAAAGAAAATTCTGTGAACATTCCTGTCATCACTGTTTCTAAGGGCTTATCATATCAAGATGACCAAAATATCTGAGCCATCTTCCCTGTCCTAGCCCAAAGTCATTTTCATGTCTGAAGCCTACTTCCTTGTTGTAACCTAAAATTTAGATTTCTGTCTGAAATTACTTCATTCTAGCCTAAGATTTAGATTCCTGCCTGATATTACTTCTTTGTTCTATTGTACAAGGCTTGTGCCAAATTAATAACCGGAGACAGTACTTCATCTTTGACTGGCACCCCTCTGAATGTTCCTATTAAGTCTTGGAACTAACGATCCTGCAAGACCCTTCTACCCTTTTGAGAAACTAGCTGTTGTTTGAAACAGGTTGTTTGGCAAATCAGTCTCAAAATAAAGTTCTCAACAGAACAGAACAGAACAGAACAGAACAGAACAGAACAGAACAGAACAGAACAGAACAGAACAGAACAGAACAGAACAGAACAGACAGAACAGAACAGAACAGAACAGAACAGAACAGAACAGAACAGAACAGAACATATGTACGTTAGCACATGTACCCAACCCAGGGCCTTGCGTTGATTCAAGTGCATCACCATTATTAACAAATAGAAGAGTAGAAATCTATTCTCCATCCATGATCCACATTGACAAACAAGGATAAAACATAGTCCGAGCTTCCGTCTTCTGATTCTGGAGGAAATGTCTGTCATAGACAAAGTAAAAGTAAACTCTTCCCATAACAAAGCCAAAACTTCAAACACAAGTCAAAAGTGAACCAAAATGCCTTTCTGAACAAATATCCAGACAGGTCTTTGCCACGTGGGAACACAGCTCCTCAGACCTTAGCATAAGGAATCTGCATTCCCAGAAGAGTCTTGGCCACCACCAATACAGCTATGTCATTTATGGGCTTACATCTAGAGGACTGTATAACACATGGATGCTCATTTCTACTTTTTAAATAAGAGGCAAAAATTGGAGAGAGCAAACATTTATCAATGGATAACGAAAATCTGGTTCATTTATGTAATGGACTACTATTCAGCTGTTAAGTCACATAAAATTATTAAATTTGCAGGTAAGTGGGTAGAAATATGAACAGTCATATTGAGTTTAAAAATGAAGATCCAGGAAGACAATCACTGTTTATTATTTTGGTCAGGATATTTGGCTTTCTTTGCAAACAAAATGTATATTGTATATTACAAAATTCTATGTAGTGTGAAAAATTTGACTAATGCATTTGGAGTTTTTCAAAGAAAGTATTTGTAATTCTCATACTGTTGCTTATATTGTTCGTACTTGTATAACTTGTAAAAACATCAGTAAAACAGGCTCCAATCTTCTCTTCTTCAGCCAACTGATAGTAGAGTAAAATTACTTTAATATTAGATGCCCTTCTCAACATTTGAGTCACTTGAGAAAGACTTACCATAATCATCACAGAATGCTGCCAATGCTATTGGTTGGTTATTCTTCAGTACCTAATTGTAAGGACCAATTGCTGATAATACAACTTATTTATATTATTGAGCATAAAAATAGATATATTAAATTTAAAGATGGAAAGAACATGAATTTTGGTGAAATATTAACTTCTATTAATGATAAAACTAGTTACATATAGCAAGTGAATACTGTGAACATCACACACTGCTCACAAATTCATGAAGAAAATATTAAAGTACCTAGGAACATTCTTATTCATTTAAAATATCAATTTTCAGTTAAACAATTAATTTTAATAAAACTGAAATATCAAAAGCAGGTAATTTTTAATACAACTTTACATTTTTGTTTGGCAAACCATTAAGATGATATTCAGAACAACACAAATAGAAGTTCTAGAGAATATCACACTTCAAGAAATGAAAAAAAGTCGTGGAGAAAATAATAATATGGGGTAGGCAACAAGACAAATGTAATCTGAAACAGTACTATAATTCAATTATTTATCTAAGATATATTCAGTCATGGATAAACAGAACATTTTTCCTTTGAGAAGTAACTTTACATGTCAGACAATATTTGGTCCTCAAAATGCACAAATAATAAGGAATACTGACAAACAGCAAAGTCAGAATTAGCTGTTCTGTCTAAAAGTATACCTTTAGAATCAGCTTCCCTAAAAGAAGGAATGATCAGAAATTCTGTTCCCATGACCACTGTAAATGCATTTTTATACCTTAAATTTACTGATATGAATTTGATAATAATGTTTCCCATGAAAATGATAAAAATATTCCAAGGGATATAAAAAAAGATGAAAAATCAGTTTCAGTGACTTAAGCTAAAATACATTAAAAATTGTTATCCAGTAAAATTGTTTAAATATTTTATATATCAATCCAGATAAAACACATTGTAGCTGGACAGTGGTGGCACAAGCTTTATTAACAACACCAGGGAGGTAGAAACAGACAGATATCTGTAAGTTCAAGGCCAGACTGATCTACACTGTGATTTCTATGACACTCAGGGCTCTACAATGAAATCCTATCTTGAAAAACAATAAAAAAAACAAAACAATCACTTAGTAATTAACTAGATAATGTCTTTGAAGGTAAATTCATAAGTACAGTATTTATTTTAATATTAGTTATACCATAAGTCATTAATATAACTTTTGAAAAAAATTTGTGATAAGTTAAAAAACATTTTAAGGAATCATATTAATTCAAAACCATCACTATTTTGAAAGTCAATATCCTAATATAACCTGTAGAAAATAGATTTGAATATGTTTTCTAGCTTAAATATTTTATATTTTTTCCTTTTTTCTTTTCCATTTTAAGGTTAATTGAAGCAACCAAATATTTAAATATGAACGTGATGATAAAAATAACAGTACTATTGTACAGTTATACCTACACTATAGTTGTCAAATAATTCACTTGTCAATATACAGCAAAAATATATAACATCTTGAGTCAAGTTTGAATTATAATGTGGTCTGCTACAAATAATGAAAACAGGAGATGACTTGGGCAAGAGCTTTGAAAGCAAGAATGAAAAGATTTTGTTTAAAATATAGAACAATGATGAGCTAAAATAATCATTATAAATAAAATACATAAACTTAAATATTTTAAAAACTTCAGAAAATTTTCTCTATATTTCTTTAAAAATAATAATGGCCATATTTGTTCTAAAAGTCTAAACTCCTTTGTGTTATGAAGTTTAGTTTCTTTAAACTGTATCCTCACTGATTGTATCACTCTCACTACTGTCTACATATATTCACAACTAAAATTTCCCTGTAGGTATTTACTTTTGTGGAGCAGAAATTGTGTTTGTTTGTATGGTACTTTTGCTTGGTTAATATTAAAATCATAACCGAGTTGCAATTCTGCATTCTGTTTCCTCCCTCCAAACTCTCCCCCAGAAACCTCCCCTCTCATATTCTAATTAACAACTTCTTCTCTTCTTAATTGTTATTGAATGTATATACACACACACACACACACACACACACACATTACTAAATAGAATGTCTTGAGTCACTATACTGATTGTTGTTAATATGGTTTGGCTGACTTTTTAGTATGGGACGAACAAATGGTGTGGTCATATTAGGCATCATCAGATCACTGAACCATTTTTAGCATCATGTAACATTTGAATTAGTTATTTGTGAAACATGTTGAAAACTGCAACTACAAGATAGAAGATGCACTAATGAAAGGGAAGGGATTTCTTTCATTGAGCACTTCATTATTCTTAGAAAGAATTAAAGTTTTAAATCTTTTTAATTGTCTTCCTGCTAAAGTAGAAAGTTTCTTTTCAAATTTATTCCTTTATTTTATATTCATGGTGGAAAGACATATTTGTCAGGTAAACAAGAGAAGATGCATTACTTTTAATTAAAAAAACACATGTTTCAAGATGAGTAAATCAAAGATAAGGAAGGAGAGTACTTGATAGATTACCAGGTCTACTGTATACCCCTCTTTTCTTCACCACCTCAGTTATCAAAGCTTATCTTTTGGTTTATGGTGTATCAACGTATAGCTCACTGATTAATCATTTAGATCAGTTTCTTCACTGTCAACATTAAATAACATCAGAATCCTGACTTTTATAATTGTTGTCATGAAGCATGAGAATTGCCACTCAGAATGACATTTGCCTAGAATTTCATGAAACAGTGAAATTTAAAGTACAATTTTTATATCTTAATATCATCTAAAAAAGAGGCTGAGAAATTCAATGTACTATTCAGAAAACCACAGGTTATCTTGTAAAGTGCTCTTGTTTGCTTACTGAATTCATCAGTTTCTTCTCAAGGTTTTGTTTGTATATTTCTTTCTTTATTAGAGAGCCATTTCATTAAAAGTGTATTTGTTAAATGGAAATCTTGTCAGAACATACATTAGCAGTATTATAAGATGGTAGCTGGATTATTATTATTGAGTTGAAATGGTGTATTTTTGCAAAGGTGTATACAGGAGTACATAAATATACATACAAACAAAGTTAAAAGACAGCATTTGCCACTGTTGATAAAACAGTATTTGTGTGTGTGCGCGCGTGTGTGTGTGTGTGTGTGTGCGCGCGCGCGCACGCGTGCACGCGCGTGTGTGCATGTGCGGTGTGTGTGTGTGATAAAGTAATAATGTTCATGTTATCACACATAAATCTACAAAAAATAAGACTTTTTAAAAATAACTATATAGTCTTCAGAAACAAGAGCTGTGGTCTTTTTTGGTTTTACAAGACAGGGTTTCTCGATGTAGCCCTGGCTGTCCTGGAATTTACTCTGTAGATCAGGCTGGCCTCGAACTCAGAAATCCGCCTGCCTCTGCCTCCTAAGTGCTGGGATCAATGGTGTGCACCACCACCCCCCAGTGAGCTGTGGTTTTTTGTTCTTGAGCATGTGTCTTTATCAACTCATTCTCATGAATATCATGAAAAAAGTAGTTAATATCATGACTTTTTATTTTAGAGACCAAAAAGACCGTTTAGTGATTACAAGGGCTATATGTTGCTCTAGCAGAGGACTTGAGTTTTAATCTCATTACTCATAAGGGTGTCTCACAACCACCTATAACTGGAGCTCCAGTGGATCTCTGGTAGGATAAATGAGAATAGTCCCCTGCTTTATATATTTTAATACTTGATCCCGGTTGATGAAACTGTTTGGAAACTATCATGCATAGTGTCCTTGTCAGATCTTGTGTCACTGAGGATAGAATTTTATGTTTCTAAAACACATGTTATTGCTACTTATCTTGTTATACCTGTCACTTGTAGACCAAGATAGAAACTCCACTGTCATGTTTGTCTGCCTGATGACATACTTCTGCCTTAATCACCATGGACTCTAACAATAGAAACTTGCAAGATGCCAATAACCTGTCTCTCCTGTAAGTTGTGTTGGTCCTTGTGTCATGTGCAATAGAAAAGCAACTAATATAGAATCCCTTACCCTCTACCAGTGTTTGTAATAGCACTCATAATCATCACCCTAGATAGACACAATTATACATATAAGCATAATTAAAAATAAAACCTCCAAACTTCTTTGGTTTGACAAAAAGTGTAGACTCAGGCAAGAACTGAGAATGCTGCCTAAATTCAGTGAGATATTTTGAGATGCTTTGGTTCATAATCATTTTTATGGATATTTTTACCTTACCAGGTTTCGTACTATATATTATAATTTCAAATTATGTGATTTATTTTGTGGGCGATGGGGGTCTGCATTTCTTTGAATTTCTTTTGCTTTTGGGGTTTTGTGTGTTTCCTTGCTTTTTTGTATTATTCTGGTTTTGGTTTACTTGTTTGTTTGGCTGCATGATGATTTTCTAAAGAAAGTGAAAGAAAGCATGTGGTTGAACAGCTTAGGACATGATAAGGATCTGGGAGACCATGAGGGAAGTGAAAACAGTGACCAGAAGAGCTTATATATAAATTTATTTTCAGTAAAACTATTTAAAAGACCAGCCAGATGAAGCCAATTTTTAAGTATTACAGAGAGAAAATGATAAGGAACTCTCATTATGTAAAAACCAGATATTCCACTGCTATGTAAATACCCACTGAAATATATATCTTAAATCCAAGAAGAACTTGGGTATTCATGGTATAGTAGTAGTGCTTAAAAAGACAACGATATTCAACCAGTCTTATATGCTCATAATATTTTACTATAAAGTAAGGATTTTCTATTTCTTATGTTCCTACCTCATAGTATTTAGCTCTCAGATTTAAAATAGGTACCATGATTTTTAGCTACTTGAGTCACATCAGATACAGGTCATTTTTTATGAAGTTATTTAGTTTTAAGAATCATGAACCCTTAATAATGTTTATGACAATACTGGAAAGAAATCAAACCTTATAAAAATAAAAAATAAATTATTTTCATGAATAATTGTAATAATCCATAAAGGATTATTAATAAAATATTTGAAAATAAAAATATTCTAGAATTCTATTATGGGTAAAAATATATAACATATTTATATAAAAATATCTCTATGAAATCCATCACTAATTTGATAATTCCTAAAAAAAGTTATCTTAAGTTATAAATATGTAATGAGTATCAGAGAGATTGTAAAGTGCTTGTTAAAGTGCATATGGAAAAAGTCTTATTACCGGCCTTTAATGTCCAGAACCCAAACATTTGGAAAGAAATAACTGATTCTCACTTTACCCCCCCTTCTCTCTCTGCACCATTAAAAATTATATTAAGTAGAATTGTAAAATTTTGTTCTTCAGAAACTGAGAGCACATTCTCATTGCTAAAGACAGTATTTAATCAACAAATTGAACATGGAGAGGTAGATTCCTTTTCACCTATGTTCCAGAACTTTTGGTTCAAAATGATACTGTGTATACCCACAAAGAGAAACATAAATGCCAATCCAGCTACAAAGCCCTTATATAGAATGGTATACTAACTGTAAAATATGCTAGGGAATAGGTGGCAGAAAGTTTTCAAGAGTAACCAATGAATATGTGATTTGATTTAAGGCCTAATCCATGAGATGCCACGTATACCTGGTACTCCTTTATTGGTCAAGAACCTGAGACTAGATAGCACAGGGATATATAAATATATAGTGGGTATGTTTGCATATACATATACATATATGTGCACTTACACATAATGATAAATCTTTTAAAACATATTTTAAATGGTGTTGGGATATAATGTTTGATTTGCAATTATAAGGATCTAAATCTATTCCCTAGTACTCACAGAAAGATATTGAGTATGGTGGAATGTATGTGTTACCCCATTTCCATCAAGATGAAAACAAACAGATCATTGATTCTAGATGATCATCCTGTCTATCAAGTAGCCTCAATCAGGACCAGGGGAAGCTCTGTTTCCAAATGTTAGACAAAACCTTAGAAAAGAGAGTAGTACTTTTCTGTTTCAACATCAACATGAATGTGTTTATATATTCACAAGTTCTCTTCCCACACATGAAAATAAACTCACATGCAAAACACACACACACACACACACACACACACACACACAGAGAGAGAGACAGAGACAGAGACAGAGACAGAGACAGAGGTGGGGAGGAGGGAGGGAGGAATGGAGGGAGGGAGAGGGAAGGAGCAAGAGGATGGGTAGGGGGAGAGGGAAGGGGGAAGGGGAGAGGTAGTAGAAAAGGAAGAGGTAGAGGAGTAGGGAAAGAGAAAGAGGGAGGAAGTAAGAGAGAACAAGAAGTACAAGAACAAAAATAAAGTAATTTTAATGACAATATTTGAAAATTGATATTATTACATGATATATTTATAATATAAAAACTATTAAGATTATAAAACTCTTCCAGGATAGTATGCAGATATCTAGGGTACAATTTTTTTCTCAAAAATTTTTAATATCTCAACTAATACATAATATGAACCTCCTAAACAGACACTGATAATTGTTGCTACTTAATATTCTTATCAGAATTACATAATTTATGAAGATTCCTAAGTCAGCCATCACTACAAATTCCTTTGCTTCCTTTTATGTACCTAGTTATTACTTGCAGGTAAACAGATATATCCAAAGTCCTATGCACAATTTTTTAAATTTTTATTCTGAATGAAATTGATTTCCTTTTGACATTTTAAATTCTGTGAACAAAATAAAAATCAACTTCAATGTTAGATAAGCCTAGTTAAGCTAATTTTTAAATGGAAAAATAAAAATCTTAAAAATGTTTTAAACTATTACTAAAGAATAGTATTTGCACATGTTTTCTAACCATAAGTTTTATAACTTACTTATTTTGAGAACTTAGGGCTCACTTAGGATCAATTAAGTGTTATTTAGTATGGCTAATAGACATAAGTACTATCAAATTATTTTGTGAAAGAAATATTCTTTTATTTCAAACTATCTGTGGTAGAGGAGGTCTGAAACTTCTTTTAAATTTTAAAATACCTTCAAACTACCTAGGAAGAGGACTATTACTGAATACTTCAGAGAACTTTCATATGATTAAGGAGTGAATTAAAAAAATACAATTATCTTCAGTGGCTACTTGGATCTTTACATTTATGTTTACTCTTTTTCATTTTATTGAAATAAATTTTCCTTTCATCCATAATATATCCTGACTACAGGTTCTTTGAATTTACTTCTTCCAATTCTTCTCCACATCCTTTCCAATCCAGTTCAACTCCCTTTCTCTCTAATTAGAAAACAAATAGGCTTCTTCTAATGGATAAAAAAAAATAAATAAAGAAACTAACATATCAGCATTGGACAAGAAAAACAATCAAAAGGAAATTGACCAAGAAATAAACACAAGAATCAGAGGCTCACTCATTTGCAGACATAGAGATCCCATAAAAATCAGTAAACTAAAGGCTATAATGCATATGCTGAGAACCTGGTGCCGACCCTTTAGGCCCTGTACATGCTGCTTCAGTCTCTGTGAATTTGTAAAGATTTTGCTCATGGTCGTTTAGGGTGTTTTATTTTCTTGGCATGGTATGTACTCTTTTGCTTTTTCACTGTTTCAGTCTCTTTCTTCTGGGTTTCCTGAACTCTGGAGGGAGGGATTCTAGCCAATCATTATATAGATACTGAGACAGTTTCACATTTTTTCGTTTAAAATTACATTTTATATTCCAATAATCAACTAATAAACAAATAACATATATATATATATATATATATATATATATATGTATTATTTCAGAAAATAAAAAAATATAATGTGACAAAGTTGTTCAATACTGTGCAGGATTGCACTTAACAATAGGAACTTGAATTTCAGTCCGGTCTTTTATATGATCTGAGTGTTTTCCTTGAGATATAACCTCTATTTTTTTAAGAAGCTCTTTATTTAATGATGGAAGCAGATAGATTAGGTCACATTGGTTAAATAACTTTTCATCTTCATGTACAAAAGATTAAGGATAGCATCATAAGTAGTTCTTATTTTAATTAGGCCTTGAAAGATGTTTGAAAGTACACTCTAATGAGATAAGATTTGCAGAGTTACAACAGGAGCTCCGTGCATTCTCACAGAATAGATTTGAGATGGAATACATTTAGTTTATAGGATAATCATAGTTCAATTACATGCACAGGTGAATTGAGTGGAGCAGGTAATTTGGAATTAGAAGAATGTTTAATAAATTGCCAGCGACACCATTTCCTTTTAAAATGTGGTCTTCTCATTTCAGTTTTTCATTGACTATATGTTTGCCACATAATAAAAACAAATAGGCTGTGATCATAACCATGAGAATGAAATTGCCTGACAGTATTTACAGGAGACATATAAGAAACAAAAGTGATGAACAAACCTATGAAAATAAGGAGTAGAATACAATGATTTGGCATCACAATTTAACCAAGGTAATACGGTAATAGAGTTTAGTTGTCTTTTATTTTTAGTAATTTAAATTATATATGTAAAATCACAGAATAGCAAACAACTCTCTGTCTGTAGTATCAAAATCTTCCAGATGATTTCAATAAGAAATAAAAGGACTGTTTTTATAAAAATTATTTCAAATAGTTATGGCATGCCCAATTTTTGTTTTACATCTACAAATGTATTTTGTCTTAAAACTTTTCTTTTATTACATATAACCAAATTGAAAGTCTATTCTGTTATTTTTTAAAAAAAATGATATAATTGTCTGTTATAATGTTTTTAGTGTTTGACATCTTCAGTTTCTGTTCAAAGATGCAGTTTCTTTTTCTTTCCCATTAGGGAACATTCCTTAATCTCAATGTTTCCCTCAACAAACCCCCTACCCCATGCATCCTCCCTCCTCCTTGCCTCTAGCAGGTTCCTCCCTTACCTACCCACACACTCCTACCTCACTGCCCTAGCATTCCCTAAGGTGGGACATCAAGCCTCCACAGGATCAAGATTTTCCCCTCTCACTGATGCCAGATGAGACAATCCTCTGCTATATAAGCAGCTGTAGCCATGGGTCTCTCTATGTGTACTTATTGGTTGGTCGTTTAGACCCTGGGAGCTCTGAGAGGTCCAGTTAGTTGATTTTGTTGTTCTGCCTTTGGGATTGCAATCCTATTAGCTCCTACAGTCTATCCCCTAACTCTTCCATTGTGGTCCCTAGGTTCAGTTCCGATGGTTGACTGTGAGCATCAGCTTCTGTATTGGTCTGGGTCTGGCAGAGCCTCTCATGAGACAGCTATACCAGGCTCCTGTCAGGAAGCACTTCTTAATATCAGCAGTAGTGTCTTTCTTTGGTGTCTTCAGATGGGATGGATCCCTAGATGGCACGATCTCTGGATGATGTTTACTGCAGTCTCTGCTCCATTCTTTGTCCCTCTATTTCATTTAGACAGGAACCATTCTGTATTAAAATTTTTTATATGTGTAGGTAGCCCAATTCCTCAGATGGGGGCCTTGCCTATCCACTGGATATGGTCTCTACAGGTTCTATCTCCCGTTTGTTGGGCATTTCGGCTAATTTCATCCCTATTAGGTCCTGGGAATCTCTTGTTTTCCTGGCATCTGGGACTTTCTAGTGACTAACCCCAGTTCCCATGCTCTACTGCTACACACCTATGTTCAATTTCCTGACCCTCTGTACTTCTCTCAGTCTCCTTTCTCATTTGATCCTGCACCCCAATCCTCCTTTTGCCTTCTACTCTCTCTCTCTCTTTCCCAGGTCCTTCACTCTCTCTATCTTCTTTAACTATTTTGTTTTCCTTTCTTAGTTGGACTGAAGAATGCACACTTTACTCTTCCTTTTCTTGAGCTTCATATGGTCTGTGAGTTCTATTGTGGTAATTCTGAGCTTTGGGGCTAATATCCACTTATCAGCGAGTACATACCATGTGTGTCCTCTTGTGACTTGATTACCTTACTCAGGATGATATTTTCTAGTTCCATCAATTTGTTTGCAAATTTCCTAAAATCATTGTTTATAAAAGCTGAGTAGTGTTCCATTGTGTAAATCTATGTGCCACATTTTCTGTATCCATTACTCCATTAAGGGGCATCTGGGTTGTTTCTAGCTTCTGTTTATTATAAATAAGGCTGTTATGAACATTCTGGAGCATGTGTCCTTGTTATATGTAGGAGCATCTTTTAGATACATGTCCAAGAGTGTTATAGCTGGGTCTTCAGGTAGAAATATATCCAATTTTCTGAGGCATGGCCAGACTGTTTTCCAGAGACATTGTACCAGCTTGCAACACCACCAGCAATGGAGATTTTCTCTTTCTCCACATCTTCAACAGCTTCTGTTATAGCCTGGCTTTTTGATCTTAGCCATTCTGGCTGGTGTTAGGTGGAATTTCAGAAATGTTTTGATTTGCATTTCCCTAATGACTAAGGATGGTGAATATTTCTTTAGCTGCTTCTATGTCATTTGAGATTCTTCAGTTAAGAATTCTTTATCTCTCTAACCCATATTTAATAGGGTTAGTTGGTTCTCTGGAGTCTACTTCTTCCTATAAATTTGACATTAACTGTCAATCAGATTTAAGGTTGGTAAAGATCTTTTCCCAATCTGTTAGTTGCTGTTTTGACCTATTGACAGTGTCCTTTGACTTACAGAAGAGTTTTTTTTTTTTTTATGAGGTCCCATTTCTCAGTTGTTGACTTTAGAACATGAGGCATTGGTTTTCTGTATAGGAAAATTTTTCCTCTGCTGATGTGTTCATTCTCATGCATCAGAATAAACCCTTAAACTTGGAGCCAACAGAAATTCTTCCTTCTCATAGTGGATATCTGTCAGATGTTAGGGCAAAATAAAAAGAGTAACATATCATAGACACATATGAATATACTTATTATATGCATATAGATCCATATAAATGTTTTTTCATAAACACAATTTTCTAAGAGCACTTTTATTCTTTTAACAAGACTTTAGATTGAGAAGTACAAAAATGGCCATCTGCATGTGGGAAAATCAGAAATATTAGAGATTCCCAATCCTTATATTCACAAACTTCAGGATAAGGAAGATTATTTTTGCAACTCAAGCCCAGGCTTAAGGCCAGAAACTTGCCTTGTAGATTATGAATGTGACTCCACATTGAAGGGCTGAAGAATCATTTATTTATTTACTTACTTTTTACCAACAACAGTGAGAAGTCACATTTTCTCAAAGAAAGTAGATATTTCTGGCATTATTTGGCCTCCTCATTTTCAATTTAATTTGTCTATTTTGAGTACACAATGATTTATTTACCTGTTTATTTTTAATTTTATTTTCAATAAAAAAATAAAAAGAGAAATATAGACAGAAATAATCAGGCACAACAAAGAAAAGGGATGTTTTACCATACCAAACACATGAGAGGATTCATGATGTTTTGAAGAAATATAAATATGACCCTACAGACAGTGGGAGCTTGAACATTGATTTGTCTTGCTGTGCTTTGCTAGTCTTTGCTGTCTACTTGTATTGGTTTGCCTTACATTGCATTGTTGAGCTTCACTTGTATTGATGTTATAGAGAAAACCTCTCCATAAAAATTTTCTCCTAAGGTTTCTGTGACACCTTGCTTCTTCTTTAGACTCTAGCCACTTACATGAACCTCCCTTGCTGATTAATGTATGCTGTCTGCTAAGTAAATTGCAGCCTCTGGTTCATGTGTTGTATGTGCTGAGTGGACTGAACTACAGTTGCTGATTCATATTTGGTGTTTGTTAGTAGACTGGACTGAGAACAATGAAGACTAGAATCACAATAACAACAACAAAAAACTATTTCTAAAGAGGTTCACTTCCTCTGTATCCTAATACCATTTCTTTTCTACTATCTCTGGTGGGTGGTAAGCTAGAGGGGAGGTTGTGCCCTTATTAAAGAAGGCAGAGAAAAATTTATGCCATTTTAACATCTCTAAAAGGAACATTAAACTCTCTAAAATGTCATGACACAGATGTTGAGAACTGTTCCTATAAATCAGTTTACCAAAGCTTTTATGTCACAGAGGCTGAAGCAGCAAGCACAGGGCCTATATGGTTCTTACCATATCCTTTGCATATGTATTAAAGTTTTCAGTTTAGCATTTGTATGGGACTCCAGTGCTTGTGGAACAATGTTCCTCTGATTCTAGCTCCTTCTCTAGGGGAGTTTTTCTTTAATTCATTTGTCTTATCATGCTTCAATGTGATGTTTTTGTTTTATCTTATAATATTTTATTTTATTAAATATGAATAAATTAAAAATAAAATATTCACTTCATATTCATCAATAAGGCTACACTAAAATAATATGGACAGTAACAAATGTTTTCACGAATGAAGATACAATTCAACTCTCACAAAATGCTTGTTAGAATATAAATATTGAAGCTACTCTATGAAAACTTAGTGGGACCTCAAGAAATTAAAAAAATATACCAGTTGACCCACACATTCTACTCATAGGTACAAATGCACCGTTGGAAACAAGGACTCAGAATTGAGGAACAGAAACAAGGAACAAGGTGTCAAAAGAGTCCATGAATTTGAAACAGCAGTAAGAGGTATGTGACAGGTCTCAGACACGTTCATAACAACAATAACAACAACAAAGAAAGCATCTGAAAGTAAAGAAAGAAAAATAATAGTTAAATAAGATAAAATAAAAAATAAAACACACAAGAAAACCTGAATAGACAAAACAAAGATCAAAGGGGTGAGGGGGACCACATAAGCACACACACACATCCACATACAGAGAGAAAACCTATAAACAGAAATATAGAAGTTATAACATGTAAGAAAAAGACTCATAATTTTAAAAAACGCCCAAAGCAGCAGTAAGTTCATTTTGTGTTGGCCACCTGTGGCTGAGCATGAAGTGTAGTCTTATGAGTATTCTGAATACCCAGTGATACTCCCTTGGAGAAAACAAAATTTTCCTTTGTAACAGGTTATCAATTGGAGATATCTTCTGGGCTAGAGATGGGGACATATGTTCACTTCCTTTCCAATTACTGGAATCTCATTTGGCTTTGACTGTAGTAGGCCCTGTGAATGCCTCTACATTCTTTTTGAGTTCGTATGTACGTCAGTCTCCTGTGTTTGACAGCCATTTTTTTCTTGGTGCCTTCTATTATTTTTGGTTCTTATATTTCTGATCCTTGTTCCATAGAATAATCTTTGCTATAAGGGGAGGTAATTGATATAAACATAAAATTTAGGATGTAGTACTCCAAGGTCTCTAACTTGCTGTACTTTGTACAGATGTGGGTCTCCGTCTTCATTTCAAAATGTTACAGGATTAATCAACTCAAATGATGATTGAACAGAATGTTTTTAGGTGTCATTTTTCAACCATTTTTTTTTTAACAGAACAGTGTATTTTGTTTTTTCCTGGGCCCCTGGCCTATTATGTTCCTGGCCACAAGCAGTGTTAGGGGTGGAATGAGTTCCAACTCATGGAGTGTGCTTTAAATTCAACAAGATATTGGTACAAAAGTAGGACAACAAACAGTATATGTACCCAGCTTTGACACCTCTGAATAACTATAAGGACAACATGGCATCACAACTCCAAATGTGCAGTAGGGGAATGCATGTATTGGTGGTGACCACCATCTCTTTAGTTGGACTTAAAATCTGATAAGCAAGAGCGAAATCAGGAACAACAATGGAAATCAAGCCAACTTCCTGAAACTCATGAGCTAATATATTTCAAAAAACCTAACAGACACCACTTTACTAGATGAGCACAGTATCTAACTATGTTGCAAGTGTTTGTATTTATATTTATACCTAAATATAAGTGTCATCTTAAACCTTCATCAAGAAAGCTTGTCTTTACGAAGAATAGAGACTGTTGCAGAAAACCACAACCAATAAAATGCAGAGTTTTGGAGCACAGAACCATAAATGCAACATACTCCTGAACATAAGGATCAGGAAACATTGTAGAAGAGAGCTTACAAAAATTAAGAATCATAGGATTAAAGATTTAGTGGTAATGTGCCTTCTAGTAATATCGTAACTTATATCCATAAAGTTTAACCAGAATGACTTTCTAAGCATGAGATGAGCCAGCTCAAAATCAATAGGCATTCCAAAGTGGATGGGGAATAGCCTAGGAGGCTTCAGTCTTATACAAAGTACTATAGACAACTAAGGGTTGCTGAGAATGGGAAAATATTCTTCCTCAGTGAAGATCATACAAAATAGTTATCCAATTACCCATAGTAAGGTCTGAAAACATATATAAACATCATATAAATTTACTGTTTTATTTGGAATCTATATGTATATACATATATATATTTGTAAGTAATGACAGTAAAAGAAGAGACCATCAATTTGAAAGAGCCGCAAGAGGTATATGCCAGATTTTAGATGGAGTAAAAGGAAGGAAAATGATATAAATATATTATAATAGAAAAATATAAGCATTATCAAAAAATAAACAAATTTATTTTAATTTCTTTCTTGTGTCTTTTTATATTGTAACATTATATTGGTAGATAACAAACATTGTAAATATCTACACATTAAAGGTAGGTGAACAAAATTTATTATCATAAAAACATTAAGTAATATTTGGAAACAAATACACAAGATCAGGCTGCAAAATATTTTCAAGTAGAAAGCATATATGATGACCTTGAGTAAGCTGCAGCTTTGACCAAAATGATCCCAAACTACTTATATTTGTTGATTACATCTATCTCATACAGAGTTCAACATCTTTGCCCTTATAAAAATATACTTTATAGAAATTGCTAGGAACAAATACTGTGACATCATTCTTAGTATCCGTCCATTGATCAAGGCATGCCTGTTGCCTATAAATCTGTGATTTAAAGTGTTCTAAACAAGAAGATGCCAAATGTTTTTAAGTAAAAATCTATGAGCAAAAGTTATTTTTGAATTTTCTTCATTTTCAGTATTGTTCTTTTTATAGCATGTTCATTTTCTTTCATCTCAAGATATCTGAGTTTCATAACCAAGTCTTACTGACAAATTCTAAGATTATTTTCTCATTTATAATAAAGACAGTCATAGTGAAAACCACAGGTATTTTCCTGTATGCTAAGGAATAATTTTACCCCCTAAATTATGAATATTTTATAAAGTATATTGTTGGTTCAAATTGTATATATTGTTCTGAGATTATCTACTTTAATAAATCATTTTGCTATATTTCTTCTGGTTCATGGAGAGCTGAAGACAAAATTGACCCAAATATTGCATAAATCACTTTAGGAATAAATGAATCTAGTCAATTAATTAGTATATTACTGTCAAAGAAAAAATGAAAGAGCTAAAAATATATATGTATCACATTTTTATCATCTGTTCTTCTATTCTTATGTGAATAATTTGTAAATGAAAAGAATTTGTGGGGCAGTAAACACTGATGCACAACTATATCTGTGGTATGTTTTATTGAGATGATATAGAATATTGAAATTAAAAAAATATTTATTTATTTATTTACATATAAATATTTTGACAGCATGTATGCATAATAACATATATGTTAGACAAAAAATAGTGTCATGATTTCAAGAAATACAGTTAGAAATTGTTGTTAGCTATATTGTGGGTACTAGTAAATAAATCCATGACCTCAGATAGAGCAGTAAGTGCTTTTAGCCTGAAATGATTGTTCCACCCTTTAATATTATAATCTTAAAATAGCTTAATTTTTATTTCTGTGAAGAATAAAGAGTTTGAAGTTATTTTAATGTTTGTATTAGACACTTATACTTCATTTTTGAGAAGTAGTGCTCACTTATGAATCAATTACTGACTGGGCTCTCTTGTAAATGTATTTTTACCACTGAGAAGAAAAAATGGAATTGTATCATCTACATGAAAATAGATGCCATCAGAAACAATCGTATTTGGCAAGCAAGTGCTTTCTCTGATTTATGATTTATGGATTTCATATATCAACAAATCATGCAATTTTTTGTAAAATTATTGTATAAATGAAATTACATAGAAAGACAATAAATGTGATGAAGTATAAGAAATGTTGCTGATCTCGAGCTATATTACAGAGCAATCGTGATAAAAACTGCATGGTATTGGTACAGAGACAGGCAGAAAGATCAATGGAAAAGAATTGAAGACCCAGAAATGAACCCACAAATCTATGGTCATTGACTTTTACCAGAGGACCTCAATTGATCCAGTGGGGAAAAGGCAGTATATTCAACAAATGGTGCTGGTTCAACTGGCAGTCAGCATGTAGAAGAATGCAAATTAATCCATTCTGTTCTCCTTGTACAAAGCTCAAGTCCAAGTGGATCAAGAACCTCCACATATAACCAGATACTCCAAAACTAATAGAAGTGAAAGTGGGGAAGAATCTCTAACACAGGGGAAAATTTCCTAAACAGAACACCAATGGTTTATGCTCTAAGATCAACAATTGACAAATGAGATTTCATAAAATTTAAAGGTTCTGCAAAGGAAAGAACACTGTCAATAGGACAAAATGGCAACCAACAAATTGGGAAAAGATCTTTACAATCCTACATCTGATAGAGGGCTAATATCCAATATATACAAAGAACTTTTGAAGTTTAGAAGTTAGACTCCAGAGAACAAAATAACCTTATTAAAAAATGAGGTATAGAGCTAAACAAAGGATTCTCAACTGAGGAAACTTGCATAATCGAAAAGCACCTAAAGAACTGTTCAACATCCTTAGTCATCAGAGAAATGCAAATTGAAAGTACTCTATGATTTCATCTCACATCAGTCAGAAAGGCTAAAATCAAAAACTCAGGTAACAGTAGATGCTGGCAAGGATGTGGGGAAAGAGGAACACTCCTCCATTGTTGGTGGGATTTCAGGCTGATACAACCACTCTGGAAATTAGTCTGACTGTTCCTCAGAAAACTGGACATACTTACTATCTGAGGACCAAGCTATACCACTCCTGGACATGTATCCAAAGGACATTCCAATATATAACAAGGACACACACTCCACTATGTTCATAGCAGCCTTTTTTATAATATTCAGAAGCTGTAAAGAACCCCAATGTCCTCCAACAGAGAAATGGATACATAAAATGTGGTACATTTACCCAATAGAGTACTACTCAGCTATTAAAAACAATGACTTCAAAAATTCTTATGCAAATGGAAAGAACTAGAAAATATCATCCTGAGTGAAGTCACCCAGTCACAAAATAACACACATGGCTTGTACTCACTGATAAGTGGATATTAGCCCAAAAGCTCGGAATACCCAAGATACAATTTACAGACCATATGAAGTTCAAGAAGAAGGAATATCAAAGTGTAGATGCTTTGGTTCTTCTTAGAAGGGTGAACAAAATATTCAATGGAGAATATATAGAGACAAAATGTGGAGCAGAGACTGAAGGAAAGGCCATTCAGAGACTGCCCCATCTGGATAACCATCCCATATGCAGACACCAAACCCAGACACTATTATTGTGAATGCCAAGAAGTGCTTGCTGACTGGAGCCTGATATGGCTGTCTTCTGAGAAGCTCTGCTAAAGCCTAACAAATACACAGGTAGATACTCATAGCCAACCATTGAATTGAGCACAGGGACCCCAATGGGGGAGTTAGAGTAAGGACTGAAGGAGTTGAAGGGGTTTGCAATCCCATAGGAAGAACAACATCAACCAACCAGACACTCCAGAGTTCCCATGGACTAAACCACCAACAAAAGAGTATATATAGAGCAACCCATGGCTCCAGCAGCATATGTAGCAGAGGATGGCCTTGTTGTGCATCAGTGGGAGAAGAGGCCCTTGTTACTGTGAAGACTAAATGCCCCATTGTAGGGTAATGCCAAGGTGAGGAGGCAGGACTGGGTGGGTGAGCACCCTCATAGAAGCATGGGTACAGGTTATGGGATAGGGGGTTTCTGGAGAGGAAACCAGGAAATGAAAATAATTAAAATATCCAATAAAAAGGAAATGTATGTGTCTAATGAACAGTATATACTTGAATGTCATTTTCTAAAAATGTTTTATTACTAATCTAAAATTATTACAATGTATACTAAAGAAGTTCTTATAATGAATGTTGCTGGTGATGTGGAGGGAGAAAATTTTTCTTATTTGGTGGTAGAATTTCAAAGTTCAATGGCTATCATGAAGAATAGTTTCTCACAAAACTAAAATTTTATAAGGTATATTGATATCACTTCTGGTTGTGCTTCCAAAGGACACAAAATCTGTATCAGAATAAATAAAACACATGCACTTTCATATTCCTGGTAACTTTAGTCATATTAGCTAAGATATCCAAATAGCCTAAGCTTTGTATCTTAATGGAGAATTGGGTAATACTACATGTATGTAATATCATTATTGGTTCTCATAAAATGAGGAAACCATAGGAAATATAGTAACATGATGAGGGTCTTCTCCTGTGCTGAGGGTTTCTGTAGGCTTAAGGCTTGTTTGTATAATAATGTATACATCTTATATTTTGTTTCACCTCCAAGAAATCTTCTCCCTGCCCAAGTTATTGGGTCCATGATGTTCAAATATAGCAAGATTCTAGGAAGTAAGATTGTTTCTCTGTGATGCAATCTTCTTGATAGCCTTTATTGTTGTGGGAGAGAACTCTGACAATATCAATTCAACAATACATAAATAAGTGTAAGAACGGATATTTAAAGTATTTCTTAAGTTTGTGAAATATAAAAATGCAATATGAATTGTTTAAGGAGCTTCTTGGGCCTGAAAAGAACCATATTAACTTCACTAATGTATCAGCTTAGTTAAAAAGATATGAAGGTAGGTGTGATGTCACACACCTTTAATCTCAGCATTCAGAAGACAGTGCGATTAAAATCTCTGAGTTCAAGGTGTGTATACAGAACAGGGTCCAGGACAGCTAAGCATAAGCAGTGAAGGAGTTGGAAAACAAAAATCTGGTGTTAATGTAATCAAGCAATGGGAACATACTCCAAAACTAGCAAGCAGTAGAATTTTGATGTTATGGCCATGTGGCTCTGTCTTTAGGATCAAGGGGTTATTCCTGGGATAATCAAAAGGGAAACTAGGGTCTATGATTGAATAGATCCTAAGAAAGTAGTTCATGCAAAATAAAAGAGTGGATTTTAGTCTGCAAGAGAGTGTTATCTCAAGCAGAGAGCTATCACTGAGCAGAAAGCTATCTTGAGCAGAACACAGAGCTGTAAGCTTGCATCCATCATTGACTCCAAGTTGTTCATCCTCTACTCCCAAATGCCCCTTGCTCAGGACCCCCGACCAACCTGAAGCTAGTACTTGGCACGCTTCCTTCTACAAACTAATTACACTAATTACTAGGGATTAAAGGTATATACTAATGGCATATTTTTATTTCAGTGGTATCATATTGTAATCCAGCATGTGTCTGAATTCCAGCTGTATCATATCTTTGGATGTGATCTCTTGCCAGAGCATCCATTTTTCTGATTTACGATTTCTCTATACCTGCCTGAAATATGTACTTGTTCAATAGTGGCACAGATGTTATTCAAATAAAGAAACACTTTTAATTGTACTTAACAGTCATTCTGTCAGATGGAACCATTTTCGACACAGGTAATATGACAAAGAACCAGAGACTAGAAAGGCCATAGTCCTTCTTAAAAACTTAATACTATTATTTAGAACACATTAATAAAATGAAGCATAGGAACATATTGCTATGCATATATTCTATGTAATAGTTTCCTGCAAAATTAAAGCACCACATCCTTCAGAGAGGCTCCTTAAGCAGTAAGATAAGCAACTCAGATAGCTTCCAAAGGTCTCTGAAACTGAACAGATGCTCTAGGCCACTCTATAACATTTAGGACTTTCTATGGCAGCTCGGCTCTGAATAAAAACATTGAGACATAATTATTAACTATAGTTTTAGACTTTACCTTACTCTATTCCACAATTAGCTCTTATAACTTAAATTCACCCATATATATATATATATATATATATATATATATATATATATATACACAATTTATTAGTTACATCTCCTTCAGTCCCAGCCTGCCTCTTCCTCAATGTCTAGCTGATGAATTATTCCACCACTGAGATCCTATCTCTTCTTGGAAGTCCCACCTTCGATTTCCTCACCAACTGTTGGCTTTTCAGCTGTTTATTAGGTAAATCAAAACATGATGGAGGTATTTATAAAACATTAACACAGGTTATATTTAATGACAACAGTGTCTAGCCTGTAATCAGATAAATTCTGCTATAAAAATTAGCATTTGAATAATACAAAGACAACTTTTACACAGTGCACAAAAAGATGACCTAACACCTCTTCTTCCCAGAGTAAACAAATCAAACTACAAATACTCATATCAGATCAGCTGCCTGTGAGATACAGAAACCAGCTAAAAATCCTGGAATAGTCTGAGAAAGAATGAATCAGTTAGAAAGAATACTTTGCAAACATTTTACCTGCATTTAGGCAGTGTGCATTGTGCTCCAGGTTCCCAGCTTTTGTGAGATGCTTGTTATCTTGCTGCTGTAGTTCTGAATCCTTCAGTTGTTTTTGTTCTGTCTTAAATTTTTTGTTTTATTGTTCTTTTGCTTCTTTGTGTTGAGTTTCAAATGTGTGTTCAATTTTGTTTTTGAGAACAAACAACATATAGGAAGAAGAACTGAGATGAGTTGGGGGACAGGAAATATTCTACATTTATTGTGTTAAATTATTTGAAACTAAGTTTTTTAAAGTAGTTCTGTGTGGACTTCACATTAAAAAGTCAATTGTTCTCTCAGTAGTAAATCAATCCTCTGTAACATAACTGAGGAAACACACTTTCCTAGAATTTTAGCTGTATTTTTTTCTTTTTCTTTTTTTAATTGATCATTTTATTCATTTATATTTCAAATGATATCCCCCTTTGCAGTTACTCCTCTACAATTCCCAATCCCATCTCTCCTCTTCTCCCTCTACTTTGCCTTGATAAGAATGCTCCTCCACCCACTTCTTAACACATTAAGAGAATAAATCAAAACTTGGATTTCATAGACATTGACTTTTCACAGATCATGACACATTAACCTTTTTTGAAATGAAAATATTATTTCAATTTTATCCTTTCACTAACTTTAATTGTTCTTGAATTTAATTGTCATAATCTTATCAACTTCTGTAATATGATTTTGCTATATTCTTCTTACTGAACCCCAAGTGCTCTTAATTATAACATCACTGAATTTCTGAATCTAAAGAAGTAAATATTCAATGATAAATATAACAAAAGTATGAGTCAACCAAATAAAAGTTGTTTGTTTATATATGTCAGATATTTTAATGGATATTTTCTGTGATAATGGCTAATATGAATTCAATCCCTTATTTTCTTTTCTCTTTATTTTTATATTTAGAAAAGGGGGGCTCTTGGAAAATATTTAGAAAATCAAAGGAAAGAGCATCTAGTTTGAAAAGAAACAGAAGCATGTTTCTTCAGTGGCTTGTTCATGTCATTGTTGGAAACCATAACTTTTCCCAACTCAAAAATTAGCAGCCAGTTTCTTGCATTTCTTCACCAGATGGTACATGTTAGCCAGTCATAGCACCACACCTTCTACAATATTTTATAATTTTAGATATCAGAAGAAACAAACCTAGGTACCAAGTTCATAGGTATTCCATAGTACATGTATGGATTTCAGCAAATTTTTGATCTGACTCAACAAAATCTATTTTTTAATGGTAACCATTCGTTCAGTTGTTGGAAATTCCTATCAATACTTGTAAATACAACAACCTTACAAAGATGTTTGAATTAAGATTTCTACTCTGCAAGTCTGTGTGGGTAGCTCAGGGAGTTAAAGTAGATATTGTTAAATGTTATGAGTTTGATTATTGCCCTCACTATGGTAGAAGAAGATCATATATGCATCTATGTTTTTCTCTGATTTCCACATACATATCTTGTAAACACACTTTGTCGCAAACAGATATTTATATTCATATATGTATAAATGAATATGTAAAGGAAAATAATAAAATTTTTTAAAATGAATTTAAAATTCTGTATCTATATGCTGCAAATTAATTTTATGAGTTCAATAGATGCATAATATCCTCTGTATATCTTATCTCATTACATCTGATTCTCTCTTTTAACTATGATTGGTTGATGTGGTGTGTGTTTGTATGTGTGTGTGTCTGTTTGTAAGTGGGTAACTTGAAATTATTTAATAAAAATATTTCACTTGTATATTCTTTGATAAGTAACAAAAAGAGGTATAAGTAATTTAGTTAATCCATGAGGATAGAAAGTCATTCACATAAACATTATTTTAAATAACATGAATGAAGCAGTGTAGCATTTGGTTTATTAGAATGCAAAAGTCCAGACACTTCAAGTACTCTCAAGTCACAGTATTTTTATTTTTAGGATATTTTCTAAATTCCTCAACAGACAGTGAAAAAAAAGCTTGAAAGAGCTAAGTATACAAAGGAACTAACTTTATAGAATACATGTTTGCTGATCAGGCACAGAATGATCAAGAAATATAAACAATGTTTTGCTCTGTGCTGTTCTTTCAAGGTGAACCAGAAATGAATGATTAATCACCTGCCTACATTTGGCTTTCTTTATGAAATCTCACATGTTCAATAATTGATTGTTCTCTGAATATAACCATATACAGACACTAAAAATGACTTGGTGATTCTTTCTAGAAAAGAAAAGAACTTGCATTCATGTTGGAGAAAATGAGGTGGAGTAGAGCATGAAGTTTCAGGGAAGGATGAAGATACATATATAAGAGGCAAAATGCTGATGTAACATTTGGGTTTATTGTTATTGTCCAAAGAAGAATTTATACATTTATTCCATACATAGAATATTTAATGAAATTCAATAGCATCATTTACTCTCAGGTGCTCAGTAGTAGTTATCTTCAAAATAAAAGGTATCACATTAAGACAGAATATTTACAGAAGGCTAAATAACAGAATGTTTACTAGGAAGTAAAACATTCTATCCTGCAGAAAGACTTGTTAATTCAAAAAGTAAGCTATCCAAAATAGCTTCAGTCTCTGGAAACTAATTGGATTCACAAGACTTTTTCTCCTCAAGCATATATAAGCAGTAAGTTGTACTGAAAGTTCTCTCAAAAGAACCAAAGCTGCTTGAAAGAAAGAGACCAGGCTAGCAGTCTAGAAGACACTCGGACAATATGAAAAAGGCATTCTCCAATCTGTTAAGCTGTCAGTAAACTGTACATCCTTCAGATATTCAGTTTTCATGAAGTGGAGAGAACGTTGGTGATGCTGCTGTTTTTCATTGACTTGTGCTCCTATATGTGACCATAACCAAATTTCAGTAAATAATTCATATAAAACTAATTGACTCACCAAATAGGTCTTTGATGGTATTTTGCTTAATTTTCCGTTGTCCGTTGTGACCAAGATGAATTATAAAAGAAATATTTTTAATGGATTAACCATTGGGCTAATGCTTTTGAACCATTTGAATTCATTATGATAGCAAGAAGATATGCCAGCATAAGAGTTCATATTTTCATCTACAAGCAAAAGGGCATAGAGGCACTGGGACTTGTAGTAGGCTTTTTAATCCCCAGTGCATACTACATTAGCACACCTCCAAAAACTTGCATTCCAATTCTTCCCAAACAGCACCACCAATCAGAAACCAAATATTCAATATGTGAGCCGACAAGGTCATTCTTATTCAAACAACCACATTCCATCTTCTGGCACCCATAGCACCAGAAAAAGATAACATAATGTAAATTGAATTCACTTCAACTTAAAAAATTAACACACATTGAAGACATAATGGACCAAGACAAGATTAAAATGTGAAAGCTGGATGCCCCAGTGTAATGGAATGCCAGGGTAGGAAGGTGAGAATGGGTGGCTGCGTGGGAAAACACTGTCATAGAAGCAGGAGGAGGCCGGATGGTATAAGGAGTTTCTGGGGGACCAGGAAAGGGGATGCCACCTGTAACGTACTTATCAATCTTGGTCATATTCCCTGTAAACGTTTCCCCTTGGTATATTTTTCATGGCTGTTATATGCAACATAATCTGGTGTCACCAATACAACATAGACTTCAATTTCACAGCATCACACAAATGCCTCTAAGGTTCTTGGTGCAGAGAGGCTCCTGTCATAGACCTTGTAACACTTCCCAAATAATTCCACTAAATTCAGAGCAAAAATTCAAAAATATAACTCTATGGAGTCCATTTTATTTAAACTACTACAGGTTATATGATGAGATGGTTATATTGTAGGTTATCTATCTGTGGTAAGTAGACATTTATTCACATATTTCCACAAGTAGTGTCAGAAAATAGCAATGATTGCATTTTCTTGCCAAATTGGATATGAATTTATCTAGATATTGAGTACATTGTTAAGAAATAATATAAAGCCTTATATGATCATTTGGTGACCATCAGCTTTTATATTCTCTAGGGATATTTCTTACTTAGATCGACATGGCGTTGTTATATTTTATGTGTATTTAACCCATCCACATTGATTTTTTTTATGGTTTGATGTAAATATGTTTAAGTAAAATAGAAACACTTTGATGAGAGAATTAAATAGAGTTGTATTTATTGTGCAACTAAAAAAGAAAATTGATGAGTCATATAAATAATATAAAAGTGTTTTCCATCAGGTCAGAACTAGCTGATTATATTGAATTTGCATTTTTTACTTCAGCAAATCTATAGATGCTTGGTCAGGGCTGAGATGTTCGTTGTCAGGCTATATATATTCCCTACTTTTCTCTGCATCTTAGCCACAGGCGATAAGTCTTAGAAAACAAGAAGTAAATGGGTGGTTCTGGGTTATGGAAAAGTCTGTATCTATTGATACTACTCATGATATTGTTTGTTTCAGAGTTGTGTTTCATGTCATTGTGACACATAAAATTTGTAGTTAACTATGGAAATTGTGATTATCTCAGAAACAGGACCAGAAAAACATTGTACATATACACAGATTAATTTAACTATTGACTTTTTTCTCAATAATTCAAGTTTGACATGAGTTTGATCTTGCAAATTCCCTTTATAAGGTTGAACTGCTGGTTTTGTGAAATAAATATCATATGACTTGAGTCTTAGAAAGCTTTCATTTATTTTGGATGTCTTAGGCAAAGCTACTGTAGGCATTGAATAAACATTTAATAAATTGATTGAAAGAACTTAATCTCTCTCTCTCTCTCTCTCTCTCTCTCTCTCTCTCTCTCTCTCCCATTCATGGCATTGAGGCATTGAGGATAAATTTGAGGAACTCATAGATCCTAGAGAAGATTGCTACTAATGAGATATATTTTCCAAACCTAGAAAATTTATTTTAAAGTGTGTATTGTTATGTTTTTGCATTTTAGAAGAGTTAATCATGACTACTGCCTACATTCCCATGTTTTTTTTTTATAAGACACTCATACAGAAATGTTGGCAGACAGTTAAAATCCCAATTTGAAAGGCAGAGGTAGATGGATCTCTATGGGTACCAAGGTCATCTTTTTGCACTTAATGTGTTCTAGGTCTACCCTATGGTGAGAATGTGTCAGAAAACACAAAAAGCAACCACATAGAGACAGTATGCTAATAACATCAACTAGTGTAGAAGTATGTCCAGTTTTGATTTAAAAGCAGAACAGTAGGACATGTAGGAGATTGTTCAGCTGATGAAGTGCTTACTATACAAGTTATTTGGGTCTTAGTTTGGATTCTCACTGATAAAAAGTTAAGCATAAAAGCCAGCAAACACATGAAATTTCTGGTACATTGGAAGAGGAAGGAAATTTTGGATTTAGATTGTTCTATCAATATAGTAAATGTGCTACAAGTTCCATTACAGACCCTTTCTCAAAAGATAATGTTGCAAGCAATAGGACAATGTACCCAATTTCATATTTTTCTGTGTGGGTGCTTTTTCAACTTTTGTTTCTTATATTTTAATTTACTCAAAAGAGTATGTGTTCTAAGTTTTGGTCTTATATTTCTATGACAACAATTCAGTAATGAATTATTCAGAATAGTGTTGCTTAAATACCACCTGTAAAACAGCAGGAAAGCAATAGAGTAAGGAACAGAACAGCAGGTATGATAGTGTTTCAGGAAGGGCCAGTAATGTATTTGTTAAAGCTAATGAAGTGTAAAGGGTAATACGACTTATCTTCACTTGTCCAGATTTTGGTAATATATGAGGGAATAAATTCCAAGAAGGGAAATCACTTAGATATAGGTAAATCAGAGGCCAAAATGAGAAAGTGATACTGATTTTGTGACTTTATAGTAATCAGGTAACAAATAAGTACAAGACAATATGTTTTGCTTAGGTAGTAGTGATAGTGATTGTCATGTGCAAAGACTGAATATAGAACAATTATAAGTTTAACTTACTGAATAAGAGTGCTACAGAGAAATTTTCATCTATGTGTAAATATTCATTTGAAGTATTTGGTGGTAAGGAGTGCCTCACAATGAGTTTCATTTTCCAGGATTAAAGTACCAAATATAATCTACTTCACATTATAAGAAATTCACTTCTTATCATCAGAAGGAATATTGAGTTCAAGTTAAACATGTTTTCATGTAACTTTGGTAATACTAAATGTGACTTGCTATTTTTGCCCCCAAAATATGTATATATGATATTCATTAAAGTATAAAATCCAAATGTACAATATCATATGAAAATTGGTATTTTCGCTTCTTATCTATCCAGTCTGTGTATTTAATGCCAATTGCCAATAAATAAATTAAAACATAAAGATATCTATCTGTTCGACCTAACTTATTATAAGATTAATGTACTCAAAGATGGGGACTGAAAATAAAACATAGTAGTTAATTGAACTTTCTAAAATTTTATATTTACTTGATAATGTTTTTATTTTAAAATTAAACTGTAATTGAATCATTTGCCCATTTTCCTTTCCCCTCTCAACTCTTCTTGTACAACCTTTCTTGTCTCAGAATATTTGGGAGCAATTTTACTTAATTTACATAGAAAATTTATATATATATAATATATATTATATATATTTATATCCTTTTCTTACTTTACATAGAAGATATATCCTCTTTATATAACTACACCTTTCTCATCCATGTAATTGTTTATATGCATATTAGTTTAGGGCTGAGCACCTGGTATTATATAACCATTTGAGAAGCTTTCTCTGGGAAGATTTTCTCATACTTCAACTTGCCTTATTTACCAGTATTATTTTGCTGGAGTTGTTACCCTATGAGATTTCTTTCAGAATTAATAATAAATACCCTAAAACAATATTGCTATAAAAGGAGAATTGAGAATTCAGTTTGTGGGTAAGACAAGGGAACCTGACAGAACACCTTGATTTTGACTTGCACAGAAGCTTTCTTACTCTGATAAACTGCATGAAGTATTTCAGTGGAAAATAATAGATAATGTTATATCTTTGACTGAGAACATTTTTTGATAATTGAAGAACATATAAATTACATTGCAGTTTTAGAAGCTAGTTAAAATTACAATGGTTTTAGGCAATGAAAGATACAAAATCATCGTATTAGATTGAGACAAGGACAGAGTCAAGCAAGCCAATAAGTTGGAATTAAGGAATTTCAATGTATGGGATTATATTTTAAAGATTGAAATAAAAATAGGGTATGTGTCTTTGTATATTTCCTATTTGAGACTTGATATACATTCACAATTGCTCTGTGTCCTGAAAGAGTAATTAAGTTAATTGAGGATTACACTAAAGTCAGAAGTGTAGCTTCACATGAGGTCAGACTCCATTGGCAAGAGCACTATAAAGAATTTAAAAAGTTTTGCTCAGATTGTATACATATTCAAGAATGTGTGTCTCTATTCACAGATAAACACAGAAATGTACACAGACACACAGACACAACACACACACATGCACAATTATTCTCAGTAAGCATAGTGTCTTTTCTGAATTTTTAAAAATACTTTTGGGAATGTAAGAATTTGAAAAATGCTGAAATTTTATGTATAAATTATCCCAGTATTTAAGTATAATTTATAAACATGCTCTGGTCTACTTTGACATATTAAATTATCTAAAAATTATTACAATGTCTAAGAAAGAGTATATATTATATAAGTAATTATTATGAGGAATTATTTAGAGAATAATTTAAAGAAATAATCAAAATATACTTGGTTTAGATGTTATTAATTTTCATATTTTTCAACTGTACTTTCTAGATAGACCATAAATATAGGATTTTTCTATAAAAAGTTTTGATTGCATACTTATAAATTATGTAGACTGTGTTTATCATAATTATGAAATATAATTAACTACATTATATAATATACTATTTATAATGTTTATAGTAATATATCATTATGAATATATTTGATATATAGTACATGTTTTATTGGTTAATATATTCATCTTGGTAACATAACTGGAAATAAGTATTATAAATTCCAATAACAAATTCAGAATAATGCAATCATAAGCTTTCAGTTTTCAGGAAGTTTTGGTAATATTAATAAACAGCTCTCAATTAATTGAATCATTATATTCTAAAATTATCTCATGCATTTTGCCTTATTAAGTCAATTTTATTAAATATATTAATTACATATACAAAACAGCTCCTGAGCAACACCTAGACCAGTGCTCAATAGAATAGGTAGTAATTATATACTGGTCAAGTACACATACAACAAACAAACATCTCAGCCATTGTCTTCAACATAGAAGCAAATCATAGCTTCACACTAGATAATAAAGTACAGGTAATCAATTCCTGCTTAGATTTAATTGTCTTCAGAAATAACTTTTAACAAGTTATCCAATTTGAATGATTATACCAAAACACATATCAACATGAACAACACTAAATAGATTCAGTGGTAGTAATTAAAGAAGAAAGATAAAGAATTTCAGAGGGAGTGAGGAGTTGTAGAGCAAAATTTGGAGATCAGAAAACAGAGGCTTGCTAATTTTGTAAGTATGCTATTCATGTAGGAAATTCTAAAAATATATAGATTAAAACTTAAAAGCATATGTATTAACACTTAAAATACATTTTGAAATGTTATAAAAACAATCTTATTACTAATCAAGAATCACTTTGATAACATAATGATATGTAAGATTTGAAAGTAGGAGATGAAAACATAATTAATAACTCTTTATGCTTTGTAAAATTATTTTGTATAACACTGATAATGAATAACACTGATATTGCTTCTTCCCAGTGCTGTTTTGCATTGTAGTCTAACACATGTTTAGCTACTGTTCTCCACCTATATGAATAAGTGAGCCAATAGACTCTGAAGTAATATATTGAAAACTGATGGTATCTTACAGTATTAATAGAGACTGAGGTCTCTCTTCTTTGTATCAAAAATGTGTATGCTAGTATCTACAGTGACTGAGAAAATCTCCTTATTGTTATTTAGTAACAGAAAAAATGACACACGATAATTATTCTTGTCTAGGCAAATATGTATGATAATGTGTTCATTAATGATTCTTTCTCTGTAGGACTTCTGCTTTGGCTCATTGCTCATTTTAAATAGATCAGTAACTCAAAAGAGTTGTCAGTGCCTCTTCACTTAGTTTTACATCATTTTGTTTACAGCATCTGCTCAGCCATAGGCTGTGTTATGGCTGAGATCCTATGGAGTGTGAGGATTAATGCATAATGAAGGTGTACTGTGACTACTTCACATTTGTCAGTGTTTGAAAAAAATAGAATAGTGTACTTGTAGGACATCAGTGGGAGGAGAGTCCCTTGGTTCTAGAAGGCTTGATGCCCCAATGTAGGGGAATGCTAGGGTAGGGTGGCAGGAGTGAGTGGGTGGCATAGGAGCAGGGAAAATTGGATATGAGGTTTCTGGAGGCAAAAATGAGAAAGGAGATTTCATTTGAAATGTAAATAAATAAAATATCCAGGAAAAAAAAAGAAAGATACTATTCCAAACCCAACAGAGAAAGCAGAAACTTTGGTGATGTTTGCTTTTTTCCATTGTAAATTTTTGGCTTCTATGTCAAAGATTAAGTGTCTATATTGTGTGGTTTTATTTGTGGGTCTTAAGTTCTATTCTATGATCAACATGTCTCTCTCTGTCCCAATATCATGCAGTCTTTTTCACTATTGCTCTATAGTATAGCTTGATTCCAGGGATAGTGATTTCGCCAGATTTTTTTTTTTTATTGTTCAGAATTGTTTTCACTATCCTGGAATTTTTTTTTCATATGAAATTGAGAATTCCAGAAAACGTGGTTCATTTACACAATGGAATATTATTCATCTATTAAGAATGAGGACAACATGAGTTTTGTAGGCAAATGGATGGAACTGGAAAATATCTTCCTGAGTGAGGTAACTCAAACACAAAAGGACATGCATGGTATGTATTAACTAATAAACAGATATTAGCCGAAAAATTACAGATTACCCAGAATACAATCCAAAGACCTCAAAAATGTTAACAAGCTGAAGGGACCAAATGAGGATGCCTTAATCCCACTTTTGAAGGAGAAGAAAGCAACCATAGGAGTGAGGGAGAGAAAGATCTTTTTGGGAGAATGGACAGGGAGTGAAAAGGGGGAACATGATCATGTACTAGGGCAGAGGAAACAGAAGCAAAGCCCTGAAAAAAGAATGGAAACAGATAACTTTGTGTTAAGAGTTAGGGGGACCCTTTAGAATGTACCAGAGACCTGGGAGGCTAGAGACTCTCAGGACTCAAAGGAA
Organism: Mastomys natalensis; assembly: GCA_021653895.1. NCBI lineage: Eukaryota > Metazoa > Chordata > Mammalia > Rodentia > Muridae > Mastomys > Mastomys natalensis. The sequence continues at coordinate 433,627 of JAJTUV010000385.1, forward strand.
GGACCATAGATGAAATGTCCAACAGTAGGGATAGGGAACTTGTAGAGTTCTCCTCCAATAGAAAGACAGGACATCAAGTGGAGGGATGGGGTTGCCATTCAAAAGACAAAAACTCTGACCCAGAATTATTCCTGTGTAAAAGAACTGCAGGGACAAAAATGGAGAAGAGACTGAGGGAAAGTAGTTTCAGTGACATACCCAAATTAGGATCCAGCTCAAAGAGAAGTTCCAAGGCCTAACACTATTACTGATGCTATGGTGTGCTTAAAGACAATAGCCTAGCATGACTACCATCCAAGAAGTCTAAAAAGTAGCTGAAAAATTCAGATGCAGACACTTACACACAACCAATTGATAGAAACCCAAGATTCCTGTGATTGAATTAGGGAAATGCTGGATAAAGCTGAGCAGGAGGGCAACATCATAGGAAGACTAGCAGTCTCAGCTAACCTGGACCTTCAAGATCATTCAAACACTGTGCCACCATCCAGACATTTTAAACTAGCTGATATGAAGCCCTTGAAACATACACAGAAGAAGACTGCCTGGTCTGTCCTCAGTGAGAAAAGATGTACCTAACCCTTGAAAGACTTGAGACCCCAAGGAGTGGGGAGGTCTGATGGGGTAGGGTTGGGCGGACATCCTCCTGGAGATAGTGGTAGGAGGAATGGGATGAGGACCAATCAGATGGCAGACCAGGAGAGAATAACAACTGGACTGTAAAAAAATATTAAATAATAATAATGAAAAGAAAGAAAGAAACTTTGGAGAGCTAAGAATATGGTATCTTCCTAACACTGATTGAGTTGACCAGAGAAGAACAGCCTCCAGTCTGGAGTCCAAAACAAAAATTGAACTCTAAGCTATGCCATGAGGTAAAGACATCAGGTTGTAATATAGTCAGTATAAGAAATGAAAAGCATCAGATGATAGAACACCATTTTCTTCTTCCAGCTTCATCTAAACTCTACCACATTCTCCTTCTTGGTACTTTTTCAAAGTCATAGGCTCTTCTTTTATTAATTGTTATTGCGTTTATATATTTGTAAATTCATCTGCTTATTCTGTTAACAAAAGAGTTAAGAAGTAAGACATGAAGTTTTAGGTCTATTCAGAAATTATTTGAAAGGTATACGTTTTCAAGGAATTTCAAACTGGGTAGAGAGTATATATATATGTGTGTGTGTGTGTGTGTGTGTGTGTGTGTGTGTATGTGTGTGTGTGTGTGTATAATTCACAGTTATTTACTCTGAGCACTGTTAACAGTTATGATATTCTACACTAATTAATACTCCATGCACAAAGAAGTAACCATAGAGGAGAAATGTACAAATCAATGAGCATAATCAACATGATATTTAGAAGGTTGTTTGACATCATTACTTTATAGATACACATCAACAATAAGTTTCTCCACTGTGCCAGTGTTCTGTCCAGTCATGGGCTTTAGTCCAGTTTTGCACCATCAGGCATAAATTACATCCTAAAAAGCAGCCTCAAATCATATTAGAAGATATTTTCACACGGGGAGCACATGTCCTCTGTTAGTTCTGTACTTTACATTATGTAATCTCTTCTGCATTTTTTTCTTCTATAGCAGCCTTTATAATACCTTACAACACTATGAAAGCAACCCAGAAAAGAGAAGATTCCATGGTCAGTTTGCAATTGATTACTAGATGTCCTACAATTCATGCTGGTAATGTTTATAAAATAGAGTTTTACTATTTAGTTATGGTGCACAGTTATTGATAATATTAATAAACTTAGTTATTTTGGGAGCCTCCAAGGATTTCTGAACTCTTAGGGAATTATCCAATACCTGATACAAAGATTTCCATTAAGTACTCTGTCTTTTGGGAGTGAGATTGTTTATGTAGGAAGGGAATTTCTGATCAAGCTCTCTTTTCTATATTATGTTTTTTTTAAAAAACATATGTATTAAAAATAATGAACTTCCATAAAGTTTATTCATAAGGTTTATTTATGTATACTGATTTTTGTTTAACCTACTCTACACTCTTTGTTCTCCCTTATCCTTTACAAATTAACTGACTTAAAACTTTAGACCAGATTATTCCACCTTGTCCTCATAATGTCATTTAATCTAAGGTCTTTTATTTGTGTATTTATGTGTTTTTAATGTTGGTTACAACACCATATAGTTACATATAGCTTTTGAAGAAATAAATATGTTATTGAACACAAAGAAATCCACTATGCAGAGCTTTCACCTCCTACTGAGAAGTTTTCATTGTACTGGAAGATGTTCTAGCTGCTACCAGAAGAGAAAGAAAAACACCAGACCAGCTACAAAACCTTCAATTTATAATGATGACCTACCTGTATGAGAGATTCTTGCAATAGTGGCACAAAGGTTGTGGAGTAAGCAATTTAAAGCTCATTTGAATTGATAGAACCCATGACTGATATTGGTAGAATTGCCAAAAGCCTAGTACTATATACACTATGACCCTGAGGAAAACCAAATATTATGTTCTGAAAAAAAAAAACAAAAACAAAAAACAAAAACAAAAAAAAACCCTGTTTAAATATAATGAATGATGGTTATAGTCTTCTATTCTCATAAAATAACGTTATGCTCAATTATCATTTTCCAAATTCATTAGAAGAAAACAAATATGGAAACCTACAACAGAATTATTTGAAGAAAGTGAGAGACCTTTAAGCATTCAATCCTTAAAGGATTTTCTCTATCTTCAATTCTCTATCTTCAGAAAAGATATTCTCAGTCTTCAGGATTTAGGGAACTTTTAGAAAAAGGAGGTTGAAAGACTGTTAGAGTCAGTGATTAAAAAAAAAATCAACTACACCAAATTGGACAAGACAAACCATCAGAAAGGAGCCCCAAGAGAAGGTACAACAAACAGTGACCCACTAATTCACACATTCAGGAAGTCCATAAAAATAATAAACTGAAAGCTATAGTACTGATGCAGAAGATATTGTGTTGACTTGCTACTGCTTTCTTCTTGCTGCTTCAGTGGCTGTGAGTTCATATGTGCTTCTCTCAGCTGATTTAGAGAACCTTATTGTCTTTGTGTCCTTGATCCCCTCTATCTTTTACACTTTCTGTCTCTTTCTGTCTCTTTTTCTGTGAGGTTCCCTCTAAGGTCTGGAGGGCAATATTTGATGTAATTCCATTTATAGCTACTTGTTCTAAGGTCTCTCTCTCTCTCTTTCTCTCTCTCTCTCTCTCTCTCTCTCTCTCTCTCTCTCTCTCTCTCCTCTTTGTATGTGTGTGTGTGTGTGTGTGTGTGTGTGTGAGTGTGTGTGTGAGTGTGTGTGTGAGTGTGTGTGTAATGCCTGGCTATGTGTCTCTGTATTTCTTCTCATTTGCTTCTGGGATAAGCTTCTCTGATGATGACGGAACATGGTGATGATCTATGAGGATAGGAGAATATCATTTGGAAACACTCATTTAATTGTTACTTTGGATTGGGTATGGGTTTCATCTCCTGGAAAGTCTATTTTTTTTCTGAAGAGTAAATGGAAGGAGGGTGAATATGAACAAGATGGGGAGATGAGGAAGTGTTGGGAGGCATGGAGTGAGGTGAAACTGGTCAAGATGGAATGAGAAAATAATTTATTTTCAGTGAAAATAAATAAATAGAATAAAATAATGGGGAACAAATGCCACTGTCAGGTGGGTCTGTTTCAGGTCCAGAGAAAAATTAAGGGAAATTTTAGAAGTTCCTCAATATGACAGTCAAATAGAACATAATAAGATACACGTTCCTAGAGCAAGCAAAATGTCTGAGAAAAACCTGGTCCCACTGTTAGGACTCCCACAAAAACATCAAGATAACAGGGTGAGTTTATATGAGACCCATTTAGTTGAGTTGGATTGGTGATCCATGATTACTACATTCTCGCTGATAATTAGAATTTTTCCTCTTCCTCTTCCTTAGAGTTCACAGATCTCCTAGGGGAGGGGCCTGATGTAGACCTTCAGTTTAATCTCTCTCCTCTGATGATGACTGTACAAGACTCCAAACTATGAACATACCAGAATATCATTAGGGATCACTTCTTTGATTTTTGTTCCAGTCATATTTATTTCTATCCTAGGTATCTAGACTACCCAGTCTCTTTCAATTCTTCACCCTAACAATTTTATCTATCATAATAGATCTCTGTTTCTTAGAAGTTAGACAAATAAAAAGCAGGGGATCTGTGTTCTAATTTATTCTGTGATATTCCGTCTTCTAATTGAGGAACAGAAACTATTAATTTAATTATCATTTATAGATATATATTAATTCATTTAATTTTGTTGACTTTTTGTGATCCCTTAGACTTCTTTGATGAGTTGTCCTGGTCTTGTTTATTTATTACCTGTGCCTTGTTGTGTAAATTCATCATTCACTTCTCATGAACATATGTATTTCAGTGTTCTTTGTAGTCATTTCTTAGTGATCAGAAATTGTTTTAATGTATTTTTAATCTCCTTTATATATTTTATGTTTTTTAATTCTCTCTAATAAATCAATCTCTCTAATAAAAAGTCAGTGAATTAATTTTTATGATTTCAACTTATATAAGCTTTCTGTAGGTTAACTTACAAAAGCTAAATAGGAGTTGGTTACAATCAACAAGCATATAATGTCTTGTTATATTGACATTATGATTGAAGGAATATCAATATTTTTCTTATTTTCTTAAAAACAATGTCCTACCAGTCTTCCCTGTTGTCAAAATTCTGGAAGTTTGCACATTTTACTTTTAAGCTTGAATATTCTCTACTCAGGCAGACTTTGCATATAATAATGGTCCATGTAGTTTGAGATAATGAAGTTGTTTGGAACATAATTTTCCTTATACAGTAAAAAAACAAACAAGTCTATGATAATTTATTACAGGGACCAAAAACTGTAAGTCTGTAATCACTAAGATAAGAGATAAAAAAGAAGATACCTGTTTGAGGCATCAAAAAATTGGCACCAGAGGAATCACTGAACTAATAGTAAATTTGCATGCTTAAAGTTTGAAATAAAACTCAAGAGAAGATGTTTTCAGTGAAAACTTGGCTTATTAGTTCAGTCCTCATGACAGTTAGTTCACTGAAACAAATTATGTGAGCAAAAATGGTATCAGATTAAAAAAAGTTCAAAGAGCAATCAATCCATGATACTTGTTTTCTTGAGCCTGAAATGTTACCATGTGCTGTATATTTGAATTCAAGCCCTTAAAGTTTTCTGCTGATTCAGACCATAAATCAGAATGCCCCCCATACTTTTATGAGTTTTACAGCAATGAATAATGGTATGAAGAATTTATGAGGGCAAAATCTCTACTAACTACATAGTTATTGCCTTTTCCAAAAGAATAAATCCTACCTACCTCAGACCAGAAGAATAAAGTTCTTGACACTGTAGGATTCATAACTGACAAGCAGAGTTCTGGGCCCTTAATCATGGGGTGATGCTTTCCAGTTGTAAAATAAAATTACAGTGAGTGATGGAGATTAATAGATCCTTAACAGTACAGAAAAATTCTTTCTAACTACACATCTTCTGAACCAGAATTTTTGGTTTCTGAAAAAAATAGAATTTGTGCCCCTTATGCAATATTACTTTCATTTAGAAGCTATCATGTTCATTACACTTACCACACAGTCAATTTATGTCCTATTAAATTACATTAAAGGCTTATTAACTCAAAAAAGAACACATATCTGACTCAATCCCTAACACATTTGTGTGAAATAATATTCAATATATGAAATACAGCAAATTCATATTTTCCTAGCAATTGAAAGGATTGTGGATTCGCATACCCAAATTTCACAGTATAGAGAAAGATATTACTTCACAGAGACTATGCTACACAGTAACTTATATAATTGTATGTAATTTTAAGGAAAATATAAAATAATATTGTTTTTTAAGCCTTTTCAAATATATATTATTAACTTTAATTTTTCTCTCTTCTTCTTTTGGCCTCTTTATTGCCCTCTCCAGGCCTTTCCACAAAAAGCCCAAGTGATCAGTACTAAAACTATATACATACATGTAAAATTAAATATAATCAGATGTGCCATTTTCATATTCATGTAATATGTAGATTCAAAATAATTAATTTAAGAAAAAAGTCTACAAATTTAAATAAGTATACATTGGAGGAGTGGTATGAAGAAGATATAAATATCATATATTCATAAATGAAAATGTCAAAACAATTAAAAGAAAAAATAAATTGAGCATTTCTTGGAAACATTTTGAATTCTCTATTAGTATCTCCATAAACTATTCTTCTCACATAAATTAACTTTCTATGTGTTGTTCTTTTATTAATATAATATCAATCTTTGTGATTTCACATTGAAATAAATATTTGATAAAAGAACAATTCTCAGTAGACTAATAAAATTGCATGTTTTCTTACTGAAATATGACAGAGTTTTAAAATTATAACCAACTATGAAATATGAAATTTTATCCCAAATGTTATGAAGATGATGACAATGTGTTAAGAAAGAAGCATTGTCTCAATAGAAAATATTGGATTTAGTGGTTTTGTCATATCTCCATAGATATTCAAACTTTTAAAAAAAATCATTAGAGTTTCAAACTATAAAAGATTATCTGTTTACAGTTTTACTACATCAGGGAGTTTTTTATGTATTCACTGTATAGTTTTATAGTATCCCTTTTGATTTTTGCATGTGTTTCTTGTCTTTTCAAATATTTTTATGTGAGTTTGATTTCCTGTATTTTCATTTTTTATTCATTCACTTTATACTCTGATTGCAGCCCCTCCCTCTCCAGTTACCCCTACCCCTCAGAAAGCCTCTTCTTCGACCTCCCCTTCCCTTTCTTCTCTTAGAGAGTGGAGATACCTCTGGCTATCCCACTCACTCTCTGCAAGGCTAGATGCATCCTTTCCAACTGAGGCCAGAAAAGGAAGATCAGAAAGGAGAACTGGATCCATAGGCAGGCAACAATTTTAGGAACAGTTCCTTCTCCAATGGTTGGGAGACTCACAAGAAGACTCAGCTTCACATTTGCTACATATGTGCATGGAGGCCTTGGTTGAGCACAAGTATGTTTTTACTTGGCGGTTCAGTCTCTGGGAGCCTCGAAGTGTCTATGTCAGCTGATTCTGTTGATCTCCTTGTGGCATTCCTATCTCTTCTGAGGCCTTTAATCCTTTCCCCAAACCTTCCATAAGAGTCCCCAAGCTCCATCCACTGTAGTCTCTGCATTTGTTTCAGTCAGCAGCTGCGTAGGGCCTCTCAGAGGACAGTTATGATAGTCTCCTGTCTGCAAAAATAGCAGAGTACCATTAATAGTGTTAGGGATTGATGCTGCCCATGGGTAGAGTGTAAGTTAGGTTGGTTTATGGTTTATTTTGTTTTATTTTGTTTTTTTGTGTTTTTTTTTGTGTGTGTGTGGTTTGTTGGTTTTCTTATCCCTAAACTGGGACTTCTGCCTGAATAAAGGAAGTGGGCACTTCTGATTGTATTCTACTGCCAATTATGTTTTCCCCAAAACTAGAATGCCTGCACTTAGCCTTTGAGAACATGTACCAAGTTTCGTCTAATTGGCAAATAAAGATGCCAAAAGCCAAGAGATGGGGAATTTGAGGAGGATTTTGATATTTTTCCCTGACTTGGGACTATGAGGAAAAAAGAAGAAGGATCTTCCATGCCAGGAGATTGTGGAGGAGAGGAGAGACACCATGTGTTAGAAGAGTGCAGGACACGGAGGCATAGCTACCATGTGAAGGAGCCAGGAGAGAAGGCTGCTCAACTGGGCCCAGGGCAGCCAAGGTACAATACAGAATTTGAATAGTAATTCTTTAATGGATTTATTTATTTCCTTTATAAAGGCCTCTATTATCTTCATACAATGATACAAATTGGATAAGATTTTTCATTTTCTTGCTCTTGGGTGTGTTAGGCTATTCAATGCTTGCTGTAGTTGGAGAGTTGGGTTCTGAGCTATATTACATGGCCTTTGTTGATTGTGTTCTTACACTGACCTTTAGCATCCTTCTTCTCTCTGGTGTTATGTTCCGTGGTGGTCTCTTGGATTGCAGGTGGAGCTGTTAGTCCCTAATGGCAGTAAGCATCTGGGTGTCCTGGTTAGCAACAGGTGCCTATGGAGTCAGGCAAGGCTGAGGCATCTGGAGACAAGTGCAGGTCTTTAATTGAAGGTAGAGGCATTAATCAGAAGATAGAGTCAGAGGGCATGGGGAAGACATCATCATAGCTGGTAGGCTTGCCAGGGGTGGAAGAATAGCAGACAAGGAATTGAGGCATAGGTATGTCAACTGGTTGTTCTGGGTAGCAGCAGGGGTTTGGCCTTGCTCCTGGGCTCTGGTTCCTTTTAGATAGCTTCAGCCATGTCCACAGCCCCTCCCAAAGAGAGGTCAGGTAGAGGGTGTGACTACTGGCCGCAGAGCCTCAAGACATCTCCATATTCATGAGATTCCTAAAGGCCAGAGGGTGCAACCAATTAATCATTCCTTCCCAGACCTACCTTCTACTTGCAAAAGATATTTAACCTCAGGCCCACCTGAGAACATGAGGTACAGCTTCATCCACTTTCCGCCATGGTAATAAAGATCTTGAGACTATATTTTAAGACCCTTGACTACCTCTTTTCTTTGGGGCACCGTGGAGAAGGTCTTCAGCTACCGAGTTGCCATCTAATCTACCACCAATGACGTCTCTACATTCCAGCCATTGAGGGTGCTCAATCAAGGGAGCTCCATGATTGAGCTAGCCATGACCCAGTCAAGCGAGTCAACAGTGACCAAGAGTCTCATTCCCTGCAGTGCACCGCCAGAGTTCATCTTCTCCCCACTGCCTGGCCCAGGAATCCTCAACACAAGAGATCCAGCTCCCTCGGGGTCTCAGACTGTGTTCTCCCCAAGCATGGAGTGGAGTCCTGCAGCTTCTCACAGCCTGACATCCACCTGTCTGCCTGGAGCTGTGTGGAGTAAACTCAATCAACTTCCCATGCTTCTATCCCCTGAGCCACGGCTCTAGACACCTGGGGCAGCAGACATGTGGGATCCACAATTTGGTCCAACAGGATGCATACACACACACACACACACACACACACACACACACACACACACACACACTACAGTCCAACTGCAGGCCTCTAGGAAGGCAGGCTGAGCTGTGTTGTGGGTTATGGAGTGAAGATCTGAGTTGGTAGGTAGACATGGGACTAGAAGTTCATGAGTCTGATTTCTGAAGAAAAAAAGAGTTGGGGGAAGTAAATAGAGAATCTTTGAGTAGTGGGTGAGAGAAAACAGTTCAGAATATATTGTATAAATTTGTTTATTTTTCAAAGAACCAATTCTTGGTTTCATTGATTCTTTATATTGTTCTCCTTATTTCTAATTTATTGATTTGAGTCTTTAATTTAACTATTTCCTTCCCCCATTCCTCTTGAGTGTGCTAGCATGGGATCTCTCCAAGCTCTTTATGAAACCACTTAGTACTATGAACGTCCCTGTAAGCACTGCTTTCCCTGTGTCCCAGAATTGAGATGTCTTCTTGTAGGTATTTTTCCTTTGATGAGGATGTATTTTCTTTCCCTGTGTCTTTTGATTACTTTTGTTTGAAAGTTTATTTTACTAGATATTATAATGACTAGTTCAGCTTGCTTCTTGGGTCCATTTTTTTTTTTTAAATCTTTCTCTAGCCCTTTATTCTGAGGTAAATCTATATTTGGTTCAGAGATAAAGAGGGAACAGAAAGTAAGGGAATGGCAAACCAGTGACAGGTCCAACTTGAGTCCCATGCCATGAGAGAGCATCTACCCCTGACATTGTTAATGACATTCTACTATACTTGGAGACAGGAGGTTAGCATAACAGTCAACTGAGTGGCTTCACTCAGCAGCTGATCAAAACAGATGCAGAGATAAACAGCCAAACATTCTATAGTGCTAAGCAATGTTGTGGAAAATGGGGAGGAAAGACTGAAAGAACCAGAGAGATTAAGGACATCAGAATAAAACATAAGGAATCAGTTAATCTTGGCACATAGGGGTTCACAGAGAATGAACCACCAGTAAGAGAGCATTCATGGGACAGACCTAGTCTCCTACACATATGTAAAAGATTTACAGCTTAGTCCTCATAAGGAACCTCTAATAGCAGGAGAATGGGCTGCTTCTGACTCTGTTGCTTACCTTTGGATCCCTTTCCCATAACTGGGAGACACTGTCCAGTCTCAATAGATGAAGATGTTCACAGTCCTACTACAAATTGTTATGTCAAGACTTGATATCCTAGAGAGATCTCCCTTTCTATGTGGGGAAAGAAAAGAGTGTATGGGGCAGGGGAAGTGACAAGGAGGCATTTGGGAGGAGAGGAGGGAGAGGAAGCTACAATTGGGTTGTAAAGGTAGTTAATTAGTGAAAAAAGAAAACAAAACAATAACAACAAAAAATTAAACCACCAGCTTCTCACTAGACAAAGGGAAGCTAGATAAGGATAGAGACTATGTGAATGGAGACAGGATGGGAGGTAGCAATAGGGATTTACAATGAATAAAGAAATAAATTAATGTAGAAAAATTAAATAAAAATTAAGCAAAAGTTATTTGCATTGTGAATTTGTACATAAAAATGGCCACTAGAATACTTGCCTTATGCCTCTGATTAATAGTCTCAGGCATCAAAACAGATTCAGTCCTGTTCTGAGCATAACTGCATGTGTTTCCCAAGACTTGCTAAATTTAAACATTTTTAAAATTTAACATATTTCAAAAAAATTAATAGCTATCCATATCAGTATTCACAGGGACTCAAAGAAACCGAGGCAGTAATCATGTGGCCTAAATATGTCTGAGCTAGGTCCTCTGAATCTGTGTTGTTGTTGTTAGCTTGGTGTATGTGATGGTTTGTACCTACTATTATTGTTCTTTGAAATTTTATAAAGTCATAGAACCATCATTGCATCTACTATTGTTTCCTTTCCTTTATAAAAGTAAGTTTAGAAAGAAATATTACAGTTCATCCTACTGGGCTATTATAGAATACTTTGAATCAAGAAAGTAGAAGTTAATGCAAATATTTGAAGGGAACATCGTTTTCTTTGCAAACATGTGGCCATGCAACAAAATTAAGAAAAACATCAGATAATCAATGGGAAATAACATACGTTACTGTCATAAAACTTTTGTGATGGTCATGATGCACAATGATGCACTACATAATTTTAAATTAAAGTATAAAACAAGAATATAACTATAAAACTCAAAGCAATTTTAATAATAAAATGAATTTAGAAAATTAAAATTTTTCCAATTTATATTTTGCATTTAATTTTTTGTGTGTTCTATTTCTTTTTTAAAATATAAATAGAAAAAAATATAATTATTTATTTACAAAATGTTTCCTTCGCTATCTTTCTTTTTATTTATTTTTAATTTATTTAGTTATTTAAATCACATCGTAATTTACTTATTTACACAGAGGATATAAACACAAAAAGGCAGGATGTGGAGACATACATGCATGCTAACACAAAGTCTTGGGTCTCTGTGGAAAAGCACTGAAAACAGAAGGCTATAAGCTATTGTAAACAAGCAGCTTCTGTGGAAATTTACCAGACGTAGTAGTCATAGGTCTATAAATAGGCAGCCTCAGTGGACAGTACCAACTTAGATAAGGACAAGTGAATCATAGGCAGAGCCATAGTGACCTGTGCCCTGAACCTTCACCCAGCTGATATCCTGTTCTGAAAGGTACCTGTATGCCCCGGTGCCATTCCCTTCCCCACATCTTGCATTTAATTTTTTAATAATTTTTTTCAAGTGCTCTTATGTTATCAAGAGTTGATGTTTATTTGCTCTAAGGCAGTTTTAATTAAGACTCTTATTTTAGTTGAATTATTTTATTTATAAAAAGAATTTAAATAGATGATTTTTAATTGATGAAAAGATGCCTCAATAAAATTCATGAAGTCATTTAATTGATGATATGTCAATGGCTTTTAAATCTCAACAGTGTTCATCAAATTAAATATGGGAATAAGTATGTTGACATTGTATCCATGCCTTATTAACCCAAAATACTCAAAGAAATATTTCTAAAGAAATTGCAATAGTTAGGTTCATGCAATCAAGATCACTTCCTTCCATCCCGAGTGGCCAATTTTGTATGGCATGAATGAAGAAAAACAAGTCTGTAAACTAAAAACAAATAATGCAACAAATAAAAAATAATTAAAAGAATATATTAGTTATGCATAGTGTCTCAATTAGATATTCTAAAACCTTGGGAGGCTGATAATCAAAAGTCCCATGTTAAAAACTATCTGTGAAATACAGTGAAGTTATATCTTAAGAAAAATAATTTAATAATTTTTGTTCCTAATAATACAAATGATAAATATCAAAAGAAATCTATATAATTAACTTCAAAAAGATTACAACATATAAGAATCTCTGAAGTAAGATAAAATATTTTCAATAATTACTAAATATATTCTAAACTATAAAATGCATTAGTGCAGCTAAGCATTCATACTTATTAAGTGAAATTTGAAATATATTAAGAGCCTATGTATGAAAGTAAAGTTACTATCGGTAATTTTGACTGATTTTGAAATGATAATGGCACAAGTAAGTTTAGAAAGAAAAAAGAAAATAAAGCAACAACAACAACAAATAGAAGTGCCCAAAGAAGAATGATAGTTAAACCACAAAAGGGGAAAAGATAACTGTGGTGAAAACAAAACAAAATAAAACTAAGCAAAAAAACATATTTATCAGCTACAAGAACCTCAAGATGCTAATTGACATTCTAGTTAGAAAGACATAAAAGGAAGGGAAAAGGGTATAAGTTAAAATATCAATAAATAATTTTTGTTGAATGTTAAGGGCTCTTTGGAGATTCTATCTGGTAGAGGACATGATACAGAGCACTTAAACTCATACTGCAGATCCCTGAAAATTCCATCTATTTAAATCAATTCATTTCTATGATCCAGTGAGTGCCAAGACTGTTGTTTACAGAAGATGGTATTCTTCTCGATGAGCAAATGGTTCCTTTTCTAAATAAATGGCTTCTAACTTTAGGGGAAGATACAGTATCCAAACAAAAATAGCAATTCTATGGATTGTTTCTGTTTGTTAAAAGAATAACAATAGCCACATGGTCCATTTAACTGAGAAGGGAAGGTGTCAGAAAGGATGGGTCTCCTGGATGTTGTCAGAATTCTTATTATCAAAGTTGCCTAATAAAGAATATTTTCTGGGATATTTGGATGGAGACTTAGGAGACAAGATAATTAAAAAAGAGGATATATTTGCAAGAAAAGAACTCAAGAAGAACCAAATAACCTTATTAAAAATGTGGTACAGAACTAAACAAAGAATTCACAACTCAGGAATCTCAAATGGTCAAGGAGCACCTAAAGAAACCTTCACACCCTTAGTCATCAGGGAAATGCAAATCAAAACAAACCTGACCCTGTGTTTTCACCTCACATCAGACAGAATGACTAAGATCAGAAACTCAGGTGACAGCAGATGCAGGCTATGATGTGGAGAAAGAGTAACACACCTCCATTGATGGTGGGATTGCAAGTTGGTACAATCACTCTGGAAATCAGTCTGGCAGTTCCTCACAAAATTGGACCTGAGGACCCAACTATACCATTCCTGGGCATATACCCAAAAGATGTTCCAACATATAACAAGAACACATGCTCCACTATGTTCATAGCAGTCTTATATATAATAGGCAGAAGCTGGAATGGATCCAGATGTCCTTCAACAGAGGAATGGATACAGAAAATGTAGTATATTTACACAACAGAATATTACTTAGCTATTTAAAACACTGACTTCACCATTCTGGCCAGTCTTTTCTGGACAGACTGCTAGGTAGACTGCTACCCTGAAGATACCACATCCTGAGTCATCCCAGTAGATCTGCTGCACACAGGGCAACTAACATCCTAGGAGATCTGCAACACACAGGGTAACTAGGCAATCTACACCACAATCTAAAGGCCTCCCAGGGGCTCTGCAGTATGCAAGATACTGACCCAACAGACTGAAAGTCTCTCTGGAGTTCTTCTGCACACAGGAAATAGAATCCATAGTCCTTAGACTACACTGGAGAACAACTTCACACAGAACAACAGCTTGACTGCACCTCTAAAGACAAAACAGTATGAAGGCCTCCCAGGAGATCTGCTGCAGCCAAGGCAGGATGAATTATCCCAGCTCAAAGGACCTGAAATATCTTCAACAAATCATTGAAGAAAATGTCCCCAACCTAAAAAAAGAGTTGATCATTAATGTGCAAGAAGCCTATAGAACATCAAATAAATGGGATGAGAAAAGAAAATCCTCTTGTCACATAATAATCAAAATATTAAATGCACAGAACAAAACAAAGAATATTTAAAGCTGCAAGGGAAAAGGAGCAAGTAACATAAAAAAGGTAGACCTATCAGGATGACACCAGACTTCTCAACAGCGAATATGAAAGCCAGAAGAGTCTTGTCAGAGATCAGGCATAATCTAAGAGAATGCAAATGCCAAACTAGGCTACTATACACAGCAAAATTCTAAATCAACATAGATGGAGAAATCAACATATTCCAGGAAAAAAGACAAATTCAAAAAGAGAGAACCACATGCACATAAAGCCACCTACAAAATATAACATAACAGTAACTAACAGTGATCTGACTTTAATATCTCTCAATATTGGACATACGTCACCTATTAAAAAGACAAACTAAAAGACTGTATAGGAAAACAGGTTCCAGTATTTTGGTGCATACAAGAAACACATTTCAATAATAAAGACAGTCATTGTCTCAGAGAAAAAGGATGGGAAAAGGTCTTCTAAGCAAATTGTCCCAGGAAACAAACTGGAGTTGCCATCTTAACATCCAATAAAATAGACTATCAACCGAAAGGTATCAAGAATGATGAGGAAGGACAGTTCATATTGAACAAAGAGATGATCCACCAAGATAAAGTCTCAATTCTGAATATATATGCCCCAAATGCAAGGGCATCAACATTTGTAAAAGAAACTTAACTAAAGCCAAAATACACATTGAACCTAACACAATAATAGTGGTAGATTTCAACACCTCACATTTACTAATGGACAGGTCATTGAAACAGAAACTAAACAGAGACACATTGAAAGAAATATTGGTTATGAACCAAATGAATTGAACAGATATCTACAGAATATTTCACCCTATAAAAAAGAATAAACCTTCTCACCACCTCCTGGTACCTTCTCCAAAATCAATCTTATAATTGGTCAAAAAACAACCAATACAAGAAGATTGAAATTATCCAATGCATCCAGTCAGATCACCATGACCTAAGGCTGGCCTTTAATAACAGCAAAACCAACAGAAAGCACACATACACATGAAAACTGAACAACTCTATACTAAATGATAATTTGGTCAGGGTAGAAATAAATAAAGAAACAATAGGCTTCCTGGAATTCAGTGAAAATGTTGACACAACATACCCAAACTTATGGGATACAATGAAAGCAGTGCTAAGAGGAAAATTCATAGCACTAAATACCCTGGTAAAGAAATTGTAGAGATCTTACACTAGCAACTTAACAGCACACTTGAGAGCTCTAGAACAAAAAGAAGCAAACACACCCAAGAGCAATGGAAGGCAGGAAACTGTCAAACTCAGGTCTGAAATCAACCAAAGAGAAACAAAGAGAACAATACAAAGAAACCAAATGTTGGTTCTTTGAGAGAATCAACAAGATAAATAAACATCTAGCCTAACCTAACTAAAGGACCAAGAAGCAGTATCCAAATTAACAAAATCAGGATGAAAAGGGAGACACAATAGAAGTGGAGGAAACTAAAAAATAACCAGATCCAACTATAAAAGCCTATATTCAACAAAGCAGGAAAAATCTAAATGAAAGAGATGGCTTTCTAGACAGATACCACATACCAAAGTTAAATCAAGAGCAGGCAAACTATCTAAATAGGTCCATGTCCCATAAGGAAATAGAAGAAGCCATTGAAATTCTCGCAAAAAAAAAAATCCCAAGGCCAGATGGATTTAGTGTAGAATTCTACCAGACCTTCAAAGAAGACTTAATACCACTATTCCTCAAATGATTTCATGAAATAGAAACAGAATAAACACTACCTAATTCATTCTATGAAGCCACAATTACTCTGATACCTAAAACACTCAAGGATCCAACCAAAAAAGAGAACTTCAGACCCATCTCACTTCTGAATATCAATGCAAAAAATACTCAATAAAATCTGGCAAACTGAATCCAAGAACACATCAAGATCATCATTCACTATGATCAAGTACGCGTGATGGAAGATACATTCAATACATAAAATTACATGAACATAATCTAGTATATAAACAAAATAAATGAAAAATATCACATGATCATCTACTCAGATGCAGAAAAAGTATTTGACAAAATACAACACACTTTTATGTTAAAGTATTAAAGAGATCAGGAATTCAAGATCCATACCTAAACATAATAAAAAAAATTATTACAAACCAACAGCCAATAGCAAACTAAATGGAGAAATACTTGAAGCTATCCCAATAAAACTGGGGACAAGTTAAGGATGCTCACTCTCCCTATATGTATTCAATATAGTACTCATAGTGCTAGGTAGAACAATAAGATAATAAAAAGAGATTAACAGGATACAAAGTGACAAAGAAAAATAAAGGTATCACTATTTGCAGATGATATGATAGTATACATAAGTGACCCCAAAAATTATATCAGAGAATATATCCACCAGATAAACAATTTCAGCAAAGAGGCCAGATATAAAATTAACTCAAATAATGATAAACAGGCTGAGAAGGAAAGTAGGGAAACAACTCCTTTCATAATAGCCACAAATAATATAAAATATCTTGGGGTTACTCTAATCAAACAAATGAAAAATCTGTATGACAATAATTTCAAGTCTCTAAAGGAAGAAATCAAAGATCTCAGAAAATGGAGAGATCTCTCATATTCATGGATGACAGAAATAACATAGTAAACATGTCCATCCTACAAAGGCAACCTATAGATTTAATGTAATTCTCATCAAAATTCCAACACAATTCTTCAAAGACATGAAAAGAGCAATTCTCAAATTCATCTGGAAAGGCAATAATCCCCAAATCATGAAAACAATTCTTAACAATAAAAGAAAGGCTAGGAGAATCACCATCCCTGACCTCAATCTATACTACAGAGCAATATTGGTAAAAACTGCATGATATTGGTACAGATACAGACACGTTTATCAATGGATAGACTTAAAGACCCAGAAATAAAACCACACACTTACAGACACTTGATTTTTGACAAAGAAGTCAAAAATATACAGTGGAAAAAAGAATCTTCAATAAATGGTGCTGGTCTAACTGACTGTCCATATGTAGAAAAATGAAAATAGTCCCATATTTGTCACCTTGCACAAAGCTCAAGACCGAGTGGATCAAAAAACCTCAACATATAACCAGATACACTGAATTTATTGCAAGAGAAAGTGGGAAAGAGCTTGAACTCATTGGCCCACGGGGAAATTTCTTAAACAGAACTCCAACGGCTCATGCTCTAAGATCAAAAATTGATAAATGGGACCTCATGAAACTGGAACAATCCTGTAAAGAAAAAGACAGAGTCAATAAGACAAATCAAAAACCTACAGATTAGGGAAAAAAACTTCACTAACCTAATATCTGATAGAGGGCTAATATGCAAAATATGTAAAGAATTCAAGAAGTTAACCACCAAAAAGCCAAACAATCCAATTAAAAAATGGAGAATAGAACTAAACTTTAGAATTCACAACAGAGGAATCTTGAATGGCTGAGAAGCACCTTAAGAAATAAATGTTCAAAGTCATTAGTGATCAGTGATATGCAAATTAAAATGCCCCTAAGATTCTACCTTACAGGAATCAGAATGTCTACATTCAAAATCAGAAATGACCGCACATCCTGGTGAGGATATAGAGAGACAGGAACATTCCTCCATTGCTTGTGGGATTGCAAACTAGTACAACCACTCTGGAAATCAATCTGAAGGTTCCTCAGAAAATTAGAAATTAATCTACTTGAAGACCCAGCAATACTACTTTTAGGAATATACCCAAAAGATGTCTCACCAGGCCACAGAGGCCTGTGTGCCACCATGTTCATAGTGGTTTTGTCTGGTTAGCCAGAAGCTGGAAACAACCCACATGTCCCATGACAGAAGAATGAATACAGAAAATGTGGTTCATTTACACATTTGAATACTACTCAGATATTAAGTACAAGAACATCCTGAATTTGTAGGCAAATAAATGGAACTAGAAAATATCTTGAGTGAAGTAACTCAGACCTAAAAGGACATGCATGGTATGTACTCACTAATAAATGAATATTAACCAAAAAGAAAAAGAAAAAAATTAGAAAACAGTTTACAGAACTCAAAAAGGCCCAAGTGAGAATGCCTCAATATCACTAGGGTGGCGGGGTGAAGAAAGAAATCACAAGAGTGGTGGGAGAGACCAGGGAGAAAAAGGGAAAAGGAGGGGGAATAGGGGCATATGATCTGGTACTGGGTTGGGGAAAAAGGCCTGAAATCCCAAAGGCCAGCAAAAAGAATTGAAACAGGCAACCTTGGGAGGTAGGAGGTGGTGGGACCTCCATAATGTACCAGAGACTGAGAGATTAGAGACCCTCATGACTCAAAGGGAGGACCTTAGATGAAATACCCTACATTGGGAGAGCCCACCTCCAACGAAAGACAGGCATCAAGTGAAGTATTGGGTTCCATTCCACAGTCAAATCTCTGACCCATAATTGTTCCTGTATGAAAGAACTGCAGGCATGGAAACGGAGAGCTTCCTGAGGAAATGGAGGTTCAGGGAGAGGCCCAGAGTGGGATTCAGCTCAAAGGGAAGCACCCAGGCATGACACTATTAATGAAGCTATGGAGCACTCTCAAAAAGGGGCCTATCATGACTGCCCTATGAAAGACCCAGCAAGTAATTGTACAAGTCAGATGCAGATATTTGCACCTGACCAATGGACAGAAGCTGTTGATCCCTGTGGTTGAATTAGGAAAATATGGAAGAATCTGAGGAGGTGAGCTGTAGGAGGATCAGCAGTCCCAATTAACCTGAACCACTGAGATCTCTCAGAAACTGGACCACCAACCAGGCAGCATACACCAGCTGATATGGGGCCTCCAGCAAATATACCGCTTAAGACTGCTAGGTCCGTGTTCAGTCAGAGAAGATGCACCTAACCCTCAAAATACTGGAAGGCCCAGGGAGTTTAGAGGTCTTGTAGGGGTTAGGGGGTCTTGGGACATCTTCGTGGAGACAGGGAGGTGGGGCAGAGGTATAGGATGGGGAACAGTCAGAGGGTGGATCAGGAGGGTGATAAAATCTGGAGTTTAAAAAAGAAGACGAAATAAAATTAAAAACAAAACAAATCAATCAAACAAACAAACCAATGATTTCATGAAATTCGCAGGCAAATGAATGGAAGTAGAAAATATCATCCTGAGTGAGATAACACAGTCACAAAAGAACACATGATATATACTCACTGATAAGTGGATATTAGGGACAAAAAAGTTGGAAATAACCATGATACAACTTACAGACCATCTTAAGCTTAAGAAGCAAAATCAATGTGTGGATACTTCAGTCCTACTTAGAAGGGGGAACAAAATAATCATGGGAGAGAACCTGTAGAGACCATATACAGTGGTTAGGCAAGGTCCCCCACCCTCCTCAAAACTTTTAACCCAGAACTGCTCCTGTCAAAAAGAAATACAGAGACAAAAAGTTGAGCAGAGACTGAAGGAAAGGCTCCACCTGAGGATTCATCCCATATGCAGACACCAACCCCAGTAATTATAACTGATGCCAAGAAGTGTTTGCT
Organism: Mastomys natalensis; assembly: GCA_021653895.1. NCBI lineage: Eukaryota > Metazoa > Chordata > Mammalia > Rodentia > Muridae > Mastomys > Mastomys natalensis. The sequence goes on from JAJTUV010000385.1 coordinate 453,566, forward strand.
AGCAGGAGCCTGATAGAGATGTCCTGAGAGGTTCTACCAGAGCTTGCAGCCATCCATTGGACTAAGCATGGGCATCCCAATAAAGGAGTTAGGGGAAAGACTGAAGGAACTGAAGGGGTTTGCAATCCCATAGGAGGAACAATAAAATCAATCAATAAGAATACCCAGAGCTCCCAGGGACTAAACCATCAACCAGAGAATACACAAGGTGGGACCCATGGCTCTACCTGCATATGTAGCAGAGGATAGTATTATCTGGCATCAATGGAAGAGGAGGCCCTTGGTCCTCTGAAGGCCTGATGCCCCAGTGTAGGGGAATGCTAGGGCTGTGAGGTGAGAGTGAGTAGGTGAATGGTTGAGGGAGTACCCTCATAGAAGCAGGGGGTGCTGGTAGGATAGGGGGTTTCTGGACAGGAAACTGGAAAGGGGATAACATTTGAAATGCAAATAAAGTAATTAGCCAATAAAAACAAGGAAAAAAAGAAAGACTGAGCTGTCAATAGGAGCATTCTGCAAATTCATGATATAATATGGATGCTCAGGTCAAACATTTGAAATGTAAATAAATAAAATAACCAATAAAAATTAAAAAATATAAAGAGGTACATCAAAACCATGAGGGTGCTGATTTTTAAAGATTAGAAAATGTCCCCCAGAATAAATGAAGTAATGGAGATGTGAAAATGAAACCTTCCCACCTTAAAAATGAGGAGTTTGCTTAAGCCTCTTTTACAAACAATTCAAGGTAAGAAAATGTAATACCCATGACATGGTTTTGAAAGTTGTTTTATTAATTGATGACTAGTTGCTGGAAATGAATGGAGAGAACAGCAACCATGAAAAAAATAAATGAAGATTGAAGGTATCTTGTTCTTCCTGTGGAAAAAATTGATAAGCATCACTATAAAAAAAACCAAACTAATCAAATAATATCAGCAAAGAGAAGAACAACAAAAAGAATTCAAGACAGAAACAGATAGTTTGAAACTGTTGAAGCATGGGACACTAATGATGCTTTTAAAAGAGGAAAACAAATAGAAATATTTCTTTCTGAGTGTGAATCCTGAACAAAGAGACAAATAACCAAGGACATAGAATTTAGAATTCCAGTAGATGCAGTTAGCTTAAAGAACAATGCCTTACTCGTACTGCCCATGATATGTCTATGGAAACATTTGATCATAACAAGGTGATAACATAATGTATATGAGTGGGAGGAAACAGACTAGTACAGAATTAGTAAACAAAAATATACTATGTGTTCAGATGCTCATTTTTCTCAACATTTTCATTAGAAACTTAAGAACTGCCCAATATTTCTGGCAAGGGGCTCAGTGTATCAAGTTGAAATGACCCAAAGAATGGGGCAGTCTATCAGTCTAAACTCTGTAGGCTAATTAAAAGTGGGTCCAGTGACTCATTGCACTTATATACCACTCAGGGTTAGTCAGGCCCCATTAACAAGGCCAAATTAAATGGAGAGAATATTCTAAATGAAATCTGTAGACAGAATCTATAGCTGTAGAAACAACATCCTTCTTTTGTTCTGTGGAAAGAAGGACAATGAGTACTGTACAGCTAAACCCTAATTGTTTCTTCCATGACTCACCTTGCCCTGATTCCAAAGAAAAAATGTCAGAAGAGTCAGAGCATAGCTTCCACATAGCATAGGAATGAGCTCAGAGTACAAGCTTACTCTCATATCACTACAGAGATATTGATAAGATGAGAAAAAATGATGGCTTTGACTGAGAGGATACTTATATTCAGGAACTGGCATTTCTAAGATGGAGTTACTCATCCATCAGCTGTCTTTGTGAGAGGAACTCCTTTGGATAGCTGTTGTTTTTTGTCATTTGATTGAAGGGGCTGTTCTTCAACATTTCTTATTCATGCTTAACTTATATGTAAGGAAGGAATTATGTTCTTTTTATAGGATATCTTTCATTTCAAAGTTCCACTTTTCATTTCTCTTGATGACAGCTTTTTTTTTTTCTGTATCCTCCTTGAGTACAATCATGACTAATTTCTGTATTAATTAGTTTTTTTTCTTGTCGAGATAACATGTCACAAAAATGCAACTTACAGAATCAAAAGTTTATCTTAACCTATAGTTCCAGAAAGAAAAGAGTCCTTTATGGTAGAGGAAAGTGGAAACAAACAATAGGCATGGCATCAGAAAGAGGAAGTTGAGAGATCACATCTCCATCACAAACGTGAGTGAACTGTACATAAAGTAAGGATTCTAGCAATCCAAATGATCCCTAAGTGACATAGATTCCCCAAAATGTCAGACACACCCAAACAACCCCAGAGCTACCAACTGGGAATCAAGAATTCTAATACTTGATTACCCATGAGGCAAATTTCTTATTTCTTATCCTTACTAAAGAAATATGGGATCTGTTAATTAATATATTAAAACTAAAAATTCTCTTTGAAGTATATTCCATAGTAATGCTATGGTTATTATAATATGCATCACTTAAAGTACTTTCTGAGTTGCTTATAACTTGCATGTTAGCTAATGTACTCTCAAAAAAACACTTTATGCTATAATTTTAATTTACTCCTAGAAACCAAAATATTATAAAACATAATAATATGAAAGACATTTCCAGGCAAATATCTGCATGAATATATTTTTAGATGTCATTTGTTGTAGGAAACATTTAATCTTATTTAGGGGCTTCTAACCTGCCTTTGATCATTCAGTTCACAGATAAAAGACATAAAATTTTATTATTTACCATAGTCTTAATCTTCACTAGAGCTGACGAGATATCTTCCCTCTATGCTTTTAAAACTTGTTTTCTGTTGATAAATGTAAGTTATTAGTTACTATGTTTCATCTGGGCAGCATTTAATTACAATTGGCCATCCCTCATGGCCATGTTTTCTTGATTCCAAATACATGGGGCCTTTCTTCTTTTCTACCTATTCTCTCTTCATGGTGTCTTCAGATCCCAAGCCTGGGAACTTCTCCAAACCTTGCCTATGTCTCTTCTGCCCAGCTATTGGATGTTGACAACTTTATTTAACTAATAGCTATTAATCAAGGAACAATATAAAATTGTAAGTGTGGGTTCTCTTGCTCATGGGAGCAATCAGGTTCTGGGAACCAGTACTTATCATTAAAATACATATCAAAAGATCAAACCTCAATGATCATTCTCATAGAATCATAAAAATAGAAATTAAAAGTCCAACTGAGGAAGAAGAATAACTCATTGTTCACACATAGTATGCACTCACTGATAAGCAGATATTAGCCCAAAAGCACACAATACCTAAGACACAATGCATAGACCTCATGAAACTCAAGAAGAAGGAGGAAGACCAAAGTGTGGGTGCTTTTGTCCTTTTTAGAATGAGTATCAAAAGATTCAACCAGAGATCCCAGGGTCTAAACCTCCAGCCTGAGAACAGGTAAAAAGGAAACACCCGTGATGTCTGCTGGTAGAAGCTCTAATCCTGATGCTGGCCTCCAGACATATACTACGCAGACCTTTGATGGGCCATTGACAAGGACACCAAACAGCTAGAGACTGACATCACTAATCTGAAGAAATCCTTCGTTTTGATGTCTGAATTGATCTCCAAAAATTGCAAAGGAATTTATTGGACTTGATTTATTCTTCTACAATAGAAAAGACTGTGTACAGCTCTTGACTGTCTACAGACCTTAAAGAAAATGTTGCCCTTACATAGACAAGACAGGGATGGTTAAAGAGAACACGAAAAGGGTCAGAGAAGGCCTAGAGAAATGACAGAGAGAGAAAGAGAAAGAGGAATATGAGAGCTGGTACAAGGATTGGTTTTCAACCTCTCTATGGTTGTCAACCCCACTTCCTCCAATCTTGGGACCATTAACTGGGTTATCTCTGCTGATTTCTTTTAGTCCCGGACCTTAAATAGGCTGACTAACTTTGTGATACAACAGAAAGATAATTCAGTAGCAAAACCTATTCAGATACATTATCATAAGTTAGCTATGGAGGACCATGAGACTCAAGATGAGGTTGTTACTTTATCCAGGGTGTTCCTCAAACCCATCTCCACCCAACCTAAAAGAAGAGACTTCCACCCCTAGACCAAGCAGCAGAGGGGCTACCCAGAACCCTCTCTGTCTGGCAATCTGAATTCTTGCTTAGGCTGCGAGGCTAAGTACTGCAAGGGAATATAAATAAAAGTTTAAAATATCTATCTGGGTTCCCTGAGGGACAAGCCTGACTGCATAGGGGTTGATGTCAAAAGTATTCCCTCTCCAGGAAAAAGACATCGGGAGGGGTATGGCCCTCATGCCTCACTGGACAACAGGAGGACCTGAGCCATTACAAGGTCCCCTTCAATTATTGGAGGTCAGGCTTCTATCCCGGCCTTCGCAAGAATAGAATCGCCAAGGCTCTTCTATACTTAGAGAAGGGAGGAGATGTCAGGAGCAGCCCTACATATACACTAAAGGCCTAATCAGCCATAGACCTAAAGTCAGCAATAGTCCTGACATACATGCATGCTAACACCAAGTCTTGGGTCTCTGTGGAAAAACACTGAAACAGCAGGCTATAAGCTATTGTAAACAGGCGGCTTCTGTGGAAATTTACCAGCCCAAGTAGTCACAGGTCTTATAAATAGGCAGCCTCGGTGGACAGTACCAACTTAGAAAAGGACAAGTGAATCATAGGCAGAGTCATAGTGACCTGTCCCCTGAACCTACACCCAGCTGATACCCTGTTCTGAAAGGTATCTGTACTCCCCCTGAACACCTGTGCTCCGATGCCATTCCCTTCCCCCACATCCTGCCTTTTTGTGTTTATAACCCCTGTGTAAATAAGTAAATTATGATGTGATTTAAATAAATAAATTAATTAAAAAAAGTCATTTGTAGTAAGAAAAAAAAATGAATAGCTCATTGTTCAAAGACACCTGTAGTACAAAAGATCCCATTCACATATATTTCAAAAGGCTAGTAAGATGAGTTTTACTACAGATGTGAGCTAATAACCTGTTTGACTGACACAAAAGCCACACTCATATAACTACTATTTCTTTTCTTTTTTCTTTATTTTTAAAATTTATTTGTTAATACATTTTTACAGTTGAAACATTATCCCTCTCCCAGTCTACCCTTCGACTGTTCCATGTCCCACACCTCCTCCCCACATCTCCAAGAGGATGTCTCTTGAGGGTTAGGCACATCTTCTCTGACTGAGTACAGACCTGGCAGTCTTCTTCTGTATATGAGTTGGGGACCTCATATCAGCTGGTGCATGTTTCCTGGTTGGTGGCTCAGTGTCTAGGAGATACTGGAGGTCAAGGTTTGTTGAGATGGCTGGTCTTCCTGTAGGGTTGCTCTCCTCCTCAGCTTCTTCCAGCTTTTCCCTATTTGAACTACAGGGTTCACCAGTTTCTGTCTATTGGTTGGGTGTAAACATCTGCATCTGAATCTTTCAGCTGCAGAAAGATTTGTTCGGCCTTTCAGGAGGGCAGACATGATAGGCCCCTGTTTGTATTAGTTAAATAATTTGATGTTTTGAAGTAAAACTCCATTCACTGTTAATCTTGAAAATCGTGTCAGTAACAATAGGCTATTTCAGCTGAAATCATTAGAGTAAGTTGTTAGTGGAAAAAATAAGTTATAGAGCTCCTAGTATGCTTTTAAACAGAAATGGATGATTTAAAACTTTTGAATGTTTAACAAGTTAAAAAAAATAAGATATATTCACATTCTTTTGAGCGAAAATATGTTTAGCTTCTCTTATTATTTAGAGTAATATGAATATATAACTTTGAGGAAAATCTATATAATGCATTATGGAGAAAAGATCTCCATCACTGTGTTGATTGTAGATTAATGCAAGCATAATGTGGTGCTTTAAAATCCAATAAATATGCCAGATATAGCCTTGAATGTCTCATTACAACAATGGTGTGTTAGAGGTAGAAGAATAATGAGTTCAAGTTGACTGTTTTTGAAAGTTTGAGTTTGAAGTAAGTCTGGGTTACAGAATGTCTTCAGCAATACAAAACAGAACAAAAGGAAACTTAAAGTAGGACAAGGAAAATTAATAATGAAAATTTAATAAATATCCATTTGTATTTGCATAAACATATGTAGGCTCAAATGGATACAATTGAATTGAATCAATAATTAGATAATGGTTCTTGATTTAATAATGTCCTAATATATACAATTTGTATTAGCATTAAATTGTTCCTAAGAATTCATCAACTAATGAGTATTTATTTTCTCTTACAATGCTTTGTTAATATGTCCACTTTCCAATTTCATTTTTTGAGTGCTTATATGTGTCTATATATACTCACATTTTGTAAATAAAGCATAGAAGTAGCAATTAACTGGTTATACTACCTGAATATTTTCAATAATGCTTAAGTTTTTTTCTGTAGTTTTTAATGAGTTTTGTTTTTTTATGTTTCGGGTTTTTTTGTTTGTTTGTCTTATACTTAGGGCATAGTGGTATAAATACATAGCTCCTGTTGGAACATAAGCATCCAAATTCTAACAAGTGATTCAGTAAACTCATGCTTGCACCAGACAGAACAGATATTGATTTATAAAACTCTGACTGCCATACACTGGAATGATTTTCAGTTGCTGAACTGCACACTGCAAGACATCTCCTGAAGATAAGCCTATCAAGTCAAACAGTATTTACAGCGAGTTGGTTTTCTTCCAAGTTTAAGAATTCATACTGCTTGTAGTGTTAGATATCTACTTTCTGAGTTCCTTAACTTCAATATCTTTAGTTAGAAAAGATATTACCATCTATACCACATTGCAAACCTCAAGGATTAATAAAAATGATGTAATACAAATATATTTTACAAGTAATTTTAAGGAATATTTTCAATATGCTTATTTTGTCAAAACCTATGGTGTTTTATATCCTAATACTTTTAATATAAGAAGAAGGGTGACAATTTATAATAAAGTTGAAATTTTTCTAGGATAGATAAGAAATGTTAATAGGAGCAATGAATATGATCAAGATTATATGACAAATAATTTCAAAATACCATATAAATCATTTTCTATCATGAATATACACTAACAAATTTGAAAGCAAAATGTTTGATATCCTGTATTGGTTGAAATGTTCTTAACTTCCAGATTCTTACACATATATGCAAAATTATATACTTTATTATAATTCTTGCTTTAAATTTGCTTTGTTTCTTCAAGGTTTATTATAAAGGCACAAAGAATTTGATTTAATTCAAATATACTTATTTTACCTTCTTTGATATTTTCTGAATTATTCTTCTCAATGAGTTTCTCTCTGTTTGGAAAACTGTATATCTAACTCTGTATTGTTTACTTTAATAATTTTTATGAACAGTTTTATAATGAAAATTATTGATGTAGAATAACTTCACTATAATATCTTAGAGATATTTAAAAAAATGTGACTTCTATTCTTTAAAAATATTTTAATGGACAATTACCAGTACATTTTGTGTGCATATGTGAGTACATGTGTGTGAGAACACAAATTTGAAGCTCAGATGGCTACTTTTAGGAGTCCTTAGTCTTTTGCTATTATATGAATTCTGTAAATTCATGACTCTATTGCACCAATGGGCATATTTGTCTAATTTGTTTGTTATTGTAACTCAGAATTCACAACTGAGTAATGCTCCTCTCCTTCAGAAGTCTGCATTGGACTTTCTAATACTGTTACAAGTACCTAGTAGTAAGGAAGATGCCATGTCAATAGTTATTTGGTTTCTGCATATCTTGAGACCCAAACAGGTTGTGCCTTTAAGAAGAAGGTTTTTCTAAAAGGGAGGGAGCATAGATGAAATGTCCTAGAGTGGGGAGAGGGAACTTGTAGAGCTCACCTCCAATAGAAAGACAGGGAATCAAGTGAGAGATTGGGTTGCTACTTCATAGTCAAGGAAACTTCCAGATAGATTTCCGGAGTGGTTGTACCAGTTTGCAAACCCAACAACAATGGAGGAGTGCTTCTCTTTCTCCAAATTCTTGTCAAAATGTGCTGTCATCTGAGTTTTTGATCTTAGCCATTCTGATTGGGGTAAGAAGGTATCTCGGGGTCATTTTGATTTGCATTTCCCTGATTACTAAGGACTTTGAACATTTCTTTAATTGCCTTCTTATCCATTCAAGATGCCTCTGTTGTAAATTGTCTATTTAGCTCTATACCCCATTTTTTGACTGTGTTTGTTGGCTATTTGGAGGTTAGCATTTTGTGTTCTTCATATATTTTGGATATTAGCACTCTATCATATGTGAGGTTTGTGAAGATTTTTTGCCAATCTCTAGGTTGCTGATTTGTTCTGCTGACTATATCCTTTGCATTACAGAAGCTTTTCAGTTTGATGTGGTCCCATTTATCAATTCTTGATCTTAGAATCTGAGCCATTGAAGTTCAAGTGGATACAGATTGGCAAAGAAGAAGTCAAGGTATCACTATTTGAAGATAATATGATAGTATACATAAGTGATCACAAACATTCTACAAGACAAATTCTACAGCTAATAAACAACTTCAGAAAAGGACCTGGATATAAAATTTACTCAAACCAATCAGTAGCTGTTCTTTATACAATGATCAAGAGGATGAAAAAGAAAATACAGAAACAACGTCCTTCACAATAGTCACAAATCATATAAAATATCTTGTGGTAACTCTAACTAAACAAGTGAAAGATCTGTATGACAAGAACTTCAAGTGTCTCATGAAAATATCAAAGAAGACCTCAGGAAATTGAAAGAACTCCCATGTTCAAGAGTTGGTAGTATTAACATAGTAAAAATGTTCATCATACTAAATTCAATCTCCAGATTCAATGCAATCCCTATCAAAATTCCAACACAATTCTTCAGAACAAGAAAGAGCAATTTGTAATTTCATAAGGGAAAACAAAAAATATGGCACAGTGAACACAATAAAATTACTTCTGGCTTAAGGGAATCACCATCGCTGACCTCAATCTGTATTTCAGAGCAATAATGATACAAAACTACACACTATTGGTACAGAGACAGAAAGATTGATCAATAGAAAAGAATTGAAGATGCACAAATAAAACTACACAGTTTATGGACACTTTATCTTTAACAAAGAAGCCAAAAATATACTATGGAAATAAGAAAGCATCATCAATAAATGCTGCTGGTCTAATTGGAAGTCATTATGTAGAAAAATGAAAATAGATCAATATTTTTCACCTTGCATAAAACTCAAGTCAAAGTGGATCAAGGACATCAACATAAATCCAGATACATTTAATCTAATAGAAGAGAAAATGAGAAAAAGCCTCGAACCCATAGGCATGGGGGAAATTTTCTTAACTGACCTCAAATTCCTAATTTTTTGTTATAAATTCTAGCAGAGGTTGGGGGTTCCTAAGTGATTTTTCACTTTGATGAATTTAGCTTTTTATTTTTTCATTTTATTCCTTTGTGTGTGTTTGTGTGTGTGTGTGTGTGTGTGTGTGTGTGTGTGTTTTCATTAATGGATTCATTTATATCTCCTTTAGGGAGATTGAACTTATTTTTTATAGCTATTCTTTTTGAAGTACTTGTGTTGTGATTTAGCTGAGTTACATTTCCCAATCTATATTCCAGTAGGGTTTTCGGCTTAATGGAAACATATTGTGTTAGCTGTTGCAGATTGTGTTTTCATGTTGGTGTCTAGTCATCAGGCTTTGACTTCATTTTATTTGTAGATGTTCTTATCTCATCTTTCCTTTCATAGATAGATGTTTCATTTCTTGATTTCTGTTGCCCTTTTTATCTTAGAAGAATGTGGTGGCTGTGAGTGATTGGGTTATAGTGCTTCTGAGATTCTCCCAGTTGTGGCTTCTGAGTATCCAGGTAGGATGTATCTCTTCATATTGGGAGCTGAAAGGAAAGAACGGGTTTGGGGTATAAGGGAGCACTGTAAGAGTCCAAAAGAAGGAGTAAATTTGTGTGTGCTGTTGTTCCCTGATGATGAGAGTCAGATCCCTGTGAATATGTAATCCCCTGAAGAGAGAGAGAGAGAGAGAGAGAGAGAGAGAGAGAGAGAGAGAGAGAGAGGAAGAAGAAGAAGAAGAAGAAGAAGAAGAAGAAGAAGAAGAAGAAGAAGAAGAAGAAGAAGAAGAAGTATGAGGTATTGAAATTGAAGGACAGGAGGGAGATATAAGATAGTTTATGTGATTCCTGGCTGGTGTGACCAGTAGGTGTCAACGGAATGCCTACTTTTCTCTATTTTAATTGCATTCAACATGCTTTACAAAAGTATATTATATCACTTGAGTTTCTTTTATATTTTATTAATATAATCACTTTTTCATTTTTACATTTTACTTTTTTTACCGGATATTTTATGTGTTTATATTTCAGATGTCATCCCCTTTCCCCATTTCCCCTCTCTAGAATTCCCTGTCCCATCACCCATCCTTCATTTTGCTTTTATGCCATTTGAATTACATGCAAGTATTAAGGTCAGTTCTAAATTGAGGGACCAGAAATACAATAGATGCAAATAGTCAATGAATAAGCAAGGCAATTTAGGTCCTGGTGTTGGAAGGGTTTCCCAAAGATCTCCGGCCTGGCCAGGTGTGAGGGTTCAGGCCAAAGGGATAGAGTGCGAGCAGAAAGGGAGAATTGCCTCCACTGCCTCCACTGCCTCCACTGCTGCCTCTATCCATGTCTCTGCTGTTGCCACCCAGTTGCTCCTAGGTGTTGCACCTGTCCTCTGCACTGAGACGGTCCAAGCTGAGCTGGTGAGAGGCCAACAATCTAGCAAGGAGAGCAGGAAAGGTTCTGAAGGCACTTCAGGTGGTAGTGTTACAGCTCTTGCAACAGCAACTCTCGGACAATGGGATGATTCGTGCACACCTTTACTTCTCCCAAATAGGATTTTTATATACAGTTTTGTGGTGGGATAGGGTCTGGCAGCAGGTGACTCCTATTGGCTTGGTATGAGAGCTTGCAGATACCTCTTCTACATGTGGGAGAGCCTAAGGCACTGTTCCTAAGTGACTGATGGCTATAGACCTCTCTGTGGGAGAGGACTGTGGAGGGTGAAGCTAAGGGAGAGGACCCAAGGGGCCCAGGAGCAACTCAAAACTCCTACTGTCCCTTTAGGGTCTCTGGGATTCAAACCAGGCTCAATTAGGTACCCCGCTGCCTCTCACAACCCACAACCCCTCAAGGCAATAAACAAAATTCCACGAAAAATTCCCATGATCACTGTTTCTAAGAACTTATCAGGATGACCAAAATAATTGAGCCAATGTCCCTGACCTAGTCCAAAGTCATTTTCATATCTGTAGCCTACTTCCCTTTTTAGTCTAAAATTTAGATTCCTGCCTGAAATTACATCTTTGTTCTGGTCTAAGATTTAGAATCCTGCCTGAAATTACTTCTTTGTTCTAGCCTAATGTCAGATTCCTGCCTGAAGCCTACTTCCTTGTCCTTGGCTCATATCAGATTCTTGCCAAACAGCCTGAAAGGCTCTCTGCCTCTCCCACTTTTTTTATTTCATTAACAAGGCTGAACCTCTCTTAGGTGATACTGACAAGAAGGCCTTTTGTACCCATAATGGAATATGGATTATCAAAAGCAGTACATTTATGCCTTAGGTTGGTAACGCATAGTGCAGAATCTTACCTGTCCTTGGCTTGCCAGCCTGTTAATTTAATAATTCTGTCTGGGGGTCCATTTTCAGGTTCATGCCATGTACTTTGGTTGCCAACATGTTGATGTTGTTAAAGACAAGCTTTGACATGATGGGCAGTAATAAAACTATTCCCAGAACAAAAAGCATGTTCAAGCTATATATGTCATTCTTGAAGCTTGGTCAAAATAGAAATACTGACATCAGGACATAATTATTTTTTATTTAAAAAGTAACCTCAATATATTCTAATATGAATAGAGTACAACACAAGGGCAACTATAATTGAACTCAAGACAATTCATTAAACCCATTTAGCACCTAGAAATTTGGGTGGTCGTTTTTTCAATAATAATTACTATCACTGTGAAAATAAAGTGTATTAGATACATCTACAGTGGTATTTCATTTACTATAACTTTCTTCTTCCTTCATGTGCAAAATTTTGTATATGTATTTAATGAAAATAATCAAGGTCAGGAGGTTGAAAATAAAGTGCTTTTAAAAGCACGATTAATTCCATACAATTAAATCATGTATTTCACTTCTTATATTGTGATAAATTTTTATCTATGTTTTTGGAGGTTTGCATGGAAAAGATATAAATTTCTAAACCACCTATCATATTTTCATGTAAATTCTGGCATGATTTTCAACTTGATTGAAAAATAGTACTTTATTTTCAAAGAATTAAATCTAATGTGAGAAATTAAAATAATTATTAATTGTAATATTATAACTAATTTATCTGCTAAGATACAACAACTTCTTTAAGTCTTTTGCTGAGGAACTGGTAAAACTTGCCTCTAAAAGTAAAAGGTCAAAGTTATAAACAGCAGCACCTGTGTACATACGTGATTTAAGCATTCTTAGAGTCACTGGTGTGTGATACACATTTCTTAATAAATCTTATATATACTCAATATTAACTTCATAAAATATCATATTAACAATCATACATAATTTTGTTCTCTCTTAATTTCTTTTTTTATTTCTTTTTTTGTTTTTTTTTCTTTTTTTACTAAATATTTTATTTATTTACAATTCAGATGCCATCCCCTTTCACCATTCTCCCACCCATTAATCCCCTATCCTATCCCTCCTTCTCCTTTTTTGCCTTTATACAGTTTAAATTGCATACAAGTATTAAAGTCAGTTCTAGGTTGAGAAACTGGTAATACAATAGATGCAAATAGTCCAGGAACAAGGAAGACAATAAATCCAGATAATCAAAGAACATGCACGACAAAAAACAGAGTCCAGTGATCACTCCTGTGATCACTATTTCTAAGGGCTTATCAGAATGATCAAAATATCTGAGCATACTTCCCTGCCCTAGTCCAAAGTCATTTTCATGCCTGAAGCCTACTTCTTTGTTCTAGCTTAAGATTTAGATTTCCACATATAATTACTTCTTTGTTCTAGCCTAGGATTTAGATTTCTGCCTGAAATTACTTCTTCGTTCCAGCACAATGTCAGATTCTTGCCTGAAGTTAATTTCCTTGTTCTTGGTCTATGTCAGACTCCTTCCAAGTAGCCTATTTGCTTGTCCTTGGACAATGACAGATTCATGCAAGGCAGCCCCAAACGTTCTCCATATCTTTCCCTTTTTATTGCATAAACCAGACTGAGCCTGTCATAGTTTGTTCTTACAAGAAAGCCTTCCTTACCTGTCAAGAAATATGAATTATCATAAGCAATGCATTTCTGTCTTAGGCTGGTAAGGCTCTGTGCAGAATCTTACCCGTCATTGTTTGCCAGACTGTTAAATTAATAACTCTGTCTGTGAGTCCATTATCAGTTTCAAGTCATGTACTTTGGCTGCCAGCCTGTTGATGTAGTTAGAGACAAGCTTTAACACGATCAGCAGGAATAATATTTCCAGGACAAGAAGGGCTAGCCTGATCAAGCTCTATATGCCATTCCTGAGGCTTGACTAAAATGGAAATATTGACCTGAGGCCATGAATAATTTTATCAGTATTATCTGCAGCATCAAACCTCAACAGAGCAGCATTTTTTAAATTCATAATCTCACTATGCAAAATTAACATACCAAGAGAGGTGTTAGGATTATGCCAAATACTCTACATGTGTCTTTAAACTTTTTTCTCATTATAATGACAATCATTGTAAATTTTAGAAGTAACACTATTCCAATGATATTTGTCATGATACTTGGAATGGCTCCTAACTTAACCCTGAATCTCCTTCAGGTAATTTGAATAGGTTATAGAGCATCATCCTTTGTTCCTGATATCTATATAAATCCTATTGTATACTTAATACATTAGTAACATTTTTTTTCCAGGTAAGATAACAAAAACAGTTGTCTTAACACCTTGTGTCAATGCTATTGCAGAGGCAGTGGTGCTAGCAATTAATGATATTAAAACTGTTATACCAGCAATAATCAAGCCCGTTAATCTCTTGCTTCTGCTTAAAGCCTAACTCATTTCTTCCAGCACTTTCAAGCTTTTCTCAGAGAATCAAGGTTTTCTAATACTCAGGGCAGTAAGACAAAAGCTGTCTTAGACCCCCATAACAGACATGCCATGTTTCAACACACTAACACAGTTGGAAATTATACAGTCAATGCAACTTACAAAAAATACTGTAGAAGAAACAAAACCAATTTTAGCTTGATAATTAAAAGAGCCTTAAAACATGCTCTAACCCTTGTTTGAAATCCAGATCCTGTCCCAACATTATCTCTTGCTATTATAACATCGTAGGAAACTACAGCTAACTTCTAAATATATCTCTGAAAAAGTCCAGATCCAGCCTTCCAATCCAACATTGGATTGATTTCTAGACCAGTGTATTATTGAGTCCTAATAACTTGTCACCTTTAAGAAAAATACAAGAGACATTATAATTTCTCTTTCTGATTCTCTGTCCCACAAGATCTAAAAACCTGAGTCAAGGCAGCTTATCCCATTTGGGATATAGGCAAGGAAAGGTTGGTCAAGAACATATGTCCAATACAGCTCCTCAGTCACCCTGGTCAGGGCACTCAGCAAGCTCACAGTTCGGCATCATTTTTTGTCTCAGCAACAGCTTGTCTCACCAGTCTGTTTACATTCCATGGGCTTTTTCCATAGTACTTTGTCCTTAAAGATTATAAGGAATCCCTGTAATAAATTGTTGACAAAAAGTCTTGACTTCTCAACTATAATTGTCAGCTCCATTATGTTTTATTTTATTGGATATTTTATTTATTTATCTTTCAATGATATCCCCTCTCCCATTCCCTCCAAACCCCTTAACCCAACCTCTTTCTACTACTTCTATAAGTGTGTGCCCTGACCTATCCACCCATTCCTGCCTCCCTGCTCTTGAATTCCCTAACACTAGGGCATCCAAAATTTCAGGGAACATGGCCCTCCTCTTGCACTGATGCCTGACAAGGTCATCCTCAACTACCTATACAGGTGGAGTCATGAGTCCCTCCCTTTGTGTTCCCAGGCTGGAGGTTTATACCCTAGAAGCTCAGGTTGAATATTTTGATACTCCTTCTAAGAAGGACTAAGGCACCCATACTTTGGTCTTCCTTCTTCTTCTTGTCCTTCATGTGGTCTGTGCATTGTATCTTGTGTATTGTGAGCTTTTGGGCTAATATCCACTTGTGAGGTGGAATCTCAGGTTGTTTTGATTTGAATTTCCATGATGACTCAGGATGTTGAACACTTCTTCAGGTGCTTCTTGGCCATTTGAGTTTCCTCAGTTGAAAATTCTTTGTTTAGCTCTGTCCCCCATTTTTTAATAGGGTTACTTGATTGTCTAGAGTCTATCTTCTTGAGTCCTTTATATACCTTGGATATTATCCCTCTATCAGATGTAGGATTGGTAAGCATATTTTCCCAATCTGTTGGTTGCCACTTTGCACTATTGAATGTGTCCTTTGTTTTACAGAAGCTTTGCTGTTTTATGAGGTCCCATTTGTCAATTCTTGATCTTAGAGTATAAGCCATTGGTGTTCTGTTCAGGAACTTTTCCCCTTTGGCCCTGTGTTCTCTTCTATTAGTTTCAGTGTATCTTCTTTTATGTGGAAGTCCTTGATCCACTTGGACTTGAGCTTTGTACAGAGAGGTAAGTATGGATCAATTTGCATTCTTCTACAAGCTGACCTCCAGTTGAACCAGCACCATTCATTGAAAATGCTGTCTTTTTTCCACTGGATGGTTTTAGCTCCTTTGTCAAAGATCAAGTGACCATAAGTATGGGGGTTCGTTTCTGGATCTTCTATTCTATTCCATTGATCTTCCTGCCTTTCTCTGTACCAATACCATGCAGTTTTTATCACTATTGTTCTGTAGCACACCTTGAAGTCAGGGATGGTGATTCACCTAGAAGTTCTTTTATTATGGAGAATGGTTTTAAGCTATCCTGGAATTTTTGTTATTCCAAATGAATATGAGAATTGCTCCCTCTATGTCTGTGAAAATTTGATTGGGAATTTTGATGGGGATTCCATTAAATCTATAGATTGCTCTTAGCAAGATAGCCATTTTTTTTCTATATTAATCCTGCCAATCCAGGAGCATGAGAGATCTTTCCATCTTATGAGATCTGCTTTGATTTCTTTCTTCAGGGACTTGAAGTTCTTGTCATACAGATCTGTCACTTGCTTGATTAGATTCACACCAAGGTATTTCATATTATTTCTGACTATTGTGAAGGGTGTCATTTCGCTAATTTCTTTCTTAGTCTGTTTATCTTTTGAGTAAAGGAAGGCTACTGATTTGTTTGAGTTAATTTTATATCCAGCCCCTTTGCTGAAGTTGTTTATCAGGTTTAGGAGTTCTCTGGTGGAAGTTTTGGGGTCACTTAAGTATACTATCTTATCATCTGCAAATAGTGAATTTCTGACTTCTTCCTTTCCAATTTGTATCCCTTTGAAATCTTTTTGTTGACTAATGTCTCTGACTAGGACTTCCAGTACTATATTGAGTAGGTAGGGAGAGAGTGGACAGCCTTGTCTAATCTCTGATTTTAGTTAGATTGCTTCAAGTTTCTCTTCATTTAGTTTGATCTTGGCTACTGGTTTGCTGTATATTGCTTTTATTATGTTTAGGTATGGGCCTTGGATTCCTGATTTTTCCAAGACTTTTATCATGAAGGGGTGTTCAATTTTGTCAAATGCTTTCTAAGCATTTGATCATGTGATGTTTTTTATTTGAGTTTGTTTATATGGTGGATTACATTGATGGATTTCCATATATTGAATCATCCCTGCATTCCTGGGATAAAGCCTACTTGATCATGATGGGTAATTGTTTTGAGATGTTCTTGGATTTGGTTTGTGAGAATTTTGTTGAGTATTTTTGCATCAATATTCATAAGGGAGATTGGTCTGAAGATCCCTTTCTTTGTTGGGTCTTTTTGTGTTTTAGGTATGTGTCTAATTGTGGTTTCGTAGAATGAATTGGGTAGTGTGCCTTCTGTTTCTATTTTTTAGAATAGTTTGAAGAGAATTGGTATTAGGTCTTCCTTGAAGTTCTGATGGAATTCTGCACTAAATCCATTTGGTTCTGGGCTTTTTTTGGTGGGGAGACTTTTAATGACTGCTGATATTTTTAGGGGTTATGGGACTGTTTAGATGATTTATATATTCTTGATTTAACTTTATTACCTGGTATCTGTCTAGAAAATTGTCCATTTCATACAAATTTTTCAGTTTGGTTGAGTTTAGGCTTTTGTAGTAGGATCTGATGACTTTTTGAATTTCCTCAGTTTCTCGTCCTATGTCATTCTTTTCAGTTCTGATTTTATTACCTTGGATACTGCCCTCTGATTAGTCTGGCTAAGGGTTCATCTATTTTGTTGATTTTTCTCAAAGAACCAGCTCCTGGTTTTATTGATTCTTTGTATAGTTCTTTTTGTTTCTACTTGGTTGATTTCTACCCTGAGTTTGATGATGTCCTGCTGTCTACACCTCTTTGGTGTATTTGCTACTTTTTGTTCTTGAGCTTTCAGGTGTGCTGTCAAGGTGCTTGTAAATGCTCTCTCCAGTTTCTTTTTGTAAGCACTTAGATCTATGAGTTTTCCTCTTAGCACTGCTTTCATCATGTCCCATAAGTTTTGCTATGATGTGTCTTCATTTACATTAAATTCTAAAAAAAACCTTTAATTTCTTTATTTCTTCTCTGACCTTGTTATCATTGAGTCGAGTTTTGTTCAGTTTCAAAGTAAATGTGGGCTTTCCATTGTTTTGTTGTTATTGAAGACTAGCCTTATTCCATGGTGATCTGATAGGATGCATTGAATTATTTCAATTTTCTTGTATCAGTTGAGGCCTGTTTTGTGACCAAGTATATGGTCTATTTTGGAGAAAGTTCCTTGAGGTGCTAAGAAAAATTTATATTCTTTTGTTTTAGGGTGAAATGTTCTATAGATATCTGTTGAATCCATTTGGTTCATAACCTCTGTTAGTTTCACTGTATCTGTGTTTAATTTCTGTTTCCATGATCTGTCTATTGCTGAGAGTGGGGTATTGAATTCTTCCACTATTATTGTGTGAGATGCAATGTGTGCTTTGAACTTTAGTAAGGTTTCTTTTATGACTTTTCCTTTGACATGTATGAAATGTCCTTCCTTATCCTTTTTGACAGCTTTAAGTTGAAAGTCAATTTTATCAATATTAGAATGGCTACTCCAGCTTTTTTCTTAGGACCAATTGCTTAAAAAAATTGTTTTCCAGCCTTTTACTCTAAGGTAGTGTCTGTCTTTGTCACTGAGGTAGGTTTCCCATATGCAGCAAAAGGCTAGGTCCTGTTTGCTGTGTATCCAGTCCGTTAATCTAGGTCTTTTTATTGGATATTTGAGACCATTGATGTTTTGAGATATTAAGGAAAGGAGGTTGTTGCTTCCTGTTATTTTTTTTATTAGTGGTGGCATTCTTTGTGTGGCTATCTTCTTTTGGATTTGTTGGAAGAAGATTACTTTCTTCTGCTTTCTAGGGTATAATTTCCCTCCTTGTATTGGAACTTTATCTCTATTATCTTTGTAGCCCTGGGTTTGTGGAAAGATATTGTGTAAATTTGGTTTCGTCTTGGAATATCTTGATTTCTCCATCTATGGTATTTGAGAGTTTTGCTGAGTATAGGAGCCTGGGCTGGCATTTGTGTTCTCTTAGGGTCTGTATGACATCTGTCCAGGATCTTCTGGCTTTTATACTATTTGGTGGGAAGTCTGGTATAATTCTTATAGGTCTGCCTTTATATGTTACTTGGCCTTTTTTGCTTACTGCTTTTAATATTCTTTCTTTGTTTTGTGCATTTGGTGTATTGTTTATTATGTGATAGGAGGTACTTCTTTTCTGGTCTAGTCTGTTTGGCGTTCTGTAGGCTTCTTGTGTGTTTATGGACATCTCGTTCTTTTGGTTATTGAAGTTTTCCTCTATAATTTTGTTGAGGATATTTATTGGCCCTTTAAGTTGGGAATCTTTACTCTCTTCTATACCTATTATCCTTAGGTTTGGTCTTCTCATTGTGTCCTAGATTTCCTGGATGTTTTTTGTTAGGAAATTATTGCACTTTGCATTTTCCTTGACAGTTGTGTCAATATTTTCTATGGTATCTTCTGCACCTGACATTCTCTCTATGACTCCTGATTTCTTTCCTAGGTTTTCTATCTCCAGAGTAGTCTTCCTTCCTTTGTGATTTCTTTATTGTTTTTACTTCTGTTTTTATGTCCTAGATTGTTTAGTTCAATTCCATCTCTGTTTGGTTGTGTTTTCTTTTAATTCTTTAAAGGATTTTTGTGTTTCCTCTTTAAGGGCTTCTACCTGTTCACTTGTGCTCTCCTCAATTTTTTTGAGAGTATTATTTATGTTCTCCTAAGTCCTTTGTTATCATCATTAGATATGAATTTAATTCTGAATCTTACTTTCCTGATGAGATGGGGAATTCAGGACTTTCTATTGTGGACAACTAGGTTCTGATGATGTCAAATACCCTGGGTTGCTGATGTTTATATTCTTGTGCTTGTCTTTTGCCATCTGGATCTCCTTAGTACTACCTGAGCTGTCTCTGACTGGAGCCTGTCTTTCCTACTATCTTGGTTGTGTTAGGACTGTTTGGGGTGGATGTTGTTGCTGGAGTTTGAGCTGAAGCCCAAGATCTGCTCAGTGCTCGGGCACAGACCTGAACAAACCTGTGCCCCTGGCCAGGAGTGAATTCCTGTGTCCCACTGGGTCCCAGTTACTTCCTGTTTGAGGCGGGTTGCTGTCTCCTTACCTATGATACTGCCAAGGTTAGAGCTCTTGGGAGCCCCACCTCCTCTAAGTTTTGTGGGATTGGGTGAAGAGCTGAAGCCAAAGATATGCTTAGTGCTCAGGTAGAGACTGGAAGGCTCTTTCTGAATTTCTACGTCAATTAGTAAAACTATTTTTGTTGTATCTATATTTTGTTGGTTTTAAAAATAAATTTAATAAGTTTAGTTTGTTAAAGTACATTTTCTGTTGTATTTTCCTCATATAAGTTTTCGAGTGTTGAGCAATAAGGTGATTCATGTGTGGTAACGAGAACCACACGTAGGCTGCCTGCTTCACCTTGTACATTTCCTAGCTTTGTCCTATTTCTTAAGAGTTTTCAATAGAAATTTCACTTTTCTGAATGAGATGCTTTCAGAGCCCCATAAATGATCTTGTTTCCATAAATGTCACTTTAGGATTCCTTTACACAAATAAGAATTTTACAAAATTTTAAGTGCAATATATTCAGAACATTGTTAATATTGACAACATTATCTTCAGATTATACTGTAAGCATAATTTGTGAATCATTATTTCTCAGATCCAATGGTGTAACATACTAGTGGATATCAATTTGAAGCTAGCTTGTGGTTTTCTGTGGTTGGTTGTGTCCCAACACAGTAGCAATGAGAGAAGGCACAGTAGTCATCGGTTTCACCAGCATCATTAACAGTGTCATGCTGTGTCCCAAAGGGAAAAAGTATTTTTTAGAATAAACTGAAAATGACAAAAGTGAACTTATAAGGCAAAGGAAAGTTTCTCTCTTCAAATTGTGATAAATCTGTTTTAAAATGGAGACTTCAGTACCTGAGACAGAACTTATACCATACACTTCTTGAGTGATCAAGAACCTGAGACTAGATCCCTCAGGCACCTAGAAGAAAACCAAACACTATTAACAGTTCTAGAAAAAGTTCTTTAAAAATAACATGTCTCCTAATTATATATTACAATATTCATAGATCAGTGCTTTGCTTAGCCATCATCAGCTAAGATTCCTCTTAGAGGAGGGGGAAAATACAGAGACTTAAAGCCAGATATTATTCAGAGTTCTGGGAGCATACAACCCTACATGGGATATCTCCATAAAATACTTCCCCTAAGGGGTCAGAGTACCCAGTCAAAGAGAAGACAGAAAGTATTAGAGTCAGACTGTATGCAGGACACTAAGAAATAAAGACTTTCTTGTACAGGTTACTTCCTGGTTCTTCTTCCCAGTCTCATGATGCCAGAAAAAAGACTCAAACTCAAAATATATTTATAAATACATTAACCATATAGCTAGGCTCTCCTCTGATTAGAATAATAACTTAAGATAACCTATTTATTTTAGTCTAGATTCTGCCATGGAGCTGGTTACCTGTGTTCAGTTAACATGTATTTGTCTCCTCATATCTTTCCAGGTCAATTTCCTGCCTGGCTCTATCACAGAATTCTTTCTGCCTCTCAGATGTTCCATATTGTATTTCCTGCCTAAGCCTTAGGCCATCAGATTTATTATTGACAGGAGCTACATCCAAATGGATACAATATATTCTCTCTACACACTATAAGTACACATGATCAAAGCTTATATGAATTTACACAAAGACCGAGCAAATTGCACTGGGCCTGTATGTTTCTGTTAAAGATGGAGTCCTAGAACTGAAAGGAAAAGTAGACAATAGACCTGTCTTAGTGTTTTATTGCTGTGAAAAGACACCATGACCAAGGCAACTCTTATTAGGACAACATTTGATTGGGGCTGGTTTACAGTTTTCAGAGTTTCTGTCCATTATCATCAAGGTGGGAGCATGGCAGCCTAGTCAGGTGTGACACAGGAGGAGCTGAGAGATCAACCTTTTTTTTCTGCAGACAGACACGGCAAGACTGCAATCCCCAGGCAGCAAGTAGGAAGCTCTCAAAGCCCATCCCCACAATGATACACTTCCTCCAACAAGGTTGTACCTACTCTAGCATGGCCACAATTACAAGTACTGCCAGTCCTTTGGCAAAGTATATTCAAACCACCACAAGACACATCCCTTTCTCTAATTAATAAATACTGGCAAATGAAAATTTAGTTTTCTGTAAGGGTGTTTCACTTGGGAAACACATTATATCTACTGTTATTATTTTTATTTTTGCTACTGTCACCAAAATGACATAGTATCAGCTATCTATCTATTTATCTATCTATCTATCTATCTATCTATCTATCTATCTATCTATCTATAAATCTATCTATAAATCTAGCAGCTACCTATCTATTATCTACTCAAAATATTGTTTTTATGAATTATTTGCAAATTATTTGCAAATATCATATAATGCAAATATCAATCTCACTTCTTATTCTCCCTCCGAAAAAAAGAACCCCATCAAATCCAATTTATGTTGACTGTTTACACATTGGAGTAGGTTCAAACTCCCAGTGGTTAGAAACTTATAGAAAATTGAATCCTTTCCTACTCCGGCCAGAAGTCAATAACTGTGAAAAGCTTCATTTCAGCCTCTTCATCAGATTTTTCATTAATTTATTTACTTAATCACTTTACAATCCCATATCAACCCCATCTCCTCCCAGAGTTCACCTCACACAGCTTCTCCATTCACATTCCACTTTCTTCTGCCTCTGAGTGATTTTTGTTTTACCATATGAAGTTGAGAATTGTTCTTTCAAAGTCTGTGAAGAATTGTGTTGGAACATTTTTGAGAATTGAATTAAATCTATAGAATTCT
The DNA here is from genome assembly GCA_021653895.1 of Mastomys natalensis. NCBI lineage: Eukaryota > Metazoa > Chordata > Mammalia > Rodentia > Muridae > Mastomys > Mastomys natalensis. Next base: position 476,197 of record JAJTUV010000385.1, read on the forward strand.
TTTGATACAATGGATAGCCATTTTCACTATGTTAATTATATTGATCCATGAGCTCAAGGCTTCCTTTCATCTTGTGATATCTTCTTAAATTTCTTTTCAGAAACTTGAGCTTTTTATAATACAGGTCTTTCAATTGCTTGATTGTAGTTATACCAAGATATTTTATATTATTTGTGTCTACTATAAAGTGTATTATCTCTCTAATTTCTTTCTCAGCCTATTTATTGTTTGGATAAAGGAGAGATAGTGATTTTGTGAGTTAATTTTGAATCCAGAGACTTTGCTGAAGGTGCTTATTATCTCTAGGAGTTCTCTGTTATAGAATTTTTGAGGGCATTAATACATAGTATCATATCATCTGAAAATAGCAATACTTCTTCCATTTTTGGTTCTCTTGATCTTATTCAGTTATCTTGTTACTCTAGCTAGAACTTCAAATACTATATTGAAGAGACATGGAAAGAGTGGACAACCTTGCCTTATCTCTAATTTTAATGAAATTGCTTTAAGTTTCTTTCCATTTAAGTTGATGTTGGCTATTGACTTGCTCTGTATTATCTTTATTGTGTTTAGGTATGTATCTTATAGTTCTTATCTCTACAAGACTTGAACATGAAGGGACGTGAGAATTTTTCAAACTTTTTCAGCATCTAAACAGATGATTTTTTCTTTTATTTTCAAACAGATGATTTTCATGGTGGATTGCATTAATGGATTTTTGTATACTGGATCACACCTGCTTCCCTGAACAAAGCTTATTTAATCATGGCAGTTAATAACTTTCATGTGTTCTTGATCTTGTTTTGTTGTTGTTGTTTACTGGTTTGTTTTGCTTTATTAGTTTATTTAGTATTTTGCATTATCAAGATTCATAAGTAAACCTGGTCTGAAATTTTCTTTCTTTGTTATGTCTTTGTGTAGTTTAAGTATCAGGGTAACTGTGTCCTCTTATAGAAGAATAGGCGGAAGGATTGTGGGCCCTAAGGAGATAGGAACTGCACAGGAAGATCAACAGAGTAAACCAACCTGAACCCTTGGAGCTCTCAGAGACTGAATCACCAACCATGGAGCATACCTAGTCTACACAGATCTACCTCCATGGGCTGGACCTAGGCCTCCCTGCACATATGTTGTAAATGTGCAGCTTGGTTTTCATGTAGGTCTCAAACATCTGGAGTGGGGGCTATCCCAAAACATGCAGCCTGTATATGGAGTATGGTCTTCTAGCTGGGTGCCTCATCTGGCCTCAATGGGAGAGGAAGCACCTAGCCTCTCAGAGACTTAAAGTGGCAGGGTGGGGGATACAGGAGGAGGGGGTACTCAGAAAAGAAGAGATGGGGAAGGATTATGGGAGGGGGTGACTGGGACGGGTTATAAAGTGAATAAGCAAAAAAAAAAATAAAATTAAAAAAGGAAACAAAAAAAAAGAAAAGAAAAGAAAAAAAAAGAAAAGAAAGTATTTTGCCAATGTTCCCTCTGTTTGCATTTCATGGAATAGTTTGAGTTGTATTGGTATTAGTTTTTCTTTGAATGCCTGGCAAAATTTTGTGATAAAACCATCTGTCCATTCGGTTTGTTTAATTGGAATATTTTAATGAGTGCTTTTATCTCCTTAGGAATGATAGGACTGCTTAGATAATTCATTTGATTTTGCTTTAGCTTTGGCAATTGACATCCATTATAAAATCATCCATTTCATTTATTTTTTTTAGTTCTGTGGAGTACAGACAGTTGAAGTAAGACATAATGTTTCTTTGATGTTTCTCAGTGTCCACAGTTAGATCTTCCTTCTCATTTCTGATTTTGTTAATTTTGGTATTGTCATTTTGCCCATTAGTTAATTTGTCTAAGGATTTGTCTATCTTGTTGATTTTCTTTAAAAAATCAGCTCTTGGTTTCATTGATTTCTTATATTGTTCTCTTTGTTTCTAATTGATTATTTAACCCTGAGTTTATTTCCTTCATCTTTCTCTTGTTAGGTGTTTTCTTCTTCTTCTTCTTCTTCTTCTTCTTCTCTTCTTCTTCTTCTTCTTCTTCTTCTTCTTCTTCTTCTTTTTGTTCTCCTTCTCCTCTTCCTCCTCCTCCTTCTCCCACTCCTCCACAACCTCCTCCTCCTTCTTCTTTCCTTAGATATGTGTAAAGTAACATTCCTTATCTAGCTCAATTATTTTTGGCTGAAAGTCTATGTCATTAGCTATTAGAATGACTACTGAAGCTTTTTTCTTGGATTAATTTTGTGGAAAAACCTTTCATGCTCTTTACACTGAAGTAATATCTGTCTTTCTTACTGTTGCTGATGTGTTCTTTATGCAATTACTTTCTTAGCCTGTGTTGCTTTTGGAGAATTAAATCATTAAGGCTGAGAGCTATTGATGACAAATGATTATTTAGTTCCAATTATTTTGATGTTGGTTGTGTGTGTGTGTGTGTGTGTGTGTGTGTGTGTGTGTTTCTTTTTGTTTTACTGGTGCCAAAATTTCTATTGTGTTTTCTTGGTTGCCATTTTCTTCCTTTTGTTGGAATTCCCCTTTATGCATCCTCTGTCAATGTGGAATAGTGGAAAGATATTTAAATTTGTGTTTTTCTTTTTTCTTTTTTTATTTATTTACATATTAGATGCAATTCCCTTTCATCATTTTCCTTTCCTAGAAAACCCCTATCCCATCCTCCCTCCTCCTTTTTGCTTTTATACCATTTTTTTCCCATGGACTATCTTGTATATAATATGGAATGTAGAAATATATATATATTTCTGTCTACGGTGATTGAAAGTTTTGCTGGATATAGAAGCCTAAGCTGGTATCTATGATCTCTTAAAGATTGTAAGATACCTGGCTGTAAGATATTCATTTGGTATTCTGTAAGCTTTTTTTGTACATTAATAGCCATCTTTTATTTTAAGGTCTCTGTTGAGAAGTCTGGTGTAATTCAAACAGGTCTACATTTGTATGTTACTTTCCCTTCATTACTTTAGGGTTTCATTACTTTGTGGCTTTTAATATTCTTTCTTTTTTCTGTATATTTAGCGTTTTGGTTTTTATTATGATGAGAAGCTTTCTTTTATTTTTATCTACTTGATTTGGTATTCTGTAAGCTTTTTTGTACATTAATAGCCATCTTTTTTTTAAGGTTAATTAAATTTTCTTCTATGATGTTGCTGATGATATTTTGTCTGCCTTTGAGTTGGGAGTTTTCTTCTTTTCTGATTATTCTTAAGTTTGCTAAGTGTCCTAAATTTATTGTAGGCTTTGTGTTAGAATCTTTTCAGGTTTAGCATTTTCTTTGTCTAATACATGAATTTCTTCTCTGGTATCTTCTATGCCAGAGATTTTTCTCTTCTATTTCTTGAATTCAGTTGGTAATGTTTGGGTCTGTAGATACAGTTCTCTTTCCTAGGTTTTCTGTCTCCAAGACTGACACATATTGTGCTTTCTTTATTGCATCTATTTATAGTCTTAGGTCTTGAACTGTTTTATTCATTTCTTTCACCTGTTTGAATGCATTTTTTTAATTTCTTTATATTTATTTGTTTATATTTATTTGTTTTCTCTTTAAAGGCCTCCACCTGTTTGACTGTATTTCTTTAATGTATTTCTTTATTTCCTTTTTAAAGGCTTCTATAGTCTTCATACGATATATTTTAAGGTCATTTTCCTGTGATTTTGGTATTTTAGGATATCCAGAACTTGCTGCAATAGGATAGTTTGGCTCTGGTGTATCATATTGCCCTGACTTTTGTTGATTGTGCTCTTATGATGGCCTTTAGCCATCTATATGTCGACAGTGTTGTCAGGCCTGGTAATCCCAGATAGGAGTAGGCCTATGGAGCTGCTGGTAGAGCTGATATCCCTTGTGTTAGCAGGATTCCAGGTGGAGCTGATTGTCCCTGGTGGCATCAGGCCTCCAGGGATGAAGGTTTAGGAGATGGTGGTCCCTGATTGTTTCAGGCCTCTGTTTGTCTTGGGCCGCACTAGCTCTCCAGGAATGTTGGCAGATTTGTGGCTAGGGAAGTGGAGTGAGGGAAAGCAGGGCAGAGCTCTAAGCTGATGGGTTTTCTCAGAGGGCCAGAATGCTGGGAATTGTGTTATGCTGCACACCTCGCAGTCAATAGAGACTGCAGTTGTCTTGGATTATGTTATGTGTGATGGACCTGTGCAGTGTGAAATTTTATGAATCCTCACTAAATCTAGCTAGGAGCCAGCATTTGTGGTCATGCCCAGCCCCCATGGCTATCTTGGTGAAATACACCTCTGTCTGTCCTGGGTCTGGCAGTGGGTTCTGTCTGTTCTTAGCCAAATGCAATGACCTGAGAATGTGACCACCACCCACCTGTTTTTCCTAGCCAGTGCCACTCCCACAAAACCTGGCTTTTCCTCTCCAGAGCTCCAAGATTGCTCTCTGGCCACCCTGCGTCCAGCTCTGCTGAACTGCAAGCTTGAACTTTTCCCAAGAATGCTTCCTGTTTGGCTGGCTGGTTTTGCTAAGCCACCCAGCACAACAGTTGTCCCTTCTGGGAATGCCCAGAGCTACCTCTCCACTTCAACCAACTGTCTTCCCCATGGCTTAACTCTGCTGATTCCACACCTAACACATGGCTGCCTGTTCTCACTTGCCCACCTGAATCATCTTGAAACGAAAACAAGAGACAATCTTAATATTTAAAATCAACAGATGACCCAATTTCTGGATGTGGAATCTATTGTTCTAATTTCATCAGCTACTCTATGTTGGAATTCTTCCAGTGACAAGTGTTGCCACTGGGTCTAACAATTCCTGGCCTATATTATGCACCTTCTCATCTGTCTGATATTTGGTCCGAATCCTATCCTCTATCCCTCTCTTCCTGTCCTGTTCAGAAAATCCCATCTCCATATTTTTGCCCAGTGGTTGGCTTTTGTTGTCTTTATTAGTCAATCAAATAATTGTTAGGATTCCCCTACAGACCTTGAATGGATGTTTGGGGGTTGGGAAACTCACCTGATTGTACTTGGTTGCTGGCCTTCAGAAATTCAGGCAGAACTGTGGTCTTTATCAGAATTTTAAGGATTCAACATTTTCTGAATTTTGTTTTGTGTGTGTGTGTGTGTGTGTGTGTGTGTGTGTGTGTGTAGGGGGGTTGTGGGAAGTGAAGAAGTTTGTGTAGAAGCCTTCAGTGTCTCACACTCTCAGTTATAATTTTTCAGTCATCAATACTACAGAAGTTTTCTTATTCATAGCTGTCTGGGACAATATTGATCAGCCACATCAATGGGATCTCTGGAAACAGCACAGACCAAAGACATCCGCATGAACCACTGGAAGTCTTTTAACCCAGAAAACTAACATACAAAAAGACAAAACAGAAAATGAATTTAGGATATCATGCTGCTTAGAGATATTACAAAATATCATTTTGCTCTTGCTGAGCTGCTCCATTGGGTTATAGTTTTCTTCACCAATTTCTTTGTTCATTTTTAGGATGCTGTGGTAACATGGGTAACATGTATGGATCTTAAAATTTTTATTTTGCTCTTAATTTTAGTACATATTATATAATTGTTAATTTTGTTTATTATAATAATTAAATAATACCTGCACACATATATCTATATCTATATCTATATCTATATCTATATCTATATCTATATCTATATCTATCTTCTATCTATCTATCTATCTATCTATCTATAATATGAATATCCCACAAGTCCTGAGAATATATCTTATTTCTTCAAGTTTCTTGTTCCTGTGGGATTCCTGAGTACTCAAAGGAGATACAGTTGCTGAGAGGACTGACAATTCATTTGTCGCTTTTCCGTGACCCCAATTCTTACTATAGATACCCATCATGGGAAAAACATTTTCGACAGGTTTTCATCAAGCTTCAAAGTTGGGAAGGAGCTGTGATCTCACATGTTGATGTGTTATTACTATCAACTATCTTAATATGCTGATGTGATAATTTTTATCATATTTAAGAGTGATTCTCTTAAATATGAGCTTGTCTCCCAAGAGTGAGAATATCCCTGTGGGTACAAGTCAGACCACCACTTCTGCTCCAAGGGACCTGACCAGAGCCCTTAGGACACAGGAACCAAGGAGCAACCTAGGACCAGATTCTTCTGATTTCCATCTGCACCGGGAACTGACCCTGTGCCACAGCTCTCCATACCCAGATATGGAGAGGAAAGAGCTAATGTCCCAGGATTGCTGACACACTTGTGAGCAAAAGTAAAACCACCACTTCTGCTCAAACTCCTGGCACAAAAGGGACCCACCTAGAGCCATCAGGACCTAGGAATCAAGGAACGACCAGGGACAGGATCCTTCCAGTTTTGTTTTGCAATCAGGAGCTGACCCTGTGCCACAACTCTTCATGCCAAATTCTCCCAGGAGTAAACTGGTCTTCCAGGATCACTGACACACAGGCTTGCAGGAGAGACAGCAAGACCATCTAACATCAAAGATAACCAGATGGCAAAAGGCAAGTGCGAGAACATAAGCAACAGAAACCAGCAATGCTTGGCATCATCAGAAAACAGTTCTCCCAGCACAGCTATCCCTAGATATCCCAACAAGTCAGAAAAGCAAGACTCTGATATAAAATCACATCTCATAATTATTATAGAGGACTTTCAGAAGGTCATAAATAACTGTCTTAAATAAATACATGAGAACACAGGTAAACAGGTAGAACCCCTTAAATAGGAAACACAAAAATCCTTTAAAGAATTAAAGGAAGACACAACCAAACATGTGAAGGAATTGAACAAAATCCAGAATCTAAAAATGGAAATAGAAAGGACAAGAAATCACAAAGGGAGACAACCCTGGAGATAGAACACCTAGAAAAACAATTAGGGGCATAGATCCAAGCATCACCAAAAGAATACAAGACATAGAAGAGAGAATCTCAGGTTCAGAAGACACCATAGAAAACATTGACACAACATTCAAAGAAAATACAAAATGTAAAAATCTCCTAACCCAATACATCCAGGAAATCCAGGACACAATGAGAAAACCAAATCTAAAGATAATAGGTATAGAAGAGAGTGACAATTCCCAAATTAAAGGACCAGAAAATATCTTCAACAACATTATAGAAGAAAAATTCCCTAACCTAAAGAAAGTAATGCTCATAAACATATAAGAAGCCTACAGAATTCTCAATAGATTGGACCAGAAAAGAAATTCTTCCTGTCACATAATAGTCAAAAGACCAAATGCACAAAACAAAGAAAGAATATTAAAAGCCATAAGGGAAAGCAGTCAAGTAACCTATAAAGGTAGACTTATCAGAATTACACCAGACTTCTCAGCAGAGACAATGAAAGCTAGAAGATCCTGGGAAAATGTCATATGGACCCTAAGAGAACACAAATGTCAGCCCAGGCTACTGTACCCAGGAAAACTCTCAATAACCATAGACATAGAAACCAAGATTTTCCATGACAAAATTAAATTTACATAGTATCCCTCCACAAATCCAGCCCTACAAAGGATAATAGATGGAAATCAAAAATACAAGAATGGAAACTACACCCTAGAAAGAGGAAGAAAGTAATCTTCTTTCAACAAACCCCAAAGAAGATAGCCACACAAGCATAAAAATAATATAAAAAAATAACAGGAAGCAACAATCACTATTCCTTAATATATCTTAACATCAATAGACTCAAATCCCCAATAAAAAAGACATAGGCTAACAGACTGGATACACAAACTGTTACCAGCATTTTGATGCATACAGGAAATGCACCCCAGTTTCAAAGACAGACACTACTTCAGAGTAAAGGCTGGAAAACAATTTTCCGAGCAAATGGTCCCAAGAAACAAGCTCAAGTAGCCATTAACTTTCAAGCAAAGGTTATAAAAAAAGGATGATAAGGAAGGACACTTCATACTCAGCAAAGGAAAAATCAACCAAGAAGACCTCTCAATTCTGAAAGTCTATGCTCCAAATGCAAGGGCACCCACACTCATAAAAGAAACTTTACTAAAGCTCAATGCACACATTACACCTCACATAATAATAATGGGATACTTCAAAACCCCACTCATGGGAGCAAACACAGAGACAAAATTTGGAGTGGAGACTGAAGGAAAGGCCATCCAGAGACTGCCCCACTTGGGGAACCATATTATATACAGTCACCAAACCCGGACGCTATTGTGGATCCCTGTAAGTGTTTGCTGACAGGAGTTTGATATGGCTGTCTCTTGAGAGGTTCTGCCAGAACAAGACCTGACCAATATAGAGACGCATGCTTGTAGCCAACCATTGGACGGAGAGCTAGGTCCTCAATGGATGAGTTGGAGAAGGGACTGAAGGATCTTAGGGGGTTTGCAGCCCCATAGTGGGAGCAGCAGTGCCAACCATCTAGACCCCTTGAGCTCCTTGGAACTGGACTTCCAACAAAAGAGTACACATGGAGGGACTCATGGCTCCAGCTGCATATATGGCAGAGGATGACTTTGTTAGACATCAGTGGGAGAGTGCCCATTGAGCCTGAGGGTGTTTGATGCTCCAATGTAGGGAAATGCCAAGGTGGGAAGACAGGAGTGGTTGGGTGGGTGGGAGAGAATCCTCATAGAGGTAAGGGGAGGGAGGAGGTGATATAGGGTTTCCGAAGGGGAGACCTGGAAAAGGGAAAACATTTGAAATGTAAATTTAAAAAATAACCAATAAAAAATGTTAACAAAAAAAAAAAGAAAGAAAGAAAACTGTGGCTAGAAACACTACAAATGGAATTCAATTTTTTACAAAGTCTTCATCAAGTATAAAATTTTCTTTGATAAAATTACTATTCCTACTAGGTCTAAAGTAGAGGAAGTTCAATTTTGTCTTTCATATGGGCATCTAAAATGTTGATTTCATAGGAATAATGTAAACGGTATATTGGTTTCAACAATTATAAAGGTGTGAAGAGAGAAGAGAAGTGATAATGATTCATCAGCTTCCAGGGAGAGAGGAAAAAGGAAGAATGTCTTCTTATGTGATGTAACAGAGAAGAATAATAACAATTTTACAGAAAATAGTCTTAAAGATTTCATATATCCATGACATATATGTAATAAATGTTTGCTGTGAAAAACAAGAAATCTCTTTTTTCTAATGATTTCCACACTATATAAATGCATTGAAATAGTCTATTTTTAACTGATTATCCTAATGCATGTGCTACCTTGAAAGGACACTTTCAAGAGATCTACAACATGGTTCAATTATATTATCCATTTGCTTTACAGTGAAATCTACATTTTACTACAGATATACTTGCTCTTCTATATACATTGCTACTCTTCTCACAGTGGTCAGAATATGGAAACATCCCATATGCTCATTATCTCATGAGTGAATATTAACATTCTTATACTTACATACTTCTATAACTAAAAATATCAAAATTGTAAAATTTGCAATTGAATAAATGGAATAAACAACAAAATAATTCTGAGAAAGGTAACCAGATCCGTGAAAGACAAATGTCACAAAGATTATTGTTGTTGTTTGTTTCTGTTTCCCTTTTATGGATGTTAGCTTTGAATCTCTGGGTATATGTGTTTAAATATTGAATATTCAGATGTGTCAAGAAATTAGTAAGAGGCTATCATGTGGAAACATTCAAGAGAAGAAAATGTAGGTAGGATAAGGGGGAATAAGGAATACTGAAACTAGAAGGATTAAGTTGTATGAAACAGGACAGAAGGGTATTGTAAGAATTTTAGTAAGTAATGAATTACACAGAAGACCTTTAAAAGAATCATGAAAAAAGTTACTACTGTAGAAGGTGCATATAATGTACAGATATATAAAATTAAAATTATTTTTAAATGGAGTTATAACAGTGTGGCAATATCATACTTATAGTCTTATAAACAAATGGATCATCTTTAATAGAGTTGTTGAAAATTGGGTTCAAATAGACACCCCCAAAATTGCAGCTTTTGCTATTGTTTATGACTACCTTCAAAAAACTTGATGAGCTTGTTAGCTAGATATCACATACCTAATACACAAAACAGAAAGTAACCAAGCTGGTACTGAGCTGAGTATTTCATCATTTCTGCTAGGCTTTCTTAATTCTGGAGGATATTTATGTAACGGTAGAAAAATATATCCATTTATTTTAACTAGGTGTTGACCCTGCAGACTGAAACAATGATCAATATGGCAAAATATGTCCACTAACTACTATAACAGTGGCATCACAGCAATGTGCATAACGAACCATTTTTTATTGTATTTAAGGTTTGAAACTCATAGCTAAAATAATTTTAATTGGCCAAAACCAATGGATGTGGAAGTAACAGTCCCTTAAGGAGAACCTATTACTATTATTTTGGTAATTAAGCATAATGTTACACTGGATTTTAATGACTTATAGCAGTACATATAGAGAGCTGCATCTTTCAATTAACATCAATGTATTTTGCCGCTGACATGTTGTCAATGCTTCTGTAGATGACCACATACTAGTAACACCAAATAAACTCAGTGGTTTATTCAGTACAATGGTACAATGTAGTCAATCCTGAAATCATATATACACAGGTAATACTAAATGAATTCAGGTGGACCCAGCAAGTTTATATATTTATGCATATATATGCAATGAATTTTTAAAAAATAGATACTAATTTGACAGATACTGGAGATGTAGCAGAATATTAGAGGAAAAAGAATATTATGAGGAAATGATTTAATTATGTTGTAAATCATTTTAATTTTAAATTTAATTAAATTTAATTCAAAAACTAAAACTTATTTTTTAAATGAACTTCATGAACTTCATTGTAATAATCACAGATGGGATAGTGCAGGAATTAGAATGAAGAGAATGGAAGGTATACTTGATCAAAACACCATTTATGTAAGTATGAAATTCTCAAATAATAAACAAATATTTCATATGACATATATGTAAAATAATCTCATCAATAAAACTGTACATATTTTCAAAATGGTAAGATGAAAATCACATTGATTCTATTTTTCAAAGTGTTATGTGTATATCATTCAAATAGTAAAAGTACTTGATTAGGTAAAATTGTCTAGAGAATTTCCAAATACCTTTGAAAGGGAGTCAATACACATTATAATTAACCTTAACACATGTTTTTGTGTTGTACTTGTATATTTCTTATGTTTTTCTCTACTAATTATACAAATAAAGTAATGATAGCAATATTTTATTGGTACTTACATAATTACAACTTATATGCAACACCATTTATGGCTTTTAATGCTTTTAAAAAAGGAACTCTGAAGCTTTGCACAGTGACAGTATCATACCTAATGAGGTTTCTCCAAGGCACAATTATTGTTAACTGAAAAAGTAATTCTCGTTTAAAATAAAAAGCATGAGCCATTCAATACAACATCCATTTGAAAAACTAAATATTAAGATACAAAAGGGAAGTATAAAAATGAATTAAATTCTTAAATCAAATAATAAAGTTTCCTTCACTTTTTAGTATTAAGAATTTCATATAATGATGACAAGTTATAAATGTAATAAATATATTTCTTTAGTGATACATACATGTGAATGTGAGATGCATTGTGAAATGCATTTCTCTTTTTCACAAAATGGATGTGAAAATTTAAAAGTAAGTGGTTCTATTTGGCATATGCTAGCTCTATGTATTATAATTTTTTATCTCATTAGAAAATCTTTAATTTTTATATATTTCTTTTAATACTTTTTATAAGTTTCAGATTTATTTACTTTCATGATTATAAGTATTTTGTCTGCAAGTATATCTATCTGTTCACCATGTACATGCCTAGTACCATAAGAGAGGAAAAGACGATGCCTAGCCCCTTGTAACTAGAGTTACAGACAATTGTTAGTTGCTTTGTGGGTGCTAGGAAACAAACTTAAGTTCTCTGGAAGAATATCAGATGCTCTTATCCATCCAATTTCTATACTCTTTTTCATGTTTTTCTATTTACTCATTTATTTATGTATTACACATGTGTATGTATGTAGAAATATATTACATAGAAGTCATGTGGAAATAAAGGTCAACTTGTTTCTTCTCTTTTACAAAATGATTTGTGAGAATCAAACTCAGGTTTTTAGCTTAACAGAGAAAGTTTCTACAAACTGACTCCTTTCACCAGGTCTACAAACATGTCTTATACTGCCCTTAACTGAATATAAAGGTGGCATGGAATTTAATTCTAAAATAGATAAGGAACAGTGGTTCTTTACTTACGTACTTGGACTTTGAAGCAATGTCTCCACATCACTCTTAACACTTCCACAAATTCATACAGAAGACTAGAAACGTTTTCAGGGAGAATTATTCTCATTGGCAAAACAGTGAAATACTCTAGTAAAATATCTGTCAGTAATCTAACCTTTCACATTCTCAGACACATGATTGTGATGAGAGCTACATCTATATCTTCTTTGATTATTTTTATGATTATATTATGATGACATCATTTCACCTCTCCTTCCTCTCTCCAAATCCTCAGATTTACCCCTACCTGCTCTGATTCAGATACATTCCTATTTCACATTAATTAATGTTGCTTGCATTTTTGTATATATATATAAATATAATACACACAAATATATATGAATATATAAATAATATATATGCAGTCTCTGAAAAATTCTACAGTGTTATCTCTAGACTTAACATTTGTCCTGCTTCCTTCACACATATCCTAAACTGTATTATTTCTCTCTTAATGAATGCAATGTCTGTGGATCTATCATCATAAGTACTTTGACATTTATTTTACTACTTAACTTCTTTTGACATATTTTCCATTATATCTCTTCTGTCACTCATTGATGTTTATTCATATAATAACTTAGACATTATATATTTTGTTGATCCTAATTTTGACCTCCAAATGAATATCCATTATTATGATTTGTCAAAATCACATAGCAGAGTGACATAAAGTTAGCAATTTCACATTTTAATTTATAATATAAACATTTGTGTAGGCACATTTTATTCAGGAGATAAAACTTTAATAGATTGCAAATTGATAATATCAAGTTATCATTGGAAGAGATTTTTGATAATGAGGAGTAAGAACCTTACATAACCTTGTCTCCAGTATTTATCAACAATGTAGCAATAACTAAATAACAAGATTGCTTATCTCTTGTATAAATAGATGAAAAATCGTGAATTTAATTAAATGGATAATCTGAGCCTTTGAAGATAGGTCAAGGTGGATCACAATGTTTCATAGACAGTGTATTACAAAGAATATTTTTAGAACTTTCTTTAAGATTAATACATTATGGAGTTTAATATAGTTTCGGGTAACACAATTGTTACTTTTAGATATACCAAAAAAGTCTCAAATGTGAATATCAGATCCAGTGCAATCCTCCCATTAACTCTCAGACTTTGACAAATACTCGTGAAACAACAATGCATCCCATAAGATTTAAACTTCAGACACCATATTTAATATTTCCATCAGAGAGTCTTTCAAGCATTTCATGGTGAAAACACACCCATCTATTGTAGAAGTTCAGACCTGTCCCAGAAAGTACTAATAGTGAACTTTCCTCTTTGTGAGGACCTTATGCTAAAAATTTCTTAGTCTCTAAAATCAGGTGCAATTAGTATGAGGCTTAGAGTTAAAGGGTGTGATTACTGTTTTCTTTTTTCTTATCTCTAATTCTTTCTTAATATTAAATCATGTTTGTGTTAGTCATGGTATCCACTGTTATGTAGAGATACCATGGACAATATTTTATAAGGGATCTCTTAAAAGTCATAATATTTTAGTGGGGCTGACTTACAGTTTCAGAGGTTTATTCCATTACAGTCATGGTGGGAAGTAAGGCATTATAAACCAGACTTGAGACTAGAGGAGCTGGCAGTTCTACACCTTTATCCAAAGGCTGCTAGGAGGAGACTGGATTGTACTGGGAGTAGCTTGATCATATATATATATATATATATATATATATTTATTGTGTGTGTGTGTGTGTGTGTGTGTGTGTGTGTGTGTGTGTGTATAGATAGATAGATAGAGATAGAGATAGAGATACAGATATAGTTATATTCACATCAGAGCTCTGCCTAGTGATACACTAATAAGGCCACACCTTATCCAGTAAGACCACACCTCCAAATAGTGTCACTACCTATGGCAAAGTATGCAAACACTTGAATATTCAAAAAACTACAATATTTATTCATAACTTTACTTTATCTTTTTCTCTTTCTAATTTTTTATGATTGGTATTGGGCATTTATCCTAAGAGTTTCAGAAAAATTACAAATAAGGTTGTTTTTTTTTTTTTTGCCTGTGAAGCATCTTTGATAGGAGGCATGTTCAAATCCAATTTTAAAAGAATGTTTATATGACTTACTAATTGCCTTCCTTTTTAGAGGAAAGATAGTTTTCTCAACAATATTTATTACATTTAATTCCCCATGCTCAATTTACCCCACTTATATGTAGCTAATTATAATCATACTTTATATAGATGGTCACTGGCAATTACGTGACAGCAGTAACCAAAATATGGCATGTACAATACCGAGATATGTTGTTCAGTTTCATCATGAAAAGTCGATTATTTAGGGAATAATCTGCCAACTATTGACATTCTATTTCCTTTCTTTTCTGAGTTCATTTTTCTTCCTATTCAGATTGACTGGAGCTGAGTTATAAAATTTTATTCTTCATCTTGTTTGACTTTGACTTTTATGACCTAACATTCTTTCATTTTCTTTTGCTGTTCTTCTATAAAAGTGTATTTTAGAGGAACCTCGAAGTAAGTGGCAAGCACAGAGTTCTTGATATTATAGGTATCAAAATGTCCATAAATTGGTGAACTTTGGAACTGCTATAAAATTGGTGCTACATCTCTTACTCCATAAAAATCACAAAATTACCACTGAAGCTACAGAAAGTCAAGGAATCATTGTGTGAACATTTTACAACCAGAAATTTTATGTTAAAACTATACATTTCTTTTCTATTTTTATATTATAATGAATGCTAATAAATCTTTACCAGATTATCCATAAGTCAACCAAATATTTGGCCTTCTTTGATTTAAGGATTTTATAATGGTTCCATTATTGTTACTTATTAGAAAGTTGCACTAAATACTTAAAGAGACTAAAATCTCTAATTTTATATTTCAATTAATCCTTGGTTTTATTTGTATTCTTCTTAAAATTGTGCTTTCATCTGTTTTGTCATGTTTGAAAAACTGTCTTTACTTATTATCTAACAAATTTAAATTACCACTTACAGCTTCCTGGTGCTCTGCAGTTTCAAGCTTTGGGCATTTTATTCTCACTGAT
Source organism: Mastomys natalensis (assembly GCA_021653895.1). Classification (NCBI taxonomy): domain Eukaryota; kingdom Metazoa; phylum Chordata; class Mammalia; order Rodentia; family Muridae; genus Mastomys; species Mastomys natalensis. Next base: position 491,491 of record JAJTUV010000385.1, read on the forward strand.
GTATGGTCAATCATAATAAATCAGCTACCCAACTTAATCTATCAAGCTATGGCAATTCTCATGGTTACTAATATTTAGGATCTCGATCATTCTCCTAATTATTGAATTCTCTCAATACTTAATTTTTCAATTTGAATCCATTTAGTTTTGGAACCCTGATTTTCTCATATGAAAATCAGTAGTAATCCATGAACTATGTACTGTGAATTGAGTATGCTTGGTCCATGGGAAGTGGCATTATTAGGAGATATGAATTTATTGGAAGAGTGTGTGCCCTATTGGAGAAAGTGCATTATTATGTAAGACTCCTAAGGTCAGGCTCTGGCTACTGCTAAATGAAAGCTTCCTCAAAGCTGCCTGCAAAAGACAGCCCCTTCTGCTACCTTTGGATCAATATGTACAAATCATGGCTCCTTTAGCACAGGGTCTGCTTATATGATGTTCTGCTTCCCAACATGATGATAATGAAATGAATCTCTGAAATTAATTGTAAGACAGTCTCAAATGTTTTTATAAGAGTTTTCTTAGTCATGGTTATTTTTCAGAACAATAAAAACCCAACTAGGACAGAAGTTAGTACCAGGGATTGGGGTATTGCTAACAGACCATATTTTTGTTTGAAGGAATGTGAGTTTGGGAACATTGGATTTAGAAAGTGGTGGAATGCTTGAAGTGAGGCATAATGGGCCATCATCGTAGAAATATAGAAGTGAGGAACATTGGTGCTGAGAGCAATTTGAACTGAGAAGGCCTGTCTCAAAGTGTTTCAGAAGACAAGCATGATAGTATGTGGCAAAGAGACTGTTTGTATGATATTTTGGTGAATAATGTGGCCGTTATTTTGCCCTAGTCTGAAGAGTCAGCATCAAGCTAAAGTGAAGAAATTTAAGTTAATTGTGTTAGCAAAGGAAATTTTGGAACAGCCTTGTATATAGTCTATTGTTTGGTTACTACAGTACTCTTATAAAGACTGTATGGATGAAAATGAACAAGCTGTAAAAGGAAAAAATATAAAAAGGATAGTTAATTTATTAAAGGGACACTAGGAAATGGAATGGAGCTGAGTCCTATGTTCAGTGAGAAAAACATATTAAGAGTTTGGGGAACTCAGGGCAAGATTTTACCCAGCTAAGATTATTGTTTATGTATTTCTATTTGTAAAAGAGATAGTTCTATCTGTAGGGTATACTTATTACCTGGTTACTGTTTGCATTTGGACAAAAAAAAATATGATTATGTGTCAAATTGATGAGGAATTGATTGTAATAGCTATTCCTGGTTCTCAACCTGACTATATTGGAGTAAGCTACAATCTAGAATTTATAAAGGTCTTGTGAAAAGTTTAAATAAGGCTTGGGTTCAGGGCTGGTAGAATAACCTTTAATCCCATAATTCCGGAGACACAGGCATGAAAATCTCTCAGTTCAAGGTCAGTCTACAGAGCAAGATCTAAGACATCCAAGTTTAGTCAATTGAAGGAATTGGAAAGCAGAAAGTTGGTGATATGATAGAACAGGGGGGCATGTTCAAGTCTCAATGAGCAGACCTTCATAGATTCAACCACTTGGCTATGGCTTTAGAGACAAGAACAGAAGGAATTACTGGGATAGTTGATGCTAGTTAGCATGACTTAATGAATTAGCAGTGATTAAGAAGAGACCAGCATCTCTGTGGTGAAATCTTCTGGGAAGTATTTTCTGAGAGCACAAAGCAGCTGTTTTTTAGAGATAGAAATCATCCTGGCACTCATATTTGGTATTGTGTAAGAATTACCCAAGTAGTAATGGTTGTAAGAGGATAAAAGTTACATGGACAGCAGCTGAGGCTTGGAACTGTGAGAGGCCAGAAAAGACCACTGGTGAACATGCAGCCTCAGTTGCTGTTGAGAGCCCAGATTTGAAAAAGGTATGCAAAGAAAGTGAGGCTTAGAAAGATGAGAGGTTTTGAGAGGCTATTTGTAGTCCTACTTGCAGTGCGTGGAAGAGGTCTAGATATTTCAGGTTCCAGTAGCATGGATGACCACCACCAACAGCAGCACCAGAGGTGTAAAGTTAACCAGAGTCTAAAGGGCTACATGGCTGAAGAAATGTCCCAAGCCATTTGGAGGACCCCAGAATATCATTTGTGGATCGCAGACATTGGAACAGAAGCTGTGAAATTGAAGTTACGTTGGAGAACCTAAGATATTGGACAATCTAGAGTCATGGGATACTTGCAAGAAGAGCTGCTAATAGGGAGAGGAACCAGACAAAGAGAGATAAGTGTGTTGCAGTCAAAAAACTGAAAGGAGTTGGACATCAGACATGGAGATGCAGCATTTGGGGTTTGCCCAACTTGTTTTTGGTCTTGCTTTGGTGCACTACTTCCACAGTAAGACATTTTGGAATGGTAGTGTATATCCAGTGATGTTGGAAGTATGTGAACTGCTTTTTTATTTTGATTTTACAGAGGATTGCAGTTAATTAATTGCATGAATTTCAGAAAAGACTTTGAACTTTGGTCTTTTAAACATTGTTGAGACTGTGATTTTATAAGGGGACTTTACAAGTTGGAATAAATAAGTTTTTCACTATACCATGTTGAGTTGTGACCCCTATAGATTGTCGTGTATGAACAAGTCTAAGGAGGGAGTGGAATGTGGTACTTTAAATATGCTTAGTCCATGGAAAGTTGCATTATTAGGAGTGTGGTATCATTGAAATAGGTGTGGCCTTTTTAGGGACTCCTATGCTCAGGCTCTGGCTAGTGTGAAATGAGACTCCTCTAGGCTGCCTCTGGATCAAGATATAGACATCTTGGCTCCTCCAGCACCAGGTCTACCTACATGATCCCATGCTTCCTACCATGATGAAAATGGACTGAAACTTTGAAATGGTAAGGCAACCCCAATTATCATTTTCCTATCTAAGAGTTGCCTGGTTCTGGTTCATGGTGTCCCTTCACAGCACTAAAACACTAGCTAGGAGAATATATATATATATATATATATATATATTCTGTTGGTGAAGAACTGAAATGGAACCATGCAAAGGCATAACATGCTAACATGTAACTCATACATCTGGTACAACATAAAACAACATAGAAGTTTCTTAATATGTGTCCTTATGAAAATCAAATAAAACATATATGCCAATATTTTAAATATGCTATTAGTTTATGGAACTTTTTAAAATGTTTTCATAGACTGAAAGAGCTAGACTTTAAAAAATTAGGTATTAAAGTTGTAAGGAAATAAAATGAAAAATTTGGAAATTATTTTTTCTGTCTACATGTTTCACCATTATTCTCACCAAAATTAACTACTGAGATAGAGCATTTAATATCAAGTAATTATATAAAGAAAATATAATTTGCCATTTTATTTATTTTTATTTTTTTATTTTTTTTTTTTTCCTTTTTTAATTTTATTTTTTTGCTTATTCACTTAATAAGCCGTTCCAGTCACCCCCCTCCCACAATCCTTCCCCATCTCTTCTTTTCTGAGTACCCCCTCCTCCTGTATCCCCCACCCTGCCACTTTAAGTCTCTGAGAGGCTAGGTGCTTCCTCTCCCATTGAGGCCAGATGAGGCACCCAGCTAGAAGACCATGCTCCATATACAGGCTGCATGTTTTGGGATAGCCCCCACTCCAGATGTTTGAGACCTACATGAAAACCAAGCTGCACATTTACAACATACGTGCAGGGAGGCCTAGGTCCAGCCCATGGAGGTAGATCTGTGTAGACTAGGTATGCTCCACGGTTGGTGATTCAGTCTCTGAGAGCTCCAAGGGTTCTGGTTGGTTTACTCTGTTGATCTTCCTGTGCAGTTCCTATCTCCTTGGGGCCCACAATCCTTCCGCCTATTCTTCTATAAGAGTCCTCAAGCTCCATCCACTGTTTGGATCTGGATGTCTGTATCTGTCTGAGTCAGCTGCTGGTTAGAGCCTCTCAGAGGACAGCTTGCCCCTGTCTGTTCTCAGGCTGGAGGTTTAGATCCTGGGAGCTCTGGTTGAATCTTTTGATAATCATTGTAAAAAGGACAAAAGCACCCTCACTTTGGTCTTCCTCCTTCTTCTTGAGTTTCATGAGGTTTATGCGTTGCATCTTAGGTATTGTGTGTTTTGGGGTTAATATCCGCTTATCAGTGAGTGCATACCATGTGTGTTCTTTTGTGATTGGGTCATCTCACTCAGGATGATATTTTCTAGCTCCATCCATTTGCCGAAGAATTTAATGAGCTCATTATTTTTAATAGCTGAGTAGTACTCCATTGTGTAAATGTACCACATTTTCTGTATCCATTCTTCTGTTGAAGGACATCTGGGTTCTTTCCACCTTCTGGCTATTATAAATAAGGCCGCTATAAACATAGTGGAGCATGTGGCCCTGTTGCATGTTGATATATCTTCTGGGTATATACCCAGGAGGGGTATAGCTGGGTCCTCAGGTAACACTATGTTCAATTTTCTGAGGTATCGCCAGACTGCTTTCCATAGTGGTTGTACCAGCTTGCAATCCCACCAACAATGGAGGAGTTTCCTCTTTCTCCACATCCTCGCCAACATCTGCTGTCACCTGTGTTTTGGATCTTAGCCAATCTGACTGGTGTGAGGTGGAGTCTCAGTGTTGTTTTCATTTCCATTTCCCTGACCACTAGGGATGCTGAACACTTCTTTAGATGTTTCTCAATCATTCAAGTTTCCTCAGTTGAGAGTTCTTTGTTCAACTCTCTACCCCATTTTTAATAGGGTTATTTGATGGTCTGGAATCTAGTTTCTTCAGTTCTTTGTATACCTTGGATATTAGCCCTCTATCAGATGTAAGGTTGGTCAAGATCTTTTCCCAATCTGTTGGTTCCCGCTTTGTCCTGTTGACCGTATCCTTTGCTTTACAGAAGCTTTGCAGTTTTATGAGATCCCATTTGTCAATTCTTGATCTTAGAGCATACGCCATTGGTGTTCTGTTCAGGAACTTTTCCCCTGTGCCCATGTGATCAAGTCTTTTCCTATTTTCTCTTCTATTAGTTTCAGTGTAGCTGGTTTTATGTGGTGGTCCTTGATCCACTTGGAATTGAGCTTTGTACAAGGAGATAAGTATGGATCAATTTGCATTCTTCTACAAGTTAACCTCCAGCACCATTTGTTGAAAATGCTGTCTTTTTTCCACTGGATAGTTTGAGCTCCTTTGTCGAAGATCAAGTGACCATAGGTATGGGGGTTCATTTCTGGGTCTTCTATTCTATTCCACTGATCCTCCTGACTGTCTCTGTTCCAATACCATGCCGTTTTTATCACTATTGTTTTGTAGTACAGCTTGAAATCGGGGATGGAGATTCCTCCAGAATTTCTTTTATTTTTGAGTGTTGTTTTCGCTATCCTGGGTTTTTTGTTATTCCAAATGAATTTTAAGATTGCTCTTTCTATCTCTGTAAAGAATTGAATGGGAATTTTGATAGAGATTGCATTAAATCTGTAGATTGCTTTCAGCAAGATAGCCATTTTTACTATATTAATCCTTCCAATCCATGAGCATGGGAGATCTTTCCATCTTCTGAGATCTCCTTCGATTTGTTTCTTCAGGGTGTTGAAGTTCTTGTCATACAGGTCTTTTACTTGCTTGGTTAGATTCACACCAAGATATTTTATACTATTTGTGACTATTGTGAATGGTGTCGTTTCCATAATTTCTTTCTCAGCCAGTTTATCCTTTGTGTAGAGGAATGCTATTGATTTGTTTGAGTTAATTTTATACCCAGCCACTTTGCTAAAGTTGTTTATCAGGCTTAGGAGTTCTCTGGTGGAAGTTTTGGGGTCACTTAAGTATACTAACATGTCATCTGCAAATAGTGATTTTACCCAGATATATTTGTAGCAGAGAATAGCCATAATATCATTGCGCAATAAGCCCTTGTCATGTGGAGATTAGATGCCCCAGCATATGAGGATGCTCGAGCAGTAAAGTGGGAGTGGGTAAGTGGGTAGAGGAGCACCCTCATAAGGCAAATAAGAGAGGGGATGGTGAGTAGGATAGAGGGTTTTGGAGGGATAACCATGAAGGGGAATATTAATTGAAATGTAAATGAATAAAATCATTAATTAAAAAAAGTTCTAGCAAACTGAATACAAAAACGTATCTAAACTATCATTTGTGATAATCATGTAGGCTTCATCACTGGGATGCAGCGATGGTTCAGTATATGGAAATCCATCAATGAAATTCAATATATAAAAAATTCAAAGAAAAAACAAAGACACGATCATCTTGTCAGATGCTGAAAAAGCCTCCAACAAAATAAAATATCCCTTCATACTAAATATTGGAGATATTAGAAATTCAAAATCCATAAATAAACATAATAAAAGCAATATACAACAAACCAATAAACAACATCAGACTAAATATAGAGAAACTTGAAACAGTCACACTAAAATTAAGGACAAGATAAGGCTGCCCACTCTCCCTCTATATATTCAATAAAGTACTCAAATTCAAGCAAGAGAAATTAGACAATAAAAGGTGATCAAAGGGATACAATTTGAAAAGGAGGCAGTAAAGCTATCACTATTTGCATGTGATATGATAGTATACATAAGGGCCCCCACAAGTTCTACCAGAGTACTCCTACAACTGATACATAACTTCAGCAAAGTCACTGGATATAATATTAACTGTAACAAATCAATAGCATGCCTGTACTTAATGTACACATGGGCTGGGAAAGAAATTAGGGAAATGACACACTTCACAATAGTCACAAATAACATAAAATACCTTGTTGTGATTCTAACGAAGCGAGGGAATGATCTGTATGACAAGAATTCTGAAGAAAAATAATCAAAGAAGGCTTTAGATTTTGGAAAGACATCCTATGTACATGGATTGGCTGGATTAATATAATAAACATGGCCATCTCTTACCCAAAGCTATCTACAGATTCAATGCAATTCCCATGAAAATTATAACTCATTTATTCATATAGATAGAATGAGCAATACTGAAATTCATCTGGAATAACAACAACAACAAAAAGCAGAATACCAAATAATATTCTCAACAAGAGAATTTCTGGGTTCTTCAACATTCCTGATATCAAGCTCTACTAAAGAGCAATAGTGATAAAAACTGCATGGTATTGGTACAAAAACAGGCAAATAGATTAATGGAGTAGAATTTAAGACTCAGAAATGAACCCACACACCTATGGTCACTTGATCTTCAACAATGATCCCAAAACTATCCAGTGGAAAAAAGACAGCATTTTCAACAAATAGTGCTGGTTCAACTGGTGGTCTGCATGGTTTATTCTTATCTCCTTGTACCAAGCTCAAGTTCAAGTTGGTAAAGACCCTTCATAAAACCAGATACACTGAATCTAATAGAAGAGACAGTGGGAAAGATTCTAGATCATATTGTCAGTCAGGGAAATTTTCTGAACAGAGCACCAGTGACTCAGGCTTTAAGATCAACAATTGATAAATAGGAGCTCATAAAATTTCAAAGCTTCTGTAAAGCAAAGAACACTGCCAATATGAAACAATTGCACCCTACAGATTGGGAAAATATCTTTACCAACCCTACATGTGATAGAGGGCTAATATCTAATATATACATATAACTCAAGAAGTTGGACTCCAGAGATTCAAATAACTCTATTAAAAAAAGAATTCTCAACTGAGGAATCTCAAATAGCTGAGAAGTACTTAAAGAAATGTTCAAAATCTTTAGTCATCAGGGAAATACAAACCAATACGACCCTAAGATTCCATCTCACACCATTCAGAATGGCTAAGAACAAAATCTCAGGTGACAGCACATGCTGGCGAGCATGTGGAGAAAGAGGAACACTCTTTCATTGCTGGTGGGCTTTCAAGCTTTACAAACACTCTCAAAATCAATCTGGTGGTTCCTCAAATAATTGGAAAGAAATCTACTTGATGATCCAGCTAAACTACTCCTGTGCATATACTCAAAAGATGCTCCAACATATAATAAGGTTCCATTATATTTATTGAAGTCTTATTTATAATACACAAAAGCTGGGAACAACCCAGGTGTCCCTCTACAGAAGAATGGCTGCAGAAAATGTGGTACATTTACACAATGGAGTAATACTCAGCTATTAAAACAATGACTCACAGAAGCAGGGGGAATGGATTGGGATAGGGGGATCCTGGAGGAGAAACTGGGAAAGGAAATAACATTTGAAATGTAAATACATAAAATATCCAATAATAAAAAACAGTGACTTAATGAAATTTAACCGCAAATAAATGGAACTAGAAAATATCACCCTGAGTGCAGTAACCCAATAACAAATGAGCACACATTGTGTGCATTCACTGATAAGCAGATGTTAGCCTAAAAGCTCAGAATACCACTATACAATTCAAAGACCACATGAAGTTTAAGAAGAACACAGGCAAAAGTGTGGATGTTTCAATCCTACTTAGGAAGGGGAACAACATTATCATAGGAGATAGAAGGAGGGCGGGACCTGGAAGGGACAGAGAAGGGGGAGGATGGAAAAGGGAGGCACAGGATCAGGTATGAGAAGAGACAGAAGAGAAGTATAGAGGGTCAGGAAATTGAACAGACACATGTAGTCATTGTGAGGTAGGGAACTTTAGGTAGCCACGAGAACATCCCAGATGCCAGGGATACAAGAGGTTCAGAAGACTCAATCACAATGATATTACTGACATTAAGTAAATAATAACATTAGCTGAAAGAGGAGATAGAATCTGTAGAGATCATCGCCATAGATAGGCATAGCTCCCAGTTGAGGGATGGGGCCACCCGTCCTATCTCAAATGATTTAATCCAAAACTGTTCCCATCAAAAGGAAAAGCACAGACAAAAAATGGAGCAGAAATTGAAGGAAATCTCATCCAGAAACTGCCCCACCTAGGTATCCATCCCACTTCCAGATACCAAACCCCAATACTATTGCTAATGCCCAGAAATGCTTGCTGAAATGTGTCTGTTATAGTTGCTACCTGAGTGGCTCTGCCTGCACCTGACCCAGATACTCAGAATCAACCACAAGGTCCCCAATGGAAGGATGGGAAGAACTGAAGGAGCTAAAGGAGATTACAACACCATATGGAGAACAACAATATCAACTAACCGACCACCTAGAGTTCCCAGGGACTAAACAACTAATCAAAGAGTACACACGAAGGGACCAGTGGCTCCAGCTACATATGCAGCAGAGGATTCCCTTGTCTTACATCAATGGAAGGTTAGGGCCTTGGTCCTGTGGAGGCTTAATACTACAGCATAAGAGGATGCTAGAGTGATGAGGTGGAATGGGAGATAGATGGGAGAGCACTCTCATACAGCAAAAGGGGAGGTGGGATGGGATGGTGGTTTGCAAGGGGAACAGGGAAGTAGGACTATGTTTGAAATGTAAATAAATAGAATAACCACCTAAAAACAAAGAAAAAGAGAAAGTGAAATTTAAAGTACTATTATCCTTTAAGGATAATTCAACATAGGAACACATGTTTATGTATAAGCATCATATGCATATATATCATATACATATACGCACAGAAATATACATATACATACACATACATCATATACATCTTATATGGGCATTTTGAATCTGGGCTACAGATGCACTCAAGGAATTAGAAGGCAGAGTTCTAGTATTGAGAGTTGGGTTCCAAATCTCTACAGTTTTCATTCAGGAGACATATTGAGGTACAGTTCCAACTATAACTGTAGTAGTTAGAAAAGAGCTAAATTTCAGGTTCCACGAACCCTGACTGGAGGACTGTCATGCTTGTCATGGGCCATCATAGGATAAGCTAATAACTGCAAATGATCTTCCTCAGATGATATTGCCTCAAATAAAATCTATGACAATGCTTTGGTAGGCAAGGCCTAGAAAAAAATCATTTAAGAAAGATTTCCACTATTAATATGCTTTTCCTATTATTATTAAACATATCACAATCACTATGTATTAGCCAACTCCTTTTGAGAAGATCTCTGCAGATCATGTAGTGATTCCCTGTAGACAAATAGATGACTTTTTAATGATCATACTATAAGAATTCCTAAAATTATATCAGTATTTATTAAGTTCTTTTATAGTGTCACTGTTATTAGATCCATTTTGGATAGTCAAAACTGCAATGACAACTCTGTCAGTCTCCCATATGTCACCAATTAATTGCTTCTAGATAGTATCCACAATTTCTACTACTCAGAGCACATTCCAAGAGGTTGAAAACCATTAACGAAAGATCATAAAAAGGACCTAATGGAAACTAATGATTTATTATAGGTGCTAGGACAGAAGATAAAATGACTGGGTTTATCTATATAAAACCTCACTAATAACTTTGTTATTGTTTTCAACTCCCAATGTACCCATGGAGCTGTTACAGATAATGAACGTTTAGCAAGATAATTATCACAAATTGTTATGCTTGTAAATATTCTCTGTTGTAAACTTATTTTTAGATTCATAATATGAATTTATGTAAACTTGTGATGAACTTTTTACTATGTGCTATGTATTCTGAAAGATGTATAAGTGCTGCAAAAAAAAGAGAAGAGACAGAATTGATATGAGAACATTTAGACAGAATAATTTTTAGATAGATCTGAACAGAACTTTTTAGAATAAAACTGAGGATAATTTTTTTAGTCAGAACAGAAGAGAATCTTTTAGACAGAACTAAACTAAAGAAGAACTTACTAGTATAGGCATCGCCATTTGCTTAGAAGACCTTTTTCCATCCTTTTACTCTGAGACAGTGATTGTGTTTGTTATTGAGGTGTGTTTCTTGTATGCAGCAAAAGTCATTGAGGATAAAAGCATTATTGTGACATAAGAGTAAGAGGAACGAACAAGATTAGAAGGAGAATGCATATTGTAATAACTTAGAAACTATAGGTAACATAAAAAGCTAAGAGAGCAATGTGAAGAATGAAGAGGGAAAGACGAAATAAGAAGAAGCTGCAGAGAGAGCATAAGTAGCAGGCATGCTTCTCCTTACCATGGGAGAGAACAGATCTTTTCTTAATAACAAGGCAGGCTTAGTCTTATTAAAGAAATAAAGCTATATATATATATTAGAATTTAATTCATTTAGCATTAAAAGGATAGAAGCTTTTGCTTTCTCTATGCAATAAAAATTGAACCTAAGACAGAAGTGCATTGCTCTTGATAATGCATATTCCATGAGAAGTAAGGAAGGCATTCTTGTCAGAATGACCTAAGACAGGCTCAGTCTTGTTAATGAAATAAAAAAATGAGGGAGAGGCAGACAGCATTTGGGGCTGCTTGGCAAGAATCTGAAATGTTCCAAGGACAATTAAATGGGCTGCTTGTCAGGAATATGACATTGACCAAGGACAAGGAAATAGGCTTCAGGCAGGAATCTGACTTTAGGCTAGAACAAAATAGTAATTTCAGGCAGGAATCTAAATTTTACACTAGAACAAGGAAGTAGGCTTCAGACATGAAAATGACTTTGGACCTAAGACAAAAATCTTACCCTCTTTCAATGCTCTTTCCCATTCAATGCCTCAAGGAAAACCTACAAGGACAACCTCGTTGGAGCTAACCTCCAGCACGTGCTGGTATCATAGTTACATCCATTTCCTCAACTTGGCCATGGTTTGGTTTTTATCTGTTTTTAATTACAACTTGCCTCCAATATAACCTTACAAAACATTTACCATATAATTAATTTCTGCATTAAAATATGGTGTCCAAATAAATTTTAAGTTTTGTAAGGAATGCACTTGAATGTTCTACAGGAATAGTTTCCATCAGGGTTTTTGAATTAATTCCTTATTTTGTTTCATTAATTAAGTCATAAGTTTGTAGGTGTCATAGAGAGGTACTTACAGTTGGATTATTTGTATAAAGATTGGAGCTTTTATATGCAATTATGTATCTTAAATATGTTATAAAATGATATGGACTTGGATATCTTCTTTTATTGCTTTATAATTTTAATGATTAGTAATTTAAAATAAAAATAAATTATATTCTACTTAATATCTTCAGTGGGACAGATTTGAATACTTTCCCAATTAATTAATTACTTAATTGATTTACTATACATTTGAATCACAGTCACACTCTTTCCAGTTCCCCCCACATATTACCCTTCCCCTTTTCCTTTGTGAAGGGGAATCCCCTTCCATAGGGCAATTATTCACCCTGGGATATCAAGTCACTGCAGACTCTAGGCACATTCCCCCACTGAGGAAAGACAATGAAGCTCAGTTACAGGAACAGGATTCACAAGCAGGCAACACAATCAGAGTAAGCCACGTTTCAGATTTTGGGAGTCTCAAATGAAGACAAAATTGCACATCTGCTACATATGCATGAGAAGCCTAGGTACATGCCATGTATGCTTTTTTGATGGTAGTTCAAAAGAGTGGAACATTTTTATAATACTCTTGATTTAAATTGTATTTAATTTATTGGTGATTTAACTATCCAAAGGGTATTATAACACTATACATAGGAAATTTAGTATTAGTTGTGCAAATATGTTTCAAATTTCTCTAAGTTATTCTAGAAAATACAAACTAGTGTAATGAGATCATAAAGTCAAAAAATGACTATGTATTATATTTAGAGATGCATTGATTATAAATGATATAAGTCAAAAGAACTGGTTAGTATAATTATTATCATTTTAATTTGGAAATTTCTGTATTTACAGAATTGGTTTTGAAACAATAAATTTTTCAACATAATTACATACCCTCAAGAAAGCCTTCTCCATTACATTTTTGTCATATGAATATGCTACGGTAAAAAAAACATAACTATTATTAACATTTTAAAAGCTAAGTATTTCATACAAATACTAAAAAAAAATCAAGTTTCTTTTATGAGTATGGGTGCCTTTGCATTTAGGGCATAGATGTTCAGAATTGAGACTTTCTCTTGGTGGATATTCCCTTTGATGAATGTGAACTGTCCTTCCTCATCACACTTGATAACTTTTGATTGTAAGTTTATTTTATTGGATATTACAATGGCAACTCCAGCTCGTTTCCTGGGACCATTTGCTTAGAAGACCTTTTTCTATCCTTTTACTCTGAGACAGTGACTGTGTTTGCTATTGAGCTGTGTTTCTTGTATGCAGCAAAATGTTGAATCTTGTTTGCATATCCAGTCTGTTGGTTTGTGTCTTTTTATAGGTGAGTTGAGTCCATTAATATTGAGAGGTATTAAAGACAGATGAATGTTGGTTCCTGTTATATTTGTTTTTATAAAGCACAAGCTTTATGTGCTTGTGGTTTTCTTCTTTTGGCTTTGTTGTGAGATGCTTAATATCTTGTCTTTTTTAAACAGATGCAGCTTCTTATTAGTATTCAAGATTATAATCATTCTCAGATGGATAAAAATAAAATGAAAAACCTACATGACAAACTACAATATTTACTATTAAATGTTATTGTGAAATTTGAAATATTTTGACAATTTTAATTAAATTACTTTAAAATATGAGTATTAAATATCAAACAAGCATATTAAACTCCAAATTCCAGCAGAGACATGCACACTTTATGATTACTTTTCTTAACGAAGTGTTCTTCAATTAGTCTACATACATTAAAATAAGGTTTGAACTTTTGAAATAATAATAACTAGCATCATCTTACTTGAATGGATAATTAAACCTTATAGATTGATTATGAAAATATAAATAATAGTTTATCCAATTAAAGCATTCCTGTTTACATAAAGAATTGCATTCTATAACCTTGAGAGATCTAAGCTAATTAATTATTGACTTCTACTCAAACACCATTTTTTCAAAATGAATAACAACTGCAATTATTATATTTATGCTAATTTATATTAATTAAAGTACATTTAATTGAAATATTTATGTCCATTCATTACAAAATAGAGAATTAATTCCCACAAAAGTAAACATTGTTTTTAACAATTATGAATACTATTTATTGATAAAGTATAATTATGATATTAAAAATATTCAATATAATATATTTAATATATAATATTAAAATATAAATATAATATTCTGCTTACTATGACAATGGAGAACAACTAAAGTTCCAAAAAATTTTGGAATATAATATATCTACATAAAAGCCTAACACAGTTATTAAAGAAATATTGTTTAATACATATCACTTATGGTTTCTGTAACACATGTATATAAATGTGTAAATATTGATATATTCATGCATATAAATTCATAATATATACACATATAAATATATTTATACATATAAATTCATATATATATAAATTCAAATATAGACATAGATAATGTATATAAATATATATATTTATATATGTATATTTATATGTGCATATATATGTACATAGAAACACAGACACATGCACACACACATATATAGATATATACATCTATCTATCTATCTATCTATCTATCTATTATTATATATATAAAATAAACTGCTTTTGTACTTAATCTTAAGAATTGACAGGTTTACGTCAGATTGTGCTTTGAAGATACAGGTAATAGTGTTATAAAAATTATTGTACCTTGAATATGAAGTATCAATAATTAGGAAGCTGAGAGATGATTACTTGTTCTCAGCTCACTTTTTCTTTATTCAGCTTAATTATATTTGGTATCTAGGTCATGTACATTCAGGGTAGACTTCTCTTCCTCAGTCAATCTTTCTTGGTAAAGAATTCATATATATGCCAATATTGTTGCCTCCTAGTTGATTCTAAATTTATTCATAGTGACTAACACATTGATAGTCACAAATACACTATATGCAAAATAAAGCTAGGAAACAAAATTCCATTTAACAGGTCTGATTCACCATGTTAATACTTTTCTAATTTAAAAATAGCATATATATATATATATATATATATATATTAAAAATTATTGATTACAATCTACATCATTATAAATGTAAGTTGTTGCTTAATATATAATAATTAAATCTTGTAGGGGCAGTTCTGATGCTAAGATTCTGGTCCCCAACTGCTTCTTGATCTGTCAGTAAAGAAAGCCACGGGTTATTGCTGGGTTGAAGGTACAGAAGGGACATTCATATCCCTGGATGAAAAGGGAGTCACAAGGAAGGAGAAAGAGAGTTTTACCATGCTTCTGGTGGAGAAGGGTTGAAGAGCCATGTGAGATCTCAAAGCAGAATGGCCATACAGGTTACTTCTACAGGTAGGTAGTCAGTGGAGTTTAGCAACTAAAGTTTAGGGCAAGTGTGAGGTAGGTTTGGGCCGGTAGTGTAGCCCATTTCTGAAGCTTAGGTGGGGTACAGAAGAACTACTTAAAATAAAATCTAGAGAAAATATTAGATAAGACATTACAGTAACTTAAGAGCTAAAATATCATATCAACTGAATAAATGGCAATGAAATATATTGATTTATCAATGACTAGTGAGCAGATAAGGCTTCCTCCCAGTCAAGAAAGAGAGCAAGAGAGAAAGAAAGGAAGTTGAGATTAAGCACAGGGGAAGATAGTCCAGAAGAGGTCATGAGAAAATAACTCAAGCAGAGAAAGTTGTAACATACAAGTATCTCAGGATTTTAGCTGTGATGGATCTAGACTATATAAAAAGATTAAAATATAATTCTCCTCAATTGTTTTGCCATAATGATTGGAAAATAAGTATAATAAATAGTCCAGTCTCAATTACTCAGGGGCTAGCTGGGTAAAAGGAAAACTATAACACATTTATTAAAAAATCACTAACAGCTATGTTCCTCAATGATTATTGAAATACTTTTAAAATAGCAACAGAAAGCCAGTCTTTGAAACTAGCTATAGAATTGCTAAAATATCATACTTGCATAAAATCAATAATTAATAATTTTTGAAAACATAAAGAAGAGAAATAATAAATGAATTACTTGTTTTTTTAACTTCATACTATGCAGGCAACTGTGCCCATGCCCCTTTTCTGCCCTGAGTCTGTTGGCCACCAGCCTGAAGGAAAAAAGTGAGAAAAGCCAGAGAGCATGGTTCAGACAACCATGAGTTTGGATGGAATGACCTCCAGAAACCATTGCAACAAGATGAATCTTCTTTATTGTTTCAGGGATAGGGTATTATGAAGGCTTTTTTAGGGGTATTGTGGAAAAGGCAAATTGGTCTTCCCATCAACAGAACAGGAAGTGTAGATTGGTTATACTACTGCATTTAATTATCATGTGGGAGAAAAACCACTGTGGGACCTGTGTGCTGAGTTATAGAGTCTGGCAGAGAGCACTGTTCAAGATCATATTTCAGACAAGGCTAGACAAGGCCAGACAAGGCCAGACAAGGCCAGCCTCCTGTATTCAGGAACACTCTCCAGACAAAAGCAGAGGCAGGGAATAGCTCTTGAGAAAAGAAGTTCCCAGTTTGCCTGAAACTCAGAAAGCTATCTGATTATGTGGGACTTCTACCTTAATAAGAATGTTTCCCAACACCTAACAATCTGAAATATATGTCCACAGGCTTTATTCTAGTATTCTGGTTTAATAATAATGGGCACAAGTGATAAAGTAAAATACATTTATATCAGGAAGATAAATTTTTAAGTATCTTTGAAAAAGTATCATGTCACATATTGCTACTGTGAGTTTTGTATACTAAATTTTTATTATTACATACATGTACTCATATATTTTGTAGTAGGCTTTTAATATCATCTGTCTGCTTTTGTTTTTAAACTCTGATCCTTAGCCCTATAGTTTTCCAACTGTAAATCCATTGGCCTGAACTCTTTGAGAGTAATATTTGCCATATCTTGAACAAGCCTTTTGAGTAGAAATATAAATAAGGCTTCAAAAATGTCATTTGCTCTTATTCACAGCTGTGTTCCAGTGCCATAAGCCATTAAGTAGTAGAACAGAACTAATAAATTTAGAGTGAGATTGCAGAATATAATTTTTGTTCTTTTATAACTTCAATATTATAAAGGCATATGCCCACTCACCTATGTGTGAAACATAAGACATCCAAAGAAAGGATTCTACACTATCGAGGTTGATGCAGAGTTTACACAAGAGCCTAAGTGAGAGGTTCTAGGAGCATATATAATTCAAAGGCATCTGTATTGATGAAAAGCCCACTTCAACCTAGGTAACAAAAGCTTTCCCTAGCACTTCAAAGACTGTTCTTGCCACATGCCAATCTTTAATACTTTAATAAACTCTGATGGAGAAAATATGATTTTCTGAGATTTTTTAAAATTATGTCAGTAATCTCATGATTCTTATTCTCCTCTTACCTCATTCTAGAAGGGCATTAGGAAGAAGCAGAAACAAAACAATAGTCATGGAGTTTTATTTTTCTACACTTTTTTGGTGAAATCTAATTGTGTCATATACTCATTTATCATATTTATTTGCAATTATGTGATAGAAAAAAAGACACTAAAATAGATGTAGAGAAAGAAATGAAAAAAATGAAGAGAAAAATTGAAACATGGTGATACATAAAAGATATTTAAGCACAGTAATGAAACCCTAGAAAAATTGAGGCAGGAAAAAAATTAGTGTAAGACTAGCCTTGGTGATTTAGCTATGTAGTTATTTAACAGCCTGCAATACTTAGCAAGACCTTGTCTCACAAAGCAAAAGGAAAACCAAAACGAAACAAATAGAAACAACAAAACTGTATCCCCAAAACATGTCTAGAGAGAATATTTTATATTGAAATATAATTGTGTCCTCCATTATTTCAGTAAGAAGTGCTAAAGATGGATTAATTTTTCTACTATGAATTTGGTGGCTTAGAGTTAGGTCATTTTAATTACCTTTAACTATCACTTAGTAATATGACTTCATAACTAATCCATGAAAAAAGAAGCCATTTTATGCAAATTATAAATATTTTAGACATCATAAATACTTTCTGAAGAAGAGTTAAGATTTTCCCTACATACATACTACTATGTTGACTATATTTCCTCACTACCCATGTATTTTATTCAACAAGATTACTTTTCTTAAGGATCAGAGGGTTGAACTTTAAGTTTGAAACATTACAAGATTCAGATAAAGCTTGCCATGGGCAACAAAAGACACAGGTCTAAATGTTATTAAATTAATCTCTAAAATCTAACTGATGAAATACAGTCATCTTATTCCATTGAAAAATATGTGTCCAAGATCAACAGTATTCTAGTTTAATGTTAGGAAGGATCTCGATGAATGGCTTTTGTAAAAGCCATCAATAAGAAAATTATAGTACCTAATCAACTATGGAAGCTAAATAAATACAATATATTATTTATTTTAAGAGATAAAGTTAAATTCAAAACAGACCATGCATGAAAAGAAAGAAAAAAGGCACAAAAGATAGATTCTTTGCTTGTTTAGATTCATATATTCACAAATCTTTGTATTGAAGCTATGTATTATATCTAAAATGAATTAAATTTACTCTATTAATTTTCCTTTTCTATGTGTTTGTTACTGTGCCAATTAGTCTAATTCTGATTTGTGATTTGCAGTGTCAGTTTATATATACAGGAGTCACAACATAAAAGGAATTTCAATACAGCATGCTTACAAATAGCCTTGTATTTAATATATGAACAACATTTCAATTCTCCTCTTCATTGTATGTTTATTAAAATTTTGCAGAGTAACATAAAATTCATAAGTTTAAAATTTATGTAAGTTGTATTATTATCAAATGCATAAATATTCAAAAATATTTTAATAGGTCATATAGAAAGGAATTTTAACCGGCAGCATGGCTACTCTGGCAAGGGATCACATCCAAAGACCTTCTAGATTTCAGTGTGATCCAGCTGAAATGACACATATTTAAGCACTTAGGCTTGAATATAGACATGTCCATAGTACTCCTCTTTATTCTCAGAAAATGAAGTAAATTTAGTTAAGAAAAGGAATCAGCTATGGCCAGACAAATCACAAAAGTCACAAATCAGGAAAAGATTTGATAGAATGCAGATATTCCCTGAATTACAGTATAATCCGGTTGGAATAAAGACATTTTTCCAGTATACACTTTTAATTCCTAACTATGAATGTAACATTAGTTTTTAAAAGGAAGCAGCCATTTTTTAAGGTGGCATGTAATTGAGGAGCAGACAAAGTGACAAAATGGTGAATCAGCGAAAATTTTGACAGATTGAGTATCCAAATCACACATGAATGGCACAGAGAAGAGCACCTATTTAAGAGCAGAAAAGGAGGGAGAAAAGGAGATGGAATGAGAAAAAGGGTGTGTGGTGTGGTGTGTGGTGTGTGGTGTGTGGTGTGTGGTGTGTGGTGTGTGGTGTGTGGTGTGTGGTGTGTGGTGTGTGGTGTGTGGTGTTGGTATGTTTCTCTGGCAGTTCTACCTGGACAGTTTTACAGACATAAGTTAGAGACAAAAATAAACTAGACAAAGGTGAAGAGAGAATGAGGCTGGCAGCTTCTAGGCTTAGGCCTAGGAATAGATAGAACAGATGAAGAAACTCTTTGGCCTCAGCACAAGCTCTGTATTCACACAGCTCTCATCTCATCAACTTAGGAAATAGAAGCTACATTTATAGTCAGATAAATGATTGAGGAAGAGAAGTTGTTTTTCCTCTTTTTGCTAATATGGAGAGATTTAAAAGATGTTCACTTAAAGTATGAACTACTAAAGACAAAGGTAAAAGGGGGTGGAGGTCTGTGATTAAATTATAACTCAAATAAATTATAATATTTTACATTAAGTTTAAAAACATGTTCAAAAAGAAAGAAAAAAGAAAAAAAAACAGAGAAATGTTCCCTCTTCTGGAAAGCAGCATTCAGTATGTTGTTATCGACATTTAATCAAAGCCATTGGATATAATCACTCATAGTAGTCTAGTGATCTCAGATTCAATAGTCAATAGCAATGTGGCATCTTATATGAAATATGTAGATATAATTTACCATATGATTAAAAGCATATTGAATTGAAAGTGCTTTTAACAGGATAAATATGGTGGTCAACACAGGTTCAGTTGAAGTTAGATAACTGATAGAGAAATATTCAACAGTTCGATCAAGTGCTAAGTTGGAAATCTAAAATTTACCTAGACCATTTTTGCATGGCCTTACTTCTCTTGAATACTATCTATATTACTCATTGTGCACTTTTAAATGTGATTCTTCATAGGATATTTGTTTCTTTTTACATTCTCTTATGACCAACAAATCCTTCAAAAGCTGACATTACTCTACCTTTGCCAAATTATTCACACTTATTGACTGATCATTACTTCAGCAATCCTCCATATAATTTATTTTCTTATCTTTATATTGGCTCTAGTAAAATACATTTTTGACATATGTGAGTTATAAAGTCTTCTGAGAAATATTTTCACATTGAAAAAAATTTCAAAGTGCATTCATGAAATTCAGACATGTCTTGGAGTAACAGAGTCAAATAGGTAAAAGAATTAGTGTACTAAAGTTGCCTGACATTTTATATCAATTGTCAGGCAAGTCTTTTCTAATCTCCACCACACTCTATTTAATTACACAGAATGTTGGTTTAGCTGGTTACAATTTGATTTTTAATATTTTGTTATTTGTTACAAAAATTAATGAGATTTTTATAGTACTTTGAATAATCTTTGCAAATTATATTTTAGAAAACTCTAAAACGTGCAAAATCATGAAAACTTAGAAATAATTGATTCATCAATTGGAGGGTATTTAGGTTCTTTAAATACCCTAGTTTTTATTTACATGGAGGCAATGAAAATAGATGAACAAGTATTTGTGGAATATGAATTCAAATTCCTTGTCATACGACAATGAGTGTCTTAGCTGTGTCATATGTTAATATATTTTTAGTTTTTTTGAGAATTCTCTACATAGAATACTTTATTAGGCACCCCACTTTGCATTCCCTCCAAAATAAATAAGATTTTCTTTTCCTCATTTCAAATACACACACACACACACACACACACACACACACACACACACACATACACATGTGCACCCAAAGACATTATATTTTAGAAAACTCTAAAACGTGCAAAATCATGAAAACTTAGAAATAATTGATTCATCAGTTGGAAGGTATTTAGGTTCTTTAAATACCCTAGTTTTTACTTACATGGAGGCAATCCAAAGACAGAATATTTATTAATGTTGTTTATTCAATAAATATATGTCAAAAAGCATAAGGTTTTATCACTCAATAAATCTCTATTCTAGTAGTATTTTAAAGTTTAAATATTTATGCATACATATACAGTCTATAAACCTATGATATTAAGCCAAGAAATATCACTCAAATGTGTTTACTTTTTATCATGTTGGAGATATAAGTTAAAGATACACCTGGTTCACTTTATTTTTCTCTTTTCATTCTCTTTCCTAGCATGGATAGCACAAATGATAGATACATACACAAACTGGTTCAATCCTACATATAAGTTAATGAGCATACCAAATATAAAGTTGAATTTGTTATGGAATTGCTTAACTATATTGTGTTTTTAAAAACATTCATTATCAGAAGGCCACAAAGAGATTTTCCTTGTGTTTAGTCACATTACCTGTTTATAGAAACATTTGGTAATTTGAAGAAAAATGGGTATTTATTTATCTGTATTAAATATATATACACATATATTCAATTAGAATACTGTGTTAGTGAATTTTCTTTTCTTGGTAGAAGGTTTAGTATCTCAAATATTCAAAAGTGTAAATATATAATTATGGAATATTCTCAGACAACAATAGCTTGTGCTCCCACTATAACATATGGCTATTGTGTGGTGTGCTGTTACTACTGCCTTTGCAATTACTGTTGTGTTGAAAGCACTAAATATGTTGTCATAACAGATTAATTGTTCTCTGTTGTGTAGTCTCTATGTTTTTCATTCTCTTTGTTATCAGTTCACTATATGGGTTCTTCAGTTTTTGTATGATTGATCAGTTAGGCTATCTCTTTTGAAGTTGATTTGCACGTTTTTTTTTATTTTTTTGCAGAAATCAGTAACTGGGACAGTTTGATTCACCTGTGCATTTGATTTGTTAAGACATGAATATCTCCGTTAATAAAAGATTTTTCCCTGGTCAGATTTAATTTTATAAGTTTTATTGGTAACCATGGTTTCTCATTCCCAGTATATGCATAAGTCTAACCACATCTCTATCTGAATATCATTGAATGTTTCCATTCTAATGTCAAGACATCCTTATAGCATATTGGTTGTCCTAGTCCTCTCTTTTATCCATAATACAATCACTTGGCTGCTATTGTTGCTTGTTCACCAACATTAAAAAAAATTTAGACTTAAGAAGGCATTATTTGATTGGTTCCTAGGGACTTTTTTGTTTAATAAGCATCTCTTTTAAGGTAAGATTGACTCTTTCTATAACTGCTTGTCTTGTCAGTTTTCATAGCATACCAGTAAAATGCCTTTTATTGTAATATGTAAATAATTAGTTCATTTTATTGGATACATATGTGGGAACATTATAACTTTTAATTTGTGCAAATATTCTCAAAATTGACATTAGTTCCAATATGTGTGTAATAACACAATCAGTTGTTTCAGAATTTCAAGTGATTTCCCATTGAAATTCTGAGTATGTGTCAATGGTATGGTGTATATATAATTGTTTTAAAATTCTGCAAAATAAAAAAATATCCATTCACTAAGTATCATTGTTTTGGTTCCTCTAGGATTATGACCAGCAGTTAATGGAGTTTGGTTGTATGGAGAATATGCAGAATTTTTACTCCCTCCCCCTTTGACTTGCTGCCAAGTGATAGAAATTTCTTCTTCAACTCTTTTCCATCAATATGATGTTTTTCATGAACTTTTGAGCTTACTCATACATATCCTTTTAGTAATTAGTCAATTTCATTATTTCCTTGGGCTAATGGATCTGGCAAACCTGTATGAAACCAAATTTGAGTAATGTGTAATTAATTGTTTCTACTTTTGATGGCCTGTTGCAATTGTACAAATTATAAAGTTAATTCAGAATTATCAAGAACATATTCATTAACATTTATATGCAAAACAATTCTTTCTGCATATAAAGAGTCAGTAATTATGTTAGGAGATTCAGGATAATCTAATAATACAATAATGATTGCATACCATTTTAATTTTTTTTTTTTTTTTGGTTTTTCGAGACAGGGTTTCTCTGTGTAGCTCGGGCTGTCCTGGAACTCACTCTGTAGACCAGGCTGGCCTCGAACTCAGAAATCCGCCTGCCTCTGCCTCCCAAGTGCTGGGATTAAAGGCGTGCGCCACCACCGCCCGGCCCCATTTTAATTTTTAACTGAGGTATATGGACTTTTACTAACCTTGCTTACTTTTCTCTGACTTATAACCTACAATCTCTGTCTTCTTTTGATCCATATAAAATTTAGGTGCCATTGGAACTGGTGTTTTCTTTACAATATAGGGAAGAATACAATTAGTTCTTTTTATAAATTATATACATTTGCTTTTTGGATATTTGTTATTAATTTCATCCAAGTAGTTACTCTTTGCTAATCTTCATTCATCACCCATAATTACATAATCTCAGTCTGTGTAAAAGATACTACAATTTCATATGAATCTGTTCCTAATAATTGATGCAGTCTTACACTCATATTTATAATTAACTCAGAAATCTTTTCTATATATACCTTTGATTTTTTTACCTTGTTTATGAGCTAAGAAAATCCATTACATAATACTTTTTGCCTCCACATAATGAGTCCAGTAGGAAAATGAGTTAAAGGCAAATTGAACAAAATATGAGCAAGTTTAGGATGAATTCAATCCACATACACATCTTGCAGAGTTTGTTCTACAGCAGTTATCTCTTTCTGCTGCACCTGTAAACCATCTGAAACTAGTTAAATTTGAATCTCCTTGTAATGTTTGAAACAAATTACTTAATTCATTTGTATTTAATCCAACTATAGATCTCAGCCAGTTAATATCTCCCAATTTTGAAAATCATTAATTTTGCAATTGGTCTCTATGGATTTGTTCCTTTTGTGGTCAAATCTTTTTAACTCAAGTTACTAAGTGAATCTCTTCTTTTCTCTTTCTGGAGCAATTTGAAACCATTAGCATGGCAGAAATCTTTGTGACACCTTCAACATATTCTCTAAACCATTTGTATCAGAATCAGCTAGCAAAATATCAACTTTATAATAATAACTGATTGAGGAAATTGCATAAAAGTTATTTTTAATGATAGTTACACAAAATAATGACATAAATTAGGACTCTTGAACATTTCCTATGGATGTACCTTCCCATAGTATCTCTTTAGTATCTCTTTAGTGCAACATTGTTATTCAGAATAGGTACTGAGAAAGCAAACCTTTGCCTTTCTTGCACATGTATATATATATGTGTGTGTGCTAAGTAAATATTATATTAACATGATTTCTAATCACATATTGTTATACAGATAGGTTGGTACAGTGGTAAATGCTCGTCACTGAAACAGATTTTTGAATTAGATGAAGATAAACATAGAGACCCACAACTGATCAATGTGCAAAGACTATGGATCTGAAGGATAAGTTTCTCTAAATGGACTTCTATATCACAGTCCTTTTCCCAAGGCTCAGGAAACACCAAAAAGAAGATGGAAAGACTGTTTGAATCCATGGCAAAGAAAACTACAAGAAATAAATGCATTATGTACATATGTACCTGTTCGTCATTTACTATCATAAATTGTTTTCAAAATATTCATACATAAAAGAAATCAGAGTTATAAACTGTAAGCAGGGTCAGAATATGTGTTAATTCCAAACAGACACTTCTTCCCTTAACCCTTTAGTATGTAAAATTATTATCTTACCCTATATATTCCATTAGTTTCAAACACCCAAAGATTTTTTTTTATTATTCTACATCTATTCATATTATAAGCATATTAAAGACACTGATTCACAGGATTTGTCTTCTTGCAAATGGACATATAAAAACAGCATTGGTTTTGTGAGAAGTTAATAGTAGAAAAGCAGACTACTTGACACCACACAAAAGAAATAAAAGACAACTGAGCAATTAAATATAACATTTATGAGCAATATTTATAGTTAGTAAAAATGAAACTCTCAAATATATCTTTATCCTCATAATCTTTAATGTCTACTTCTTTTTCCACACTTATAAAAATGTCCATGCCTTTAGAGTTTGACTAATTATGTATAAACTATACTTTTAATTATTCTTTCTTCCACACAATCACAAGAACTGTTATCTCTCTTAATTTTAGATAATATCTAAACACTTTAAAATCTCATATAAGCCAATATGTGACTATTTTCCATCATTATATTTCAGTACTTTGAAGATGAATGGTTAATAAGATCCAATCTATCTTTTAGCTAAATCATCATTGATTAACATGACTGTCAAATATTTTCTTGTACATGTTGTGCTAAAACATTAAGTTCAAGGAGCTCTTTGAAGGAACAGTCAAAATCAACTTGGTAAGGCAACTATTAAAACACCCTTAAAATCAAATTGACCTTCAATTTTTTCCTAGTTCTGATACAAAAACGATATAGATAAAATAGTTACCACCACTTTTAAAAATCTTAAGATTGCCAGAAGAGGACCAGATACACTACAAAATTCAATCTTTCTCAAACAATGAAGAGACTGCTTTCTCTTTTGCAGTTAGCTTACTGTGTAGTAGTGTTTTTATTGAGAAACAATGGTTTATAAGAAAAGATAGCTTCAGGCTACCTTTTGCCAAATTAATCTTAAGAATATTTCTCTACTCAATTTCCACTTAAAGAACTGTTACACAAATGTGGTTCAATAATTTTTTCAGGAAGTACAATGTAACAAAGTCATGATTTCTGAAAGAAAATATGATAAGCAAAGAATGTCTTCTAAATGAACAATAGAATGTAAAAGAGTGAAGTTTCACCAATTTTCAGAGTCATAAAATATTATTATTCTATCTAAGCTCACACCTGGTATAATGTCTGAAAACACCACAGTAGGTTAGCAATTTAAATTCAGAACTCAGAATAGGACCTTTGTGCAATCTCATTGACATTTTACATTAAGAATTGGTTTATATTTTTATAGAATTTTCTTTAATTTAAAAATCATCATTGATATTCTTAACAATTATTACTTTTCTAAAGACAGTAATGAAAGTTAGGTAGTATATTTCTAGGTATATAATTCCTATTCATTACTTCCTGGCCTTTAAACATTTTAAGCTGAATAATAAGTTCAAGCTATTATTTTCACATGCTCCCAATTTACATTGTATTAACAACTATGCCTTTCATATGAACTTTCTGAATCGACTTGCAGATTCAGAGACCTCAAAATCAAATTAGTCAAGATAGTGCACTATCTTCGTGTATAGGAAAAGAAACCCAAGTTATTACCTGAATTTTTGCATCTCATAACACCCTTGTCTAGCTAAATGAATAGTGATGAGAACATAGTTAAGTTAGAATTTGGATATATTATTATAATTTTTTTGTTTTGTTTATTGCAAGAGGCATATGGCTCAAGTTTCAAATAACATACCAGTAGAAATCTTATAAGTTGTATAGTGTACAATTAAATAGTTTAAAATATTTTCATTGCTTCAAATGGTATATTTAAATTTTATTTTGCTAAGAATTACTCAAATATAAATTTGAGTAATATAAAGAAGTATGATTTAATCAGAAATTAGATTTCTATGTAATCATCTCTATATACCTGAAAAATATTAACATGAGTTTTTCAATACCATACACAGTTTCTATTGTCATCTATCTTAAGACTTTACAATATCATTGAGACATTTATGTAGACAGTTATCCATATATCATATTTATATATTTCCACATAGCCATAGTATATACACTGAATAAACAATTTTATGGCTGTATGTTCCATTCTTGCCTTCTATCTACTTTGAAAGAAACAAACATGAACAAAAGTCAGAAAACCGTTTCAGAGCTAATTTTTCTATTTTTGCATTATTTTTAATATATTTAATTTTATGAAATGAAGCAAATATTCACTGTTTCACCTTTTGTTATTGTATTCTTTCCATGGTAAGATTTAAAAAGACAGAAATTTATAGTGAAAGCTACTAGGACAATCACAAAAATATTCAGTTCTACACATAATATACCACATGTTGTATGTAAAAATTCATTCAAGTCATTTTTCATACAATATATTTTGATCATATACTTTCTTCTTTTCCAAACCTAAAAGATCATCTATACTTCATAAGCTTCCAAAAATTAGAGAGTAAAAATGGAAACCCAAAATAAAATCGAAAACACTCAGCAAAAGAAAAAAATAATAAAACAGAAAGCTCTGTGTGTACACATGTGTGAATATGCATGCACACAGACACACACTCATACATACACACACATACACACACATAAAACAAAAGGGTCTATAAGACACTTTTGGCTAATAACTCAATAGGATATAATCCATTTCTGGCACTACAAATTTCTGTTTTGATATAAAATGTCTAGTTAGACTATTATTGCCACAGTACTATGGCGACTCCAATAACTTTTCTTGCATGTATTTCTAAATTTTAGCAGGCCTTCATTTTTTCATATTTTTTATTGAATATTTTATTTACATTTCAGATGTTATCCCCTTACCCCATTCCTACCCCCACCCAGGAATCCCCTTTCCTATCCTCCCTCCTCCTGCTTCTTTGCAGATGAGCTCCTACCTACCCTCTCCCACCTCCCCACCCTCGAATTTCCACACACACGGATCCAGCCTTCATGGGACCAAGGATCTCCTCTCCCACCTGTGCCCGACAGGGCCATCCTCCCTTACATATACAGTTGGAGCCATGGATTTCTCCCTAAGTGCTTCCAGGCTGGTGGTTTAGACCCTGGTAGCTCTGGTTGGTTAGTATTGTTGCTCTTCTCATGTGGCTGCAAACCCTTTGAACTCCTTCAGTCTTCACTCTAAATCCTCCATTGGGAACCCCTTAATCAGGTCAATGGTTAGTTGTGAGCATCTGCCTCTGGATATATCAAACTCTGGCAGACCTTTAAGGACACACCTATATAAGGCTCCTGTCAAGCATGCACTTCCTTACATCTACATCAGCGACTACCTTTGGTGACTGCACATGGGATGGATACCCAGGTGGTATGATCTCCAGACAGTCCCTACTTCAGTTTCTGTCCCACACTTTGTCTCCATATTTGTTCCCTTGAGTATTTTGTTACTCCTTCTAATAAGGACCAAAGCGCCCTGACTTGGTCTTCCTTCTTAATGAGCTTCATGTAGTCTGGGAGTTGAATCTTGGGTATTTTAAGCTTCTGGGCTAATATCTAGTTATCAGTGAGTGAATATCATATGTGTTCTTTTGTGATTGGGT
This sequence comes from Mastomys natalensis, assembly GCA_021653895.1. NCBI lineage: Eukaryota > Metazoa > Chordata > Mammalia > Rodentia > Muridae > Mastomys > Mastomys natalensis. Next base: position 519,796 of record JAJTUV010000385.1, read on the forward strand.
TACCTCACTCAGTATGATATTGTTTAGTTCCATCCATTTACCTAATAATTTATCGAATTCATTGTTTTTAATAGCTGAGTAATATTCCATTGTGTAAATGTACCACATCTTTTGTATCCATTCCTCTGTTGAAGGACATCTGTGTTCTTTTCAGCTTCTGGCTATTATAAATAAGGCTGCTATGAACATAGTGGAGCATATGTCCTTGCTATATGTTAGAGCATCTTCTGGGTATATACCCAGGAGTGGTATAGCTGGGTCCTCAGGTAATGCTGTGTCCTATTTTCTGAGGAACTACCAGACTGATTTCCAAAGTGACTGCTCCATCTTGCAATCCCACCAACAATGGAAGAGTGTTCCTCTTTCTCCACATCCTAGCCAGCATCTAATATCACCTGAGTTTTTGATCTTTGCCATTCTGACTGGTGTGAGGTGAAATCTGAGGTTTGTTTTGATTTGCATTTCCCTGATGACTAAGGATGCTGAACATTTCTTTAGGTTTTTAGTAAGACTTCTATAGTGGTATATTTCCGCAAAGTTTTTCAAAAAGCCTATTAGTTCTTGCTTCTTACAACTCATAACTTATCCTGCCCCCCTATGCCCTATATTTAGTGCTATTATTCTAATCATTACTTTATCACTACTACTTTAACTCTGTACTCTACTTTCGCTTCTGCAGAAGGTCCAATTATTTCTGTTCCCTTAGTTGTTACTTGGGCTCTCTGGTTATTCTTATTGAAAGATGAGCATTTTTAAAAAGTGGTTTTCAACCTTCCTAATGCTGTGACCTTTTAATACAGTTCCTCATATTGTGGAGACTCCCCCAATCATAAAATTGTTTTATGAGTACACCATAACATGAATTTTGCTACTGTTAAGTATCATAATCTAAATTTCTGATATTCAGAATATCTGAAAAGATATCCCTGTAAAAGTGTCATTTCTCCCAAAAGGGGTCACTGAACACAGGTTGAGAACCATTGATCTAAACCTTTCAACGTTTCATTATAAGAGATAACATGAATATATATATTACATTTTGGGTCTGGGTTAACTCTCTCATGATGAAAGTTCCTAGTTCCATATCCATTTACAAGGATATTCACTATTTTGCTTTCCTTAGCAGCTGAATAACATTTTATTGTATAAGACTGCCACATTGCAAGCTAAAACCAGTTTCATTTTACCTGCATTCCAAAGCTCCAATTATATTCACATCTGTTCTTGACCCACATGAGGTAACCAATAGTTATCTCACCTCATGGTATGCACTCACTGATAAGTATATTAGCCCAAAAGCTCAGAATACCCAAGATACAATTCACAAACCACATCAAGCTCAAGAAGAAAGAAGACCAAAGTATATATGCTTTGGTCCTTCTTATATTACTCAGCTATTAAAAACAATGAATTTGATAAATTCTTATATAAATGGATGGAACTAGAAAATATCATCCTGAGTGAAGTAACCCAATCACAAAAGCACATACATGGTATTCACTCACTAATTATTGGATTTTAGCCCGGAAGCCTGAAATACCCAAGATTCAACTCACAGACCACATAAAGCTCATGAAGAATGATGACCAAATAGGGGAGCCTTCAGTCCTTCTTAGAAGGAGTAACAAAATACTCAAGGGTGCAAATATGGAGACACAGTGCAGGACCAAAACTGAAGGAGGGACCGTCTACAGACTATTCCACCTGGATATCCATCCTATGTGCAGTCACCAAAGGTAGAGGTTGATGTGGATGTCAGGATGTACACGCTGACAGGAGCCTGATATAGCTGTCTCCTTAGAGGTCTGCAAGAGTCTGACATACTCAGAGGCAGATGCTCACAGCTAACCATTAAACTGAGCATGGGAGTTCCCAATGGAGAAGATAGAGTGAAGGCTGAAGGAGTTGAGAGGATTCGGACACCATGAGGAAAGCAACAATCCCAACCAACCAGAGCCCCCAGGGTCTAAGCCACCAGCCTGGAGTACTTAGGGAGGGACCAGTGCTCCAGCTATTAGGCAAGGGAGTATATATAAGTGGGAGAAGAGATCCTTTGCCCATGAAGGCTGGACGTCGTGGGGGGGGGGATACTCGAGGGTGGGGAGGTGAGGTACAGGGAGGGTGGGTGGGGGTACACCAACATGGAGGCGGGAAGAGGGGGGAAGGATAGTGAGTTCCTGGGAGGGAGGGGGGGAAATGAGGTAAGGAGAGAACATCTGAAATGTAAAAAAAAATTTTCCAATAAAAAATTTCCAATAAAAGAAAAAAGAAATGGAAAAAAAAAAAGAAGTGGGAATAAACACTCATGGGAGCAATTATGGAGACAAAGTATGGAGCAGATACTGAAGGAACGACCAACCAGAGACTGGCCCATCTGGGGATCCATCGCATATATAGTCCAAAATGTAGACACTATTGTTGATGCCAAGAAGTGCATGATTACAGGAGTCTGATATAGCTGTCTCCTGAGAGGTTCTGCCAGAGCATGACAAATACAGAGGGTTGTCTGCAGCCACCATTAAACTGAGTGAGAAGTCCCCAGTGGAGGAGTTGCAGAAGAGACTAAAGGAGCCAAGGGAGTTTGCTGACCCATCCATGGGGTTGTGGAGGGCAGGATTAACAGGGTCAACCAACTAGATTCCCCTGGAGCTTGGGAGACTGGACCACCAACGAAAGAGTACACATTAAGGGAGTCATGGCTCTGGACATATAAGTGGCAGAGGTTGGCTGTCAGGCCTTGGAAGGGCCCATGGGCCTGGAATCCTGAGACTGCAGGTGTTTGGCTAACCCCCAAAACCCGGGGCCCTTACCCAAAGTCTCCATTTAACCTGTAACTTCAGTCACTGTAACACACAAGTATGGGGCATGACTAACAGTCCTCTGCCTTGAGATTTACATATTAATAAAGCCTGGGGCCCAGCAGTGGGAGGAGTGGCCCTTGGCCTGAGGGGGTTTAATGTCCCAGTGTAGGAGAATGCCAGGGTCGGAGAGAGGAGTGGGTGAGTCTGTGTGGGAGCACCTTCATAGAAGCAGGAGGAGGGCTGATGGGATAGGGAAGCCCTAGAAAGGGGTTAACATTTGAAATGTAAGTAAAGAAAATATCCAACTAAAAAAACATTTCTTAAGTTCCCAAATAGGAAACTGCTGTCAGGGCAAGCTGAGAGCATCGTCAAGAAGTTAATTTGGCTACTCCCAACCACAGAGAGCTGTGGTGGCTTCTAAAGGGTAGTCCAGTGAATCTGTGGGATATTATTAAGGGACATTGTTCAAACTACAGGGTGAGTCTGAAACCTCTCAGAGGAGAAGAATCAAGAACATTTTCACTTGCTTCTTGTGATGGTTATGCTGGGCCCAGGGAGTGGCACTATCAGAAGGGGTGGCCCTGTTGGAGTAACTGTGGCCTTGGAGAAGGTATATCACTGTGGGTGTGGCCTTTAAGACCATCATTCTTGCTACCTGGAAGTATTCTGCTAGCAACCTTCAGATGAAGATGTAGAACTCTCAGCTCCTCCTGCACCATGGATGTTGCCATGTTCTTCCCTTGCTGATAATGGACTGAAGCTTTGAACCTGTAAGCCAAGCCCAACTAAATGTTGTCATTTGTAAGAAAAAAAAATTGAGCTCAAATGTCAATGAGTTATTAAGAAAGCATCACAGTTGGTTTATTGATTATATTTCAATTATTGGGCAATTGGTATTGAATATTTGATCACATTATATCATCCTTAGTATTTGACATTAACGTAGCATACCACATTTGCTATAAATCTTCATTATTTATTTGGTTTTTACAAATTACTGAAATGCTGTCATTACTCCATTTCTTTGGACTCAAATTGAAAAGCTTAATTTCCTTAAGCAATTTGACTCTGATTGAAACATAGATTACATATGCTGTCATGTTTCATTTTGGATAACTTGTAGGTATGGTTTATTAAATTCTTAAAAACAAAATGAGTGTAGAAAAAAGGATTTGTAAAAGATGCCATTGGGAAAAAAATATACTCATCTCACCAAGAAGAGGTTTTGGGATAGAAAAGAGTAGAGACTAGGCTCTACTGAAAATACACAGTTATTTACTTTATTTCCATAATAAAACTCTTTTTGGTAATATCTAAAAATGAGCAAGTTATGTGCCCTGGCAATACTTATGTTTTAGTGGAAAGTATTCTCAGAAAAGGTAGGGAAACTAAAGAATTGTATCTGGTGTCGGAAGACATGATTCTTCTTTCCTGGGAGAAGATAAGAGTATGTAGTTTAAGAATAAATCTGGGTAAGTGACACTGGATTATAAATATATTTAATCCAATAGCTTGCTTAAATTTACAAAATAATTTTCAAGACACTTTCATATATGCTTCTGAACCATGTTCCCGGGGTTAGGGGACCTGTTTGAGTTTTACTAATGTTTGTAACCATACAAGTCCCTCAACTCAAACATTAAAATACTTTTTTTCATAAATTTGAATAGTTTTGATACCATACCATAATTTTCTTTTCTCACCATACTCCACTATATTTTTAAACTAATATTTTTTAAGAAAGCAAATCATTAAATGCACAGACTTAAAAATGTTTTCAAAGATAGAATATCATACATTTTATAGTAACTTTTGTCAGTTCTTTTCCATCTTCCCCCCAAATTAAAATGCTTTGCATGAAAGTAATTAAGAGAATCTCTGTTTTCTGTAAAGAAACTGTATCTACATCTATGGCAAAGCAGCTCATGATAATCCTTGTGAAGTGCATGCAATTTGATCTGGTATCCTCTTTGGCTCTTTCATTAACGTTTGATTGAATGTGAATTCATTCTCTTTTAATTATCATGCTGTCTGGATTTGGCTAATGATAGGAAGCTATTTGATTTGCTGTTAGGTTAGACTATTCTAACTGTCTTCATGAAACTATCTTAGGCAGCTCAGCAGAATCGCAGCAGCTGCTCCTTAGAGTCATGTTGTTTTTCATCATGGAAGCAATGAACTATACATCAATGGACATATGGTATTCTAAGTACTCTACACACACACTTGTGGTAAGTTTATACTAAAAGCTGATCTGTGGGAAGCAGGATATGATGATTCATTTATTTGTCTGATAAAGGATTATGGAATTCTGTCTTTTATAAAATGTTATAAGGGCATCACAAAATATAATGTTAATTTGCACTAAAATGCCAATGTTAGAACTATTTAAGGATTAGTGGGAACTGATTTGTTTTTGTTAATATTGTAAAGTTAAGTGTGACAGAATTTATAGATTAATCTTTTCTGTGAGTAATAAATATAAACATTAGAGATAACAGCCACATTTGATCCCAAGCAATAAAGCAGAGTGATTAACATTTTAAAGTATAATATACTGGAGCAATAGAATTTGATCTTGGATCATAGAAAATTATTTACTTTTCTGACATTGCTTTAGTGACAAATCTTGACTTGGAATTCATGTTTATTTGCTTTTCTACTTTTTCTTCCAGTATTAGGTTTCTTTTCTTATTTTCAATTCTTAACATATCAGAGTACTTTTCATCCTATAAGCTCTTATATTTTGTTGGAATCATTATGGGTTAATATTACACCCAAACGTATTCATCATATTTAATTTTAAGAAAAAATATGTAAAACTAAGCTTTTTTGAATATTATATGTGAAAGTAATATGAAAATTATAATATATGGAACTTTGAAGTGCACATTTTCAAGCCTGAGAAAAAGACGTAGTTGCTTTCAGTTGTCATAGGAACACAAATTTTATGTTATAGACTTTTGATAAAATCTCAATTCAAAGTTTTATTAACCTTCCTGTTGTTATTAACCAATCATTAATGATAACCAAAGAAATGAGAACTGCCTAAGGACCTGATTATGTGATTTAAATTATTGCTTCATTTACAAATCTGTGTACTGTCAATCTGAATAGGAATACTTTTTAAATATTTAACCAAGTCTACTGAAAAATCAACTTACTACATTATATTTTATTGTGTAAAAATACAGTTATTGGTCACTTATGCAATCATATACATCTATTTTAATCTGATTAACTGTTTTGAATTTAGTTTGTTGAGGATCAAAACACAAAGATAAGTCTACTTTCTGCTTCTTGTTCTATCGATAATATATTTTTATTAATATATTACCTGAAGTTAACATTTTTCTAGTTTGGAATATATTCTCATAATTTTAATATGTGAACTATTTTGTATAGTGTGTGTGTGTGTGTGTGTGTGTGTGTGTGTGTGTTTGGTTTTAAGATATTTGATCAGCCTACGAACCCAGAAATTATATTATTTAATAGAAAAAAAAACTATTTCTAGTTGTGATATGGCTCAACTCCAGCATCCATCTTAAATACACGAGCTTTCTGTTTATTGTAAATAGGATTCAAAAAGTCAATAATATGTAAAGAGGCAGAGCAAGAAACCAGTTGACAGGGAGTGAAAGTAGAAAAATCCATAGAGAGTAAGAGGAAGTCAGGAGTATAGATTGAGAGATACATAGGAAATGGAAGGGAAGGACATTCAGTTTGAAGCTTTTGAGACAACACAGAGATAGTTTCCCTCTTTCCTTTGGGACATTAGCTCAAGAAGAATTTCATCTGGATCTTTTCACTCCATGTCTGAGGCATCAGTCTTTCAGCCCAGCATCTGGATTCCGAGTCTTTATTAGTAGATTCAAACATCTGAGATTATGTTAATTTTTTCTTTTATTATGTTTCATTTTATTTCAATCATATTCTTCTCCTTCCTCTAAGTCTTTCAAGATTTTTTCTCCTTAACCCCCCAAATATAAGATCTTTCAAAACAAAGGAAAACCAAAAGCAAGCAGACAAACAACAAAGAAAAAAAATAACCCCTAACCATGTAAACACCCCAAATAAAAAACAAAACAAAAAACCAAAAAAAAAAAAAAAACCCACCAAACTGTAATCTATTCAAAGCACACACTAAAGAGCTCTAGAGCCTATTTTAATTCTAACATCTGTGTAAATACACTATTTCTAGCAACCTTTGAATCAGAGACTAACATTTCTTAAATAAATAAAATTTAAACATTTTTGAAAATCCACTTTGCCTCAATTTATACTTCCCGTGTTTTTCAATGCTCTTTGAATGATACCTATGTCTATCTTCAAGCCAGTAATACAGATTTTGATTTTTATATTAGTGTACTGAGTGTAAAAGTAGAAAAGTGTGCATGTTTATCTTTTTAAGTCTATTTCAAGATTGTGTTCTCTTCTTGTGGCAAGCTAAACTTCTTTCAGTATTGACTGTTAGGCTTTCTGATTATAATACTGGCTTTTAGAACGTTGGTAAAGACTACACATTACTTGTGTCTGTAATGTAGATATTTTTTCCAAAATGAATATAGCATTAAATTTGTTAATATCTACCTTTCAAAGTGAGTACATCTGTTCATCTATTGTTCACTGTAAGTATGACCTATTTGGTGCTATGGCCTCAACAATCTAAATTCAAAAGAATTAAATAGATTAAATAAGATGTGTGTGATTGCATAAGTAATTAATAAGTGGTTTTTTTGTTTTCTTTTTTGGATTGTTTGTTTGTTTGTTTTTGCTTTTGTTTTTGAGAGCTTTCTATACCTTGGATATTTGAATGTTCTTGGAACAAGAAATATATAAGAATGATTACAGAATTAGTATATGCACAGAAGAGATGTATAAATGCTACAGATGTTACCAGTCACACTTGTTTGCAAATTAACTTTGCAAATAATTACATCTAACCCAGAATGCTTTGAGTGAGAATGGAGGGGGGGATGTTACATTTTAGCTCTACCAGGCTACATTTATCTAAAATATTTGCAATATTGAATTCTTTTAGATTCTTTTGTGAATATTTGAGAGAATGTCATTGGCATCAAATAATTGAAATCTTAAATTACATACCTGTGTTTCCTTTAAGTCATGCTTCCTATTGTTACTTAGCATGGAGGTAGATTGTTTGTTTTATATCACATTAATATTCTTACATATTTGAGTACTGTAATTCTACTGTTGGTGCATAGAAACCCTATGGCAATGACTAGAGAGTTATGATGAGACACTCAATTGTTCACTGCGCTGGTGTACCACTTGCATCTTGGACATCTTAATGCCATCTCTTCAGCAGATTCTTATTCTTTCAATACAGTTAATACTCACAAGACATTATGCCATTATTCAACATTTAGACATTATGATATATATTTTAATATAAACTTCTTACATTTTTTTTAAATTGTCATAGACTGAATGTGCACTTCAACTAAATTGGAATGGAGATTGATATCTTATGAAGCCTCACACTGAAAATATAGCACAGAGGTTCCGTTTGGTCTAGGCCCGAGCACTGAGAAGATCCTGGGTGGCTGTTCTGCAACCAATCTCACAAATCCCAGAGGAATCAGGCCTCCCAGGAGCTTTAACCCAGGCAGTATCTTAGATTTGTATATTGCAGAATACACAGCCTTGGAATATCTACTCATCAAGCAAGCTCAGAAGACCTGCTCGAACCTCTGATATCCTGGAAATCTCAGCTGAATGCAGTGAAGACACAGACATCAGAAGCTTATCAATTTACTCTCCCCCCTGCCCCTCTTCTAATATCTCAATACCTGTAATCAGCTTGAAGAAGTTAATGAAGAGTCGGCATCCCTATTCCCTGGGCTTGGGGACTGAGGTGGTTAATATTGGGCTGTCTTTCTAGGGAAAAGTAGTGGTTTTGTTGGAACAGGGAGGAACAGCTAGGATTAATTGCATAGTCATAGCCTATTGTTAGAAATCTGTATAATTGTTATTAAGCTGAAGTTATAATTTCTTAAACGGTACAAAATTTACTTTGATTTCAAATTTAAGGTTTTCATTGGTACGAGTTTCTTATTGATACAGATGTGAGATTAATATTGTTACTCTCATAGGCATTGTGCCTATATAACACATTTAGGAATACAAGGCTTAGACCCAGTTCTTCTTTAACTTTTTTAACTGATTTGAGATGGTTAGCCTGTGAGTTAAGGGCCTATAGCAAATAGAACTGAGTTCTGAGTTTATTGTTAGGGTGTTTTCTATATTTTAATTAGAAATAGCTGAGAGGAGTTAACAGACAACAGTTCAGATTGCCTTGCATGGATAGTTGGTTTTCCAAACGTCAGAAGTCCACAGAATTGATGTTACAAACATTTCTATATAAAGGTTCATTTTGATTAGAGACCTGACTGCTCCTGATTGCTTCCTGTCTTGCATTCTAAGAAGAAACTGAGCATCTTTGGAGTTACTCCAGTTGTGGTTGAACAAGCACTAGGCAAGAATTGCCTCTTTTCATCTACAGACTAATTACTGTCCTGAAAAGGACACACTTGCAGAATGGTTGACTGATTATATCTGCCAAGACAGAGTAATCAGCTCTTAATAATTCTACATCACTAGGTCTGTAAGATGATCCTGGGCCAGAAGGCTGAAGATCAGATGCCCCAATGTTTTGTAGTATAGGGACTGTCCAAGTGTTCAGCGGTCTCTATAAATTGGCCAAGTTTTAGAAGCTATGCTTTGTGCTTCCCATAATTTCAGTTAATTCAGTCATTCTGGATTTCTGATGAGGTTGAAGATTTGTAGTCTCATTGCCAATCCCGGCTATTTACTTTGAGAGAAAAAATTTGAGAGGATGGTTTTCAGCTGACATTCATTCTAAAGCCAAGAAAAAGCCAGGTTCAGAACTAAGTCTTTTAGTTAGGAGAGATCACAGAGGTTCTGGTTAGTCAACAAAATGATGGACTGGCTATTAGGTCTATAGTGTACCTTACTGATACAAATGGTATAGTTATGCTCTAATTGTATTTGGAGAGAAAAGTTTTATCTTAACAGGAAGGGTGATATGTAGGAGGAGCTAAGGTGGGAGGAGTAAGAAGAGGAAGAGGAGGGGGTGTTGAATAGGGGGTTCCTGGCTGGGGGGATGGGGAAAGGGGATCACATCTGAAATGTAAATAAAATATCCAATAAAAAAATAAACAAACAAAAAAGAAAAATGGCACAGAAATGATAAATTAGTGCTTGTTACCATATTAACATATATTTTGGCTTCCTCACTCCTACTAACCTACACAGTGTGGGGAGGTAAGGAATGGTAAAGGGAATTATGGTATATCATTTCTCTTTAGATTTTCAGGAACAGTATAAAAATGAATGAATAAAAATAAATAAATGAAATAAGATGGATAAAATAAAAGCACATCTCTTCCCTTCTTATAGTTAATACACCCCTAAGAATAGAGAAGTTTTGATTTAAAGGAATTTTCTGCCAGATTGGTGTATCTAAAGTATAACTCATTATGGAATCTGTTTTTCACTTCAAATGGTTGTAGACTTTGTCCTGTAAAAATATATTTATAGTTCAACAGCAAAAGGCCTGGTCTTTCAAAATGTTCCTGTATTTCCTGCAACAATGAAATAATGAACAGGAAGTTGTGCACCAAGCTTGTAAGACAGGGGCATTGCTTAGAGAGTAACACTTCATAACAATGAAGGGTGACAGAAGAATAGCATCCTTTTGGTCAGTAGTTTTTAGATACTGATCTTATGCATAATTGCTGTTTTTATCTTTTTTGCTTCTCATTCTTACCTGGAAAATGATAGCATCTCTGTCTTTGCAGCTTTGTTGTACAAACTAATCTCAAAGTAGGTATCACTACAGTAACAGAGTAAATAGACTGTACTATAGCATAAGAAACTTGGGAGTTTCTAAACAAATAGGGCCAAGACTATCAATACTATATATCTTATATATATTTCAGTTCTACCAATATAAGGAAAATGGTCATATCTAGTATGATAAGAAGGCTCCTGTTTGTTTTGGTTCAGAATAATATGTGCTTTAATGATGGGGAGAAAAGATTTGCAGGCTAAAGGTCTTTCTTTATTGGACATACCATATGCCTTAAGAATGTTGCCACATATTTCTCTATTCCCCATCTATCCCAGTGAAAGTGATATTAATATCAGTGCGTATTTCATCATGCTGGTGGACAATTTAAATGAATTATCTCCATGATGCTTCAGACAGTGTTTATTTTAGATAAATTTTTTATATGAGGTGACTAAATACACACAAATGGAGATTTGTTTGACATCAGGTCAAATAGCATAGATACATGTAACATTACCATTTTAAAAAATATGAGAATAAGAATACATTAAGGTAAAATATTTTGATTCAGAAACCTCTTTTATTCCAAATCTATGTTCGTATATACCATATATAGTTTTAATATATATTATAAATGTGAATACCAAAAACATATTATTTAGTATCTATAAAATATGACTATCATTTCATAATTAATTTTAAAATATGTTCAACTATTTGTCTCATTAAGAAAATCTAAAATGATAATAATCTCTTGTGCATGGATGTAGGAGGAGCTAAGGTGGGAGGAGTTAGGAGAGGAAGAGGAAAAGGAAGAAGAGGAGTTAGGAGAGGAAGAGAAAAAAGGAAGAAGTGGAGAGAGAGTGGGAAGATGTAGGAGGATGGAGAACCACACAGGTATGGAGAGCACTTGTGGGAACAACTTATAAACTTATAATTAGGTTAGCTAATTGGGATACAACTCTCTTTATACGGGCATCTTGTTCTTAATCATTATCAAACATATAAAGCCTTTGATTAATCTATAAGAATTAGAGTCTTACTGGGCCTGCACGGATGGTGGAATGATCTGGGCAATGCCCTGCCTTGCGGAGACAGTGTGTAAGTTTGGAAGAGCCATCTCCCACACTGGCATCTGGTAGGTTGCAGGGCTGGTGTTTCTGGCGGGCTGGTTCTAGCTGCTGTGCACATGTGGCCTCCGACCGAGAAACATGGCGGCTGAGCTAGGCAGAGCTGCTGCAGCTTAGATAGTTGGATGAACCAGAGGCCATTTTAAATAATTACTACAACACATGGAAACATACTCTGACAGAGTCTAAAAGCAAGGAAAAAAAAGATTTTACAAAAAGTGAAGAAGGAGAAGTCAATTAAGTGAGATTAATATTCATTTTATATGTTATTTTACTGCTTTATGCCAGAAAAACTCATTAGGAGTATACTGTTCAGGAATTTCCTTTTCCCATCAGAAGATAAATTCCTTACACAAAAATATCTTTCAACTTATTATGTGTCATAGTTCACCTAATAAAATTGGGGAATGTATACTTCCCATAAACACTAAAGTATACTTAGTTCTCTATGCTTGAAAATTACTACTTATTAAATGAACTATACTATATTTCTATTAAATTCATTAGAATTATTTAACACATTAATAATATAAGCATATTGTTTATGTTCACAAAATGGTAAAATTTACTCTATTTTATATTCTAAATACCTGTATATGTTATTTGAAACTAAATATTCCTATTAGTAAATTACTTTTTTTCTGTCTTGACAGGCTTCTACTGGATAGTATATGTACTTAACGTAATTTTAATTCTACCAATGACACATAAGGAATAAAATTCATGTTGGTACCCTACACTAACTAACCCAATTCTTTTATGCTGTCCTGACTGTTATACTGATACTTGCATATCTTGTAATAATTTGGCTGTGGTCTGGTTGAAATCATTCTAAAATTAGACATAAAGAGACACAATTTTTCCAATCACCATACAATTTTCCCTTTAACCATATAAAATCTTTTTTTTAATTTATTTTAAACATTTAACAAAACTTATGAAATGTTTTCAATTGCTGATGAACAAAAATTGTGCAACTTTTCTCTCTCCAATGCTTGCAAAAGGAGCTCTTCTGCTTTGTCTGGGTTTTGTATTTTCAACACTGTGTTCATTAAATCCTTTGGTCATTTGTTTCTTTCTTCATAGAAATTCCTGTTAATCTGTGCAGAAATTCATTTTTCACTCCATAAGTCAGTTTTGGCACAATGAGGTGACACTTTCCTGTTGTCAAATCAGCAACATTGAATTCAGTGTCAAATACAGAACCTATATTGTCCTGTGAAACAAAAATTTTTGTTGTGTTACTCTGATTTATCCTTCAGTAAATTCATAAATGCTACTTCAATGTGTTTTCTTACATAAATGGAGTTCAAATGTATTTTCTTCTGATATTAACAAAAAATAAGTAAATAATATTCATAGTTTCATATACTTTGTTAACATTCTATTTACATTAGGATTACTGCTACATAATATACAGATTACTCCAGTTACTTTGGATAGAAAATGGAATAGCTGATTCCAAAATTACACTTAAAAAAATCATCTACTCCATACTTAAGGACCTTGCTCTAAGAAAATAAAAGTTCTATATTGTTCTACACTAAAATTTTATACTATTACATTTCATGATAATAATTCAATCTGGGATAATAGCATAAGAATAAATGATAGGTAAAATTTTTCAAGATGGCTCAGTGAGTAAAGTAACTTATTGCCAAGCCATATGACCTGAATTTGATAACCAGAACTTATGTGGTAGAAGAGTTCTAGCTCTTCTGATAAATTGCCCTTTGACATTCACATATATGCTGATACACACAAACACACACACAAACATAAACACAAACACACATGCACACACTTAGTACAAGCAGTTCTTCTGATATTAAAGCGTTACATTCTTCAGTGAAGCTTCTAAACCAGGAATTTTAAAACCTTAAAATAATTTCAGGAAGTTGCTGAAACTGATGTGATTCAGTAGAAGCATCCCTTACAAAGTAAAAGATAAAAGCTTCAAAAAATATCACCATTTGTAGCTAATATGATAGTATACATAAATGACCCAAAAAATTCCATTAGAAAACTCCTATTGCTATTAAACAGCTTCAGTAAAGTGGTTGGATATAAAATTAACTCAAATAATTCAGCTGCTTTTCTCAACTCAAAGGATAAATGGGCTGAGAAAGAAATTAGGGAAACAACACCATTAATAATAGTTACAAACAGTATAAAATACCTTGGTTTGACTTTACCCAAGCAAGTGAAAGATTTGTATGACAAGAATGTCAAGTCCCTGAAGGAAGAAAGTGAAGAACATGTCAGAAGATGGAAAGATCTCCCATACTCATAGATTGGCAAGATTAATATAGTAAAAGTGGCCACCTTGCCGAAGCAGTCTACAGATACTATGCAATTCCCATCAAAATTTCTACTTAATTCTTCATAGAGTTATAAAGAGTAAGTCTCAAATTCCTTTGGAATAACCAAAAACCCAAGATAGTGAAAAATATTTTCAACAACAAAAGAAGTTCAGGGGAATTATCATCCCTGACCTCAAGCTGTACTACAGATCAATCATGATAAATACTTCATGTTATTGGTAGAGAGAAAGGCAGGTAGATCAAGGGAATAGAATTGAAGAGCCAGAAATGATCCAAACACATGTAGACACTTGACCTTTGACAAAGAAACTGAAACCATCCAGTGGAAAAAAGACAGCATTTTCAACAAACAGTACTGGTTCTAATGATGATCACCATGTAGAAGAATACTAATTGATCCATTTTTATTTCCATGTACAAAACTCAAGTCCAAGTGGATCAATGACCTCCATATAAAACCAGACACACTGAATCAAATAGAAGAGAAAGTGAAAAAGAGCCTCAAACACATTGACACTGGAAAATTTCCTTAACAGAACACCAATGGCTTATGCTCTGAGATAAATAATCAACAAATGGAACCTCATAAAATTGAAAAGCATCTGTAAGGCAAAGGACAAAATGTCAATCAACCGATTGTTAAAAGATCTTTACAAAATGGCAATCAACAGATTGGGAAAATATCTTTCCCAATCCAACATCTGATAGTGGGATTACATCCAATATATACAAAGAACTCAAGAAGTTAGACTCCAGAGACCCAAATAACCTTATTAAAAATGGGGTATACTGATAAACAAATAATTTTCATCTAAGGAATTCCAAGTAGTTGAGAAAAACATCAAGATATGTTCAACATCCTTAATCATCAAGGAAAAGCAAATCAAAAGGACCTTGAGTTTCCACTTCACACCACTCAGAATGGCTAAGATAAAAAACTCAGGTGACAGCAGATCCTGGCTAGGATGTGGAGAAAGAGGAGTACTCCTCCATTCCTAGTAGGATTGCAAGCTGGTACAATCACTCTGAAAATCTGTCTAGTAATTCCTTAGAAAATTGGACATAGTACTATCTGAGGAACCAGCTGTACCACTTCTGGGCATATACCCAGATATAAGAAGGACACATGCTCCACTATGTTCATAGCAGACCTATTTATAATAGCCAGAAGCTGGAAAGAACCCAGATATCCCTCAACAAAGGAATGGATACTGAAAATGTGGTACGTTTACAAAATGTAGTACTACTCAGCTATGAAAAACAATGACTTCATAAAATTCACATGCAAATGGATGAAACTAGAAAATATCATCCTCAGTGAGGTAACCCAGTCAGAAAAGAACACACATTTTATATTCACTGATAAGTGGATATTGTGAATAAAGCTCGGAATACCCATGATACATCTCACAGACTTTATGAGAGTCAAGAAGAAGGAAGACCAAAGTGTGTAAGCTTCAATACTATTTACAAGGGGAATACAATAATCAAGGGATGTAGAGGTTGGGAGGGACTTGGGAGGAGAAATGAGTGGGAGCAGGAAAGGGGGCAAGATCAACTATGGATATAAATGAGGGAAATGTACAGAGGGTCAGGAAATTGAACAAAGGTTTGTAGCAGTGGGGGATCTGGAACTGGGGGTAGCCAACAGAAAGTCCCTTATGCCAGGAAAACAAGAGTCTCCCAGGACCCAAGGAGGATGACATTAACTAAAATAGCCAATAAAAGGGGAAAGGAACCTGTATAGACCACATCCAGAGGTTAGGCCCGGTTCCCTGTTGAGGGATGGGGCTACCACCTATCTCCAAAAATTTAACCCAGAATTGCTCCTGCCTAAAAGAACTACAGAGAAAAAAATTGGAACAGAGACTGGAAGAAAGAACATCCAGGGATGGCACTCCTGGGGTTCCATTCCATATGCGGCAACAAATCCAGTCACTATTGTTGATGCCAAGAAGTGCTTTTTGACAGGAGCCTGATATTGCTGTCTCCTGAAAGGCTTTGCGAGATTCTGACAAATACAGATTCTGATGCTAGCAGCTAACCATTGAACTGAGCATGGAGGCCCAAATGGGAGTGTTAGGAGAAGGACTGAAGGAGCTGAAGGGGTTTGCAACACCATCAGAAGAACAGAAATATCAACCAGACACCCCAGAGCTCTCAAAGACTCATCAACCAAAGAGTATACATGGAGGGACCCATGGCTCCAGCTGCATATGTAGCAGAGGATGACCTTATCTGGCATTTATGTGAGGGGAGCCCCTTAGTTCTGTAAAGGCTCAATGCCCCAGTGTAGGTGAATGCTAGCGAAGTGAGGTGGGAGGGGGTGGGTTTGTAGGGTTTCCCTCATAGAAGCAGGGGAGGTGAAATAGTATAGGGTGTGTGTGGAGGGGAAACCAGGAAAGGGGATAAGATTTGAAATATAATTAAATATAATAACCTATAACAATAATAAAAAAAATGTTGCAAAGAATATTCAGACTGGCCAAGAAACAAGTAAGACTCTGAGACCAAAACAGATCCCTGGAAGAGCCAGAAACAGGCTAGTATTCCAGGATGAGGTTTAGATCAAAACTGCTGGCAGAGAGCTCACTCCAACTTGTTGAAGGCTTTACAGTGTATTCCAGATTTCACAGCTTCTGTGACCTGAAGCCCATGCTGCATTAAGAATTAGTGATACAGCTATCTTTGAGAACTTTCTGCTTCTGTAAGTATCCTTTCACTCATATCCCTCTATGTAACCCCAGTAAAATTCATAGTACACAAAGTTGAACCTAGGTGTTATTTGTATTTGTTCTATCCAGGGCTCTCTACATATGGATGAGTAGAAGTGTGTATAGCATTTTTCTCAAACAGTTTGCCACACAAATGAATAAATGTAATTAAAAATAATAACTAGTTAAAAATTATTTGAAATTTCTTTCCAGTCATGGATTACAGAATGACACACAACATATGTCACATATCAAGAAATTCATTACATAAAGGAACTTGCACATATTTAGAAATACACTTTTAAATAAATCATAGTTTTAAAAGGTATCCTTTAAAATTGAAATTAAAAGAAAATTTTAGAAATGCAAGTTTATTACATAAATGCATATGTCTGTCATAGTAATGAAAATAATTATGTATGTTGATACTTTTATACTTAATTTAGTTTTTCTAATTTTCTTTCATTATCGTGAAATTATCTCATTTTAGGCATCAAGAATGTAGTTTCTTATTACAATGAATAATTTGTTTATTTTATACAAAATGGCATTTTTATTTTATTTTTAATCATGTAACAAATTTCTTCATGTTTTTCTTCAATTACTTAACCATGGTTCACTGATTTAAGCTATAATAAACAGAGAGACAAATTGTAAAATAAGATTATTAGTTTACTTCATTTACAGATAAAAAACTCCAGGGTGGGCAGTTCATTATATCTTCT
This sequence comes from Mastomys natalensis, assembly GCA_021653895.1. Taxonomy (NCBI): domain Eukaryota; kingdom Metazoa; phylum Chordata; class Mammalia; order Rodentia; family Muridae; genus Mastomys; species Mastomys natalensis. The sequence continues at coordinate 537,327 of JAJTUV010000385.1, forward strand.
CCATAAATTAGGTTAAAAAATGGTTGGGGAAAGAAAGACCTGGGAAATCATGGTTGTAATTTGATTATTGTCTAGTGGTTTCCAGAGAAGAGTATTGCCTTAAGTAAATGGAGCCCCACAAATAAAATGGCAGAAAGTTTGTTTCTTGACGAAATTCAGGCATTGAATCTGTTTCTTCTCCATGAACACTTCAATTCTATGTTTTAAACTATCATATCTGTAACCAAAGAGGTCCAAATAGATTTCTGACTCAATTAGTATATTTTTGTCTATGTAGAATCAAATATGTAGAATATAAAAATGCATTTTTTAAATTTTATGTTTTATTATAAAATTTTCACACAAAATAAAAATTACCTGACAAAAATCTTACATGATCTTAGCCTCTCAATTATATTAGGAATGAGAAGGAGTATTTCTATCTTATTTACACTTAGAATCTTTTATTTAGTCGTGTTACATATGGTACTTCTGTAGCTTGATTTTCTTGGACTCCTAATAATGGGAATACAGGTATATCTTTGACTTTTGCTTGCTTTGGGGACACATTTCTTCCTACTGGGTTGCCTGTCCTGCCTAAATAGGAGGGGAGGGGACTATTCTTACTGCAACTTGTATGCTATGACTAGTTGATATCCATGGAAAGCCTACTATTTTATGAAGAGAAACAGAGAAGTGGATTGGAGGCAGGTTAGGTGGGAGGGAGGGACTAGGAGGGAAGAAGGAAGGGAAACTTCAGTTGATATGTAATATATGAAGAGGAAGAATTTTTTAAAAATCAATAATGAAGCAAAAGTTAATATAGATTCATTTTTAGTAGCACTTTGACCAGATGGGGATCATGCCCCAAACCTCTAGTTTGAATTATATGTGATTAAGGTAAAATAAACATCTGTAACTGAAAAATTATTTTTACAGACCAAGTTATATATTAATTTTATTTTGTTATTATTCTTTTCATGTAAAACACACTTGTAAAGCACTGTTATGTTTTTTTAAATTTTTTATTGTTTATTTTATTTATTTATATTTCAAATGCTATCACCCTTCCAGGTTAACCCCACAACAAACCCCCTATCCTATTGCCTCCTCCCCCTTGCCTCTATGAGGGTGCTACTCCATCCACCCACCACCCTTGTTTCACCATCATAGCATCCCCCTCCACTGGGGCATCAAGCCATCACAGGACCAAAGACTTCCCCTCCCATTGATGCCAGATAAGTCCAAACTCTGCTACATAAGCAGATGGAGCCATGGATCCCTCCATATCTATTATTTGGTTGGTGGTTTAGTCACTTGGAGCTCTGGGGTGTCTGGTTGGTTGATATTGTTGTTCTTCCTATGGATTGGAAACCCCTTCAGCTTCTTAGATCATTCCTCTAATTCCTCCATTGGGATCCCTGTGCTTAGTCCTATGGTTGGCTATAAGCATCTGCATCTGTATTGGTCAGGCTCAGGCAGGGCCTCTCAGGAGATAGCTGTATCCGGCTCCTGTCAGAAAGCACTTCTTGGCAACAGCAATAGTGTCTGAGTTTGGTCTCTTCAAATGGAATGGATCCTCAAGTAGAGCGGTCTCTGGATGACCTTTCTTTCAGTCTCTGCTCCACTCTTTGTCTCTCTATTTCCTTTAGACAGGAGCAATTCTGGGTTTAAAGTTTGAGTCAGGTGGGTGGCTCCATCCCTCAACTGGTGGCCATGCCTAACCTATGGACATGGTCTCTACAGGTTCCCTCTCCCCTTTATTGGATATTTCAGGTAATGTCATCCCCGGTGGGTCCTGGTAGCCTCTCGCTCTCCTGGCATCTGAGACTTTCTGGTGACTACTTCCAGTTCCCCATCCCTTACTGCTACATATCTCTGTTCAATTTACTGACCCTATGTACATCTTCCCTGTCTCCTTCCACACTTGATCCTGCCCCCGTTTTTCCCTCTCTCTCCTGTCATCCTCCCATGTCAATCCAACCCTGTGACTCCAATATTTTTTTTTTTTGTTCTCCCTTCTAAGTAGGACTGAACCATCCAAATTTTGGTCTTCCTTCTTCTTGAGCTTCATATGGTCTGTGAGTTGTATTATGGGTATTCCAAGCTTTTGTCCTAATATCCACTTATAAGTGAATACATACCATGTGTGTTCTTTAGTTCCTAGGTTACCTCACTCAGGATGATATTTTCTAGATTTGCCTGTGAATTCATGAAGTCATTGTTTTTAATATATGAGCACTACTCCATTTTGTAAGTGTACCACACTTTCTGTATCCATTCCTACTTTGAGGGACATCTTGGTTATTTCCAGCTTCAGGCTATTATAAATAAGACTGCTATGAATATATCTGCCCAAGGAAAAATTTCCTGAACAGAACACCAATGGCCCAGGTTCTAAGATCAACTATAGACAAATGGAATCTCATTAAATTGAAAAGATTCTGTAAGGCAAAGGAAACTGCTATCAGGACAAAAGGGCAACCTACAGATTGGGAAAAGATCTTTATCAGTACTACTTCTAATAGAGGGCTAATATCCAATATATACAAAGAACTCAAGATATTAGGATCCAGAGAACCAAATAAACCTATTAAAATGGGATACAGAGCTAAACAAAGAATTCTCAACTGAAGAATCTCGAATGTTCAAGAAGCGCTTAAAGAAATGTTCAACATCCTTAATCATCAGGGAAATGCTAATCAAAACGACCCTGAGATTCCACCTTACACCAGTCAGAATGGCTAAGATTAAAAACTCAGGTGACAGAAGATGTTGCTAGGGATGTTGAGAAAGAGGAATACTCCTCCATTGTTTGTGAGACTGCAAGCTTGAAATCAGTCTGGTGGTCCCTCAGAAAATTGGACATAGTACTACCTGAGGATACAGCTATACCACTTCCGGGTATATACCCCACAGATGCTCCAATTGTAACATATTCATTTTAAAATTAATAGAAATTTCTAACTCTTTGCCCCAGAACCTGAGCATTCTATGCATCCATGTTTGGTTTGCTTGACTTCAGTTCTTATCTCAGCAATAAACATTTTAAAACACACTTGTGTGAAAACATCTTAAACTTTATACATGTTTATTTCTCAGGGAAAGGTGGGATACATATGATGAGGACAATAAAGATGAATATGATGATGATGATGATGATAATAATAATAATAATATAATAATAAGATAATAAATTGTTGCTTAACACAAGTTTTCTAGATAAAGGAAACCCATCTATATGTCCAGATTGAGTACAATGATGATATAACATCTGAAGAGAGAATATGTTAATATCAAATGGAAATAATATATCTTATAACTTAAAAAGAAGGTTTACAATTTTTTTTAGTTCTAATTTCAGATGAAAAGAATATTTTTAATGTGTGTGCCTAGTGAAATACTGAAAAGGCCTTTAATCATTGTTTAGTTTGATCATTGTTTAGTTGAAATTAAATTTTTGAGAGCTCTGTGTGTTTTCTAAAAACAACATATACACTGGAAAGCATAACTATTATGAATGATACAATTTTGCAAATCATGACCCATATCACAAAAATCATAACATCAGTCCACTTTTGAATTCATATAGACTGATTAACATATCCAAAAACTGTCCCTGTATGATCAACAAAACTTTCTTTCAAGTGTCTGCTTCAACATTCTTTCACATGTATGCCTTAGTAAAACATCCTTTCACATGTGTCTGTTTCAGCAAAACATTCTTCCATCTCTCTGCTTTAGTATAATATACTTTCACCTGTCTGCCCCAGCAAAGCATTACATACCTGTGTCTCCAAAAACACACCTAATGAAGTTCACATAACCTTCATTAACATGAGAGTGAAACTCTGATTATCTAAATATTTTATCAATCAATGTAAGATGCTAAGCTTCAGAGTGACTACCTTTAATTTAATAAACAAATACCTGAATTCTAAAACAGGATTATGAACAAAATTTAATTTCTCTAGTACTCGCATACCAGTTAGTCAATTTTAAATCACTAAGCTAATAATCACTGATATAAACATGTCTTCAATTATGTTGTTATGCATACTCCTCATTTATTTTTCTACCCAGAAGTGGTGTCAAAGGCATTTTATGGAAACTGCGGTCAAAAAAATCTCTGTCTTCAGTTGATTCTATTTTTTTCTCTTTTCTTCCTGGAGTTGTTGCTTTAGAGAAGTAGCATTTTATTTTCATCCTCAAAAATTTGATGGTTTCCCAGAAGTAGGGGATTTAAGAGTACACTGACAGAAGCCAAGGCTGACACTAGCAATGGGCTGTAGAGTTTAATTCATCTTCCTTTAGACTCCACAGAGCTCAGTATTGTAAATGCAATAAACTTCTTAATTGCCTCATGAAATAACTGAAAATGAAAAAACATAAAACTTCCCTTAGGATATCAATTCCTCAGATTTCTAACCATACAGATTCCCAAGTTTCTGGAAATTTTGTTATCATTCATAATTGGTGCATGAAATGAAAAGGAAAAAGTCACTGAGTAAAGACTCAAAGCATTTCAATTTACTGTCTCTAATACAAGATTTGTGTGTTTTATTTTCCTCTCCAAACCTAAGCCATTTATTGTTTTGATCATTCTACTGTAAGGAGACAGAAGAACAGATATTTTAAATCCCTTATTTAAATGATCTACTTGTGTGATGACAAAATATACAAATACACAACAAATATCTTTGCATCAAAGCAGGCCCACATTTTATTGTCAGAAAAAGCCAACAACTTGCCATCTGCATGAATAAGTGCTGAAAAATATTTAAATTGCCCTTCTCCTGGCATACTCTGAATTCATATACAATTCATTTTCACATAAATATGTTATCTAGAAACAAACATGTCTAAAGAAAATGAATTGGCAGTTCCTGGTACTCAAACTTTTTAATATAAATCTGAAAAGGAATATCTTACAGTAGTTACTTATTTAAAAAAAAAACAGATAACAAAATTAATATCTACAACACTACTGTTTTGTATTATTCAGCCCTTTTCAAGATGCACATTTCGAAATACATACAAATTACCAGGAATATTCTTATTTTTCATAACTTTCACAAACACACCACACAAGCTCCTTTGCTAATGTTCATACGTATTGACATCAATCAGATTCCATATCCACTGTAATTGCTAGTAAGAAGGTACCATGTACAGGTATTATTAGAAACCAATTTTAAAAATATTAAAAACAGGAGATTATATACGACACATTAGTGTGCATATACATAAAGTAAATGAAGCAATGCTTGTCTTCCAGATATGTTATCATATTATTAGGACACATTTTGTCCCTTATGATGTTTTATATGCATATTATATTCATTAGAATTTAATATATTATTAAGGTTTAGAGAATTTTTATTGTTATCTATTTAAATAATCTTCCAATCTGTTACTAAAAAAAAAAAAAATCAAAGTTGAAGTTACTCATTACATGTGTGAATCTATCAATAAAGTGAATAGAATCAATACTGAAAGGCTTTAGGTCTGTATTTAAAACTGAAATCAGAACATTTTTAGAAGATATTGATGTATGAAGAATCACTGACATTTTACTACTTGGAAAACCATGAGAATATTGTTTTCCTTGGAAATAATTAGGCCCCACAAACTATTTTTATCAACACTGCTGGGAAAAACACACCATTAAGCCTACTAGCAAGATTAGACAGTAGCCATATCTTTAACAACTGCCCAAATGTGGTACATGTCCATTGCTGCCACAAGTCACATTCAACCCATATACATGCCCACTATTCTTTTGAAAATCAAATGACTTTTCTCCCTTCCCTCTTTTCCCTTCTACCCTTACTTAGAGGCATCCCTGTATATACCCTCCCCATTATGCATAGTGTGATTTGTATGCCATGCCTTCCTTGGCTTTGTTCGTAAAGGTACTCACTTTCTGGACTCACCAATTTCTGGGCACTCCATCCAATACTGGCAAATGGTAAGGCTTGCTCTTTTCTGAAGATAAACGGAGACAGAGTGAATGGGGCATTTGGGGAAGCGGACTGGGGAAAGAAGAACAGTAACTAAAATTTACTTCCTAAAGAGAACAGGGGAATTTGTGGTCAGGTTAGAGCAAATGCATTTTATGTATATGTGTATACAAGTTTAAATGTGTGTGTTTGTGTGTGTGTGTGTGTGTGTGTGTGTGTGTGAGTGTGTGTGTGTGTGTGTGTGAGTGTGAGTGTGTGTAGTGTGTGTGGTGTGTGTGAGAGTGTGTGTGTGTGTGTGTGTGTGTGTGTGTGTGTGTTTAAAAGAATTTTAGTAAACTCTGACTCTGAGGGGAAAATGGGAAAAGATATTTTGGTCTGCATAAATTGACCCACTTACCTACTTACACCTCTGACCATTTCTCTTGTATGAAGTAACATGTTTTGAGCATGGATTTTGATTTCTGACTTCATTAAAAATTTCTGGTACTAGAGTGCTGTGTCTTATGAACTTTTAGCCCTGGCCCTCAAACCATGAGATAATGACCCACTCACTGTTCAACTGGTATCTTTTTCATTCATTCTACCTAAGATCCCTGGAACTTCAGGCCTTGAACTTCTCTCTTATACCTCACCGGTGAGAACTATGTCATCATCAGTACCTCCTGGTTCAACTTTTGGAAGCCTCTTTAAAAATCTCCAACCTTTATACCCAGAACTCTCTTTAAGGACCTCTAAACTTTTCCACAATTCTAGTTGAATCTGGCCTTAATGTAACTTAGATAATTATTCAAATTCACCACCAGCAGTACCCTAGATTCGGACATTATTAGAAACCTCTATAGCTACTTCCATGAGTGGAGAGACTCTTCACTCCAACCTTTCCTTCTGTTTTTCCTGTTCCCCATTCAGCTCCTTCTAGCTCTGAAGTCTGAGCAAGAGGAAATGTCCACTACTCTTGATACTGCTAATAAGTCCTCCTACTGGCCATAGCCCACAGCTTGTTCTCCTATAGCTCTCTCAGTTTTATTTTCTCCCAATCTAGCAAAAGGATGTTCTAACCAAACTATTATACACCCACTTTCACCCCACCAGAAGACCTCAGTTTCTTCACTACTCACAACACAACTGCAGTGAGACCACTTTATTTCTCCCCAACTGGTCTAGTCTGCCTGTGGTCCTCCCTTTGTTGAAGGATGCCAGGGTGGACAGTCTAGTGAAGGTACATGCGCCTGTTTCATTACATGAACTTTCTCAAGTAGAAAAACAAACAACCAAACAAAGAAAGCAAACATTGGTCTTTTTGTTTGTTTGTTTGTTTTTTTCAAGACAGGGTTTCTCTGTGTAGCCCTGGCTGTCCTGGAACTCACTCTGTAGACCAGGCTGGCCTCGAACTCAGAAATCTGACTGCTTCTGCCTCCTAAAGGTGTGCGCCACCACAGCCCGGCTAGTAAATGTGGGTCTTATAGTTCTAACTCCACAACTGTTACCTTAAAATTTCAAATATATTACTGAATGCTATGGTTTCTCCATTCATGACATATATGTGATTTTAACTAACAACTTATGTCCTTAAGAGTATAGGGGATTTTGGGAGGAGGATAGTGAATATGCAGATAAGATCCACAAAACTAAGGTAGCACACCAAGTCAGGGTTGAGGTGGTCCCAAACCAGTATCTCCCAATTGAACTAAAATACATCAATAGGCATTCTAGTTAGAGACCAATTTACAACTTGTCTCCTGGCCAATCTCCATAAAGGTTACTCTTAAACCAGTAAACTATGAGAATCTCCAAAACTTCATCCAAGACAAACATGAAACCCTATCTCAATTTCTAGAATGTCTCACAAATGCCCTATTAGAATATTCCTAGCTAGACCCTGAAAACTCTGAGGATAAACAAATACTCATCAGTTATTCCTTTTGCCAGATATTCCCTAATGTTAGAGCCATTGGAGATATAAGCACTTGGAGAGAAGACACATAACCCCACAGACAGAAGTCTTAGCACTTTAATGTGCACTATGGTAGAAAGGAAAAACCCTGTAATCAAAACTACCAAATGCTGCCCAAAGCTATTCAATCAGCTTTGTAACTGCCTGGGTTCTTTTGCATTCTAAGATGAAAGAACCACTAGGTTCCTGCTTCAAATGTGATTAGGAGGGTCAGTTCACTCTGGACTACTCTATGCACAAAGGCCACATGAAAATTTCCAAATTGCAATTAAGGGGGATATTGGGCTGCTGACACTATGTAATTTGCAACATGGGGACATCAGACCCAGATCACCCTCCATCCAACATCTTAGGTCTGGCCATGGACTATTGCGGGGACTCAGCCTCCTTTGGCCCAACCACTGTCATCTCCAACAGAGATGCCCTGGTAGACATTTTAGTATCAAGGGAAACCATCTCCTTCCTCCTGGACACTAGGGACACTTATTGGGTCCTGATGGAATTTTGGTGTCCTACTTTTTCTTCCCTATTTTGGGGATAGAGGCTCAATTCTCCTCTTCATTTCCCTATTGACCCATAGAAGGATGGACAACCTAAACAATCACACCAGACCCCAGCACTCAATTGTACTTTCAGGGGTGTTCTTTTCTCTTTCTTTCCTAAGGGTGTTAACCTGTCTTGTCTGCTTATTATGAACAGATATTACAACCAAATTGAGAGCCTTTACTTTATTTGCTCTCACAATCCATCTGACAACAAGCTTAACAGAAGTTTATCTCCTTTCTCCTAGCCACACAACCTACTGATTCCAACATGTCATTTTTTGAGAGTCTCCCAAGTGGAGCTCCAAGTTTTGAATACTGAAAACCTTTTGTTGCCAAATACATTTCTCTCATTTCCAACCAGTTATAGAAACTAACCCAGGATATCAGTGAAGTGCAATATTTAGGCCCTGACAGTGGTTAATTAATGACACAGAGACTTATTAATATTTACTATAGCTTAAGCTCATGAACATGCCCTGACATAGAGGATCTTCAGTGCCCTGAAGACGTTAATATACTCAGATTCCAAGAAGCAGACTAAAGAGCATGGGCCTCATCTCTGTCTGATCCCTCACTAGTCACACTCAAATGTTTCTTCATATTTTATAGTAAATGGGAGAAAGGAAAGTTAACAAACCCCACCTCTAAGCCCACCTTCAGTAACCTAGAAGCGATGACCATGTCATCATCAGACACCAAAATACAACATATTTTCATTGTCATTTTGAGTATTTTCCCTATGTTCATGCACTATATTCCTTCATGAAAACCCAGCCAGCACCTTTTCTTCCTGTCCTTTTTTTGTTCTTAACACCCTCATTCAGAGGCAGCCTCCTTATGTCCTCCCTCACAATAAATCTCTTGCATTAGATCTCTTGTATTGTTTAATCTCTTTGTTGCACACCTTGGCTCCAATCAGCCAAGATAATTCTGCTGTTAAGTCTAGCAAACACTATCACCTTAAAAATCTAGATTATCAAATCCCTGTATTTATGGATTACAAATTATTATTGCTAAGACTCTGTTATTTTTGATAAGATTGCATGTACTTGATGGCAAAAAATATGGAGTATTGTTAAGAACACTATGGTATTCATAGAGTATCAGCTTTACCTATGCATTTCAAATAGTTCTTCATTTATGTCACTTTCTATTTACTATAATATGGAAGAAACTATTAATATAATTATTTAGTGGTCAATGTAATTTTAATTAAAAATATCTGAGAACTAACATTATAGATATTATGTACATCTTCTATGATGATATACAGATCATAAGTAATTCAGTAGGTATGTCAGGGGAGATCATCTTCTGGATGAATCTATATATACATTGCCTTAAAGTAGATATTTCAAATGGAGTGTGTAAATCTCACTTCAGAAAAATTTGAATCTCGCAATCAAATCACACAGCATAAACATACCTACACCACTATAGACCCTACTTATAACATTTGTCCAATTACAAATGTAAAATTTTTAATATTTGCTGAGATGTTTAATAGAAATATTAGTAATGTTTGTAGAAAGTACAAGTATTAATGGCTGCTGAATTTTTACTTTTGAGTTTTCAATGGTAGAATAAAAATATAAAGGATTTACATATCATAAATTACTGATTATACAAAATTAATGATGTGTCAAGATATTAAGGGTCAAATTAATATAAATTTTATTTGAAAACTTGCAATGAATACTAAAAATAGTATGTGTAATATCCTGATATTTAGGTAGAATTGACAGATTTCTGTATAAGAACACATATCTACAATATGATTTATCCACCCTGGTTTTTAAAAAATATTTTATTTATTATTTGAAATTTTTATGCATGTATACAATATATTAAACAATATCACACCCAATAAACTCCCTCCCGCTACTCTGAAATCCATGAAGCAGTTTCAACTCACATCCATACTTGTCATAATCATCATAATCATCATAGTCATCATCATAATTATCATCATCATCTTCATCAACATCGTCACTCCACTGAATCAAATTAGGGTTGTCCATATGTGATAAAATACAATGCCACCCACTGTACCATAGGCAACCTATTAGCAGCAACACCCTGAGAAAAACTGACTCCTTCATCTCAGCAACAATCCAGAGTCAATATATCTTTAGAATAAAGTGGGGCAGCTGGACAAAATCTTCATCCATTTTGAAACTTAATTGTCTTTTTCTTGGGCAGATTTCAAGCTGGCCCATTTAATTAATACATTTAGAAATAAGTAATTCATCTTTCAAAATAGTAGAGTGAATTTTTGTATACATATGCAAATATAAACTGGATTATAACTGTGACATATAAGGTGATAGATACAGTATACATGTGTATGAGTTTGTGTGAATGATGTGTGTGTGTTTCTGTGTCTTCTCCTGTGTGTGTGTGTGTAACTATATGTGTACACTTTCAAAAAATTCATTATCTTTTATCCATTAGTGATAATAATCTTTTTAGCACCAAATCCATTGACAGCTTTCTCTTGTTATGTGTGTTCTTTCTCTTTGGTCTAATGTCCTTGATCCCTTCTGGGCTAATGCAATTCTCTTTACATTGACAGATACTTCCCTGGGGAACTTTGGAAGAAGGACGAATGCTTTTGTGATATATCACATTGTAAAATTCAATGACTTGTACTATTGCTCATATGGTCTCAAAGAATTTAAAATGGCATGGAGAAATCAGATGTCAATAAAGCATGGCTTCTTTAATAAGTATTTTTCAATTCAAAATGTAATTTTCCCTTCATATTTCTTCTCAAATTAATTGAATACAGTATTTCAGAATAAGTATGTATTTGTATAAGTCCTAATTTAACTCATAAAAATTACTAGCATACCTCACAACTATTTTATAAACTAAATATTTGATCAAATACAAGTTTTATCATTGTTTAAATTTTTTAAGAATAAAATTATATTATTCCCCAATAAAACTATCTTAAAGATTTAAAGCTACATATTCCACATGAGTAAGATTTCATCCACTGGAACATGGGCAACAATCAAGCAGAATTATATATTTTGAAAAATACCAACTGTAGTTATATCCATATGTCATGCAAATATCTAAAGAAAGAGTTTGAAACACTCAGACTTAAATGGGATATATATATATATATATATATATATATATATATATATATATATATTCACTCTCCTCTCATAAGGACTCAATGAGACATATAGAAGAACATGCAGAAATCTTATAAGAACCAGAGAACACTGAAGACATCAAGGAAACAGTTTTAACTTATATAGACTGTAACACTAAACACAGGGCCTTCACAGGTTTAAGCCAGAGATCTTGGTTCTGAGGGAGGGAAGTAGACACAATCCCCTATTACTAAATAAGACACTATTTCCAGTTTACATCTGCTTGCAATAGAAAAAAATAGTTTTCTCCAACGGAGTCCCAATGAGTAGTGACTTGAAGCTTTGAGAATGGGAATACAGGTAGAGGTGATGAGCTGAATAAAGATGGATGGGTGAATTAGGGGAGTGGAAGGATGAGGGTGGGGTAGAGGGCATCCTCTCAGAGGCAAATGGGAGGTGGGATTGTGTGAAGAAATCATGGAGGTGAGACTGGGAAGGTAGCAACTTTTGGAGTGCTAATAAATGAAACAATAAAAAGGACACAATTAAGAGTAGGTCTCATTCCCAGCAGTAAAGGATCAACATAAAATGAACTCAATGATATTTTTGTAGACCTTTTGTCTCTTCTTAATATTTTTGGACTTTGTTTTTTGTCTTACTGATTGTTTGCTTATATATTGTGTTTTCTGATGATTTGAGTCACAGAAAGTCACTTGTAGAAAGTGTAGCCTTTTTTGGAGAGGTATTGCCTTGTTGGAGTAAGTGTGTCTTGGTTAATTTCCTGATGTTTGAGATCCAGGTGGAGAACTCTCAGTTCCTACTTTACTACATCTGCCTGTAAGCTGCTTTAGTTCCCACAGTGATGTTGATAAACAAATCTCTGAAATGGTAAGCCAGCACCAAATGAATGCTGTCTTTCATAAGAGTTGCCTGGGTCATGGTTTCTCTTTACAGTAATAAAACCATAAGGCATGTGGTACTTTAATTGCAAAGCATTGAGTGGCTTCCAATATCTTGTTTAGGTAAAAGTTTTACTGGCTGCATATTATATGGATCAGTGATGAATAAAATCAAAATAGTTGACTGTTGTGATTATATATGAGAAAATTCTAGACAATATTTTAGTATCTTTAGATCAAATGTGTTAGAGATAAACTAGGCTTTTTTGTTTTATGTCAAGATGAAACAAGATGGTAGCTGTGATTCAGATTCACTTGAAGTTAACGGCCTTCATACTGTTGGAAGAAATTAGTACTACTGTTTTAGATTGAGGTTTCTGTTGGTTCCATCTGAAAACAATAAATTTTGTCTCCATTCCTACAATCAGCTGAGGACGTTCTCTGACCTTTATGACTAGTCACCTATATGTGGAATATGTTGTCCATTTTATTTACTGGATTTATGCTCAAATAATAGAGAAAAATATATATATATATATATATATATATATATATATATATATATATATCCTATATTGTATACTGCATATTGACACAAAAAGAATTGATTGCAGTTATAAAAATACAAGAATAGAAGCAGAAATCATGAATTTGTGTGTTTCATACTAATAGTGATTAATTGATGATCTTAAGAGCAGGAATATACCACATTGATTTAAAGAAAAAGCCAGATGTTAAAAAGAATTTACCATATCTGAAGACATAAACTCTTGTTCCATATGCAACAATTGTATCATTCATCAAGTGTGAACTCTATATTTGAGTCAAATAGCAAAACAAATTTGAATATGTTTTATGTACTCATACTATACTTTATTTTGCTCCAAAATCACCATGATTTCACTAACTTTAGTGTTCCAATATTAATAGCAAAAGAGTGATTACATTGTCATGAAATTGTTTACTAACATACTATAATGACTCATGTTTTGTTTGTTTTATAGTAGCAATTAGGTCTGTTCCTAATATGATTATCATTATTTCCTATGTGTGACTCTCATTCAGAATTTATGTAATAAAATTTAATTTTGATTGTGTTGATGTACAGAACTGATAATTCTATTTATTTATTTATTTATTTATTTATTTATTTATTTATTTATTTTACTTATTCACTTTACATGCCACTCACTGCCTGCCCCCATCCTAGTCACCTCCTTCCAAATCCTTCACCCATCCCTCATCCCCTTCTATTCTGAGGGGGTGAATTTCTCCCAGGTTATCCCCTCCACCCTACTAGCACATCAAGGCTCTGCAAGGCTAGAGTATCTTCTGCCACTGAAACCAGACAAGGCAACTCAGCTAGAAGAACATATCCCACATACAAACAAGCTGTACCTATGCTACATATATGTGAGGAGGCCTAGGTTCAACCCATGTATGTTCTTTGGTAGGTGGTTCAGACTATGAGAGTCCAAGGATTCAGGTTGGTTGACTCTCTTCTTATTCCTGTGGAGATGCTATCCTTCCCTTGCTCTGACTCTTAGGACTACTTTACTTCCCCTTCAAAGTGAGATTCAGGCATCCTTTCTTGTACCTTTTTTCTTTAGCTTGTTTGGGTCTGTGGAATGTAAGATGAGTATCCTTAAATAAAATAAAGGCTAGAACCAGTGATTGGGCAATAGAAGGGGAGGCGGAAAAAAAGGCTTAGGGGAGGAGAGAGTGAGAGGAATTGGATATAAAAGGTAGAGCAGAGGTAGAGGTAGAGGAGAAGCAGGAGGAAATCGAAGCAGAAGGAAGCCACTGTAGAAGGAAGCCAACGACAGAGTAGCCAGAGCCGGGAGGACAACCGAGTGGCCTGGATAAGGAATCTCATAGCCGGGATTAGAGTAGTGTAGTGGTAAATCTGCCCAGTATAGGCGTGCAATTTATACCATAATTATCGTGTTGTGTTTTCCTTTACTGGTCTCCTTCGGGTAGGAACTTTTACAGCAGCAAATTTGGCAGTTTAAATAACTTTTTCTACTACATATTTCAGCAACCTCTTTCCCAAAATACTTTTGTGATTCTAATGTACAATTCTGTATTAACACAGAAAGAGCTTCAGGACAGGGTGTTAAATATCTCTTTGGATATGAAGAAAGATGAATCCACATTAATAGTCTCTTTTGCCAAAGGACTGATGTGAGTGCAAACAGCCAACAGTTGATCATAGTCTATAGTGTATCCATTGTTAACTAATAGCTTCCTCTACTTTCTGGGATGCTTTTCATCCCTCTTCAGTTAATTGTTGTCAGGAATTAGGATATGCTTCCCCTTGAGCATATCAAATAGAGGCTTAAGTCCTCCTGTGATGAGCTTAAGGTGAGGCCTTAGCCAATTAACATCTCCTAGAAGCTTTTGAATATAATTTAAAGTAAACTATCTTTTCTAATTTGAACTTCCTGTGTCACAATTTGTTTAGGAATATAACTGATGTCCCAAATATTGAAAAGGATATTGTCTTTGAGTCTTTTCTGGAGCAACAACTATTCCCCAAAAATTTTAAAGCTCTTGGTATAAGAGCAAAGTCTTGCAGTAAAACTCCTTCAGAGGGATCATCTAAATATCCATTTAATTAATGATATACACTGAAGGATTCAAAGTTCTAACTACTTGTATTGAAGCAGCAACATTTTTTTTTTTTTGTATAATAAACGGTTATTAGCCATTCACTGTGGCAAAAGTTTCCAATGATCTTGCTTCATGGGTTCTTTAAAATTACAAGCATATGTGTTAAATGCAAACCTTTTACAATAATGAGATGCAAAGGAATAGTATAAAAACAATCTTTTAAATCTATAGCAATTTTATTCGTATTTTTTGGAAATGCAGCTGGAGTAAGTTAGGTTATAATGCCAATATAAAGTCAATAATTTCAATAACCTTTTGTAAATCTTGCAATAATCTACACTTGCCTGATTTCTTCTTAATTACAAATATGGGTGAATTAAAATCTTGAGCTTATGATTGAATTGTAGACTGCAGCTAATGGAACATTGACAGTTTAACTATAATCTTCAAAATTATCCTTGCAACACCAGAGCACAACCACAGCTTTGGAAAGGAAAATTCAACCTCCAACAAAGAATCCAGTTACTTCAAAATCAACACCAAGAGCATCACCCACATGCTACAATATTTGGCTGCCAACCTCCAATACCTCAAAAAGACACTGCCTAAATCCTATCTTTTATATCTCCAGTTTCTAGAATAAGAATTATATAAAATCTTATCACAATTTAGAGGTATCTTTAGAGACTCGTTTCCCTAGGTGGGCTCATACCATCTGTTGTGTAGAATGACTCCAACCCTGAATTATCAGTTTAAAGCCAACTTTCTGTTACCAATATTACAAATTTTTAAACATACCCAATAACTTATAAGCCAATAATCTAAAAGTAAGTCATGTAGAACATATTTATACCTTTAAATCCAGTCAGAAACAAATATGAGATGATCATGGGATTTTTTTTTCTTACAGTTTGTTTATATGATGGATTATGTTGATGGATTTCTGAATACTGAACCATCCCTGCATCTCTGGGATGGATCCTGTTTATCATAATGGATGATGTTTGCATGTGTTACTGGAGTCAGTTTGTGAATATATTATTGATTATTTTGCATCAATGTACATAATTTGTGTGTGGTTTAGGTATCAGAGTGACTATGGCCTCATAGAAAGAGTTTGACACTGTTCCTTCTGTTTCTATTTTGTATTACATTGTGATGAGTATTGGTATTATTTCTTTCTTGAAGGTCTGTAGAAGTCTGCACTAAAATAACCTGTCTTTTTTATTAATTGTGAAGATTTTAATGACTACTTCTCCTTCCTTACAAGTTATAGTAGTATTTAAATAGTTTACCTGATCTAGATTTAATTTTGGTGAGTGGTATCTTTCCAGAAAATAGGTCATTTTGTTAAGATATTTCAATTTTGTAGTCTTTTGTTATGTGCCCCTTTTTATTTCTGAGATGTTTGTTTGGATACTGACTAAGGGTTTGTGCATTATGTTGATTTTTCTCAAAGAAATAGATCATAGATTCATAGTTTCTTTGTTTTATTTTCTCTGTTGCTAACATATTGATTTCAGCCCTAGTTTTTTTTATTTCCTGACTGCTACTCCTCATTGTTTTGCTTGTTTCTTTTACTCTAGTGCTTTCAGATAAACTTTTAAATTGCTGGAATGAGAACTTTCTAATTTCTTTAAGGAGGCACTTAGTGCTATGAACTTTCTTTATAGTCCTACTTTCATTGTGTTGCATAAATTTGGGTATGTTGTGACTTCATTTTAGTTCAATTCTAGAGAGTCTTTAATTTCTTTCTTTTTCTCCCTTGATCCAAACATTAATGAGTAGAGAGTTGTTCAATTTCTATGAATGTATAGGCATTCTAGTGTAACTGTTATTCTTGAACATCCATCTTTAATCCAAGATAGTCTAATAAGATACAAGGCATTATTTCAGTGTTCTTCTATCTGTTGAGGATTGCTTTGAGACCAAGTACATATTCAGTTTCGGAGAAGGATTAATGTGGTACTGAGAAGAGAGTATATTCTTATGTGTTTGGATGGAATACTTTATAGATCTTTGGTAAGTCTATTTGATTCATAATGTTTGTTAGTTTCATTATTTTTCTGTTAAGTTTTTGTCTGGATGATCTGTCAGTTGGTGAGAGTAGAAAGTGTAAGTCTCCCACTATTAATGTGTGGAGTGAGATGCGTTATTTAAACTTCAGCAATGTTTTATTTACAAATGTGACTTTCCTTGTGTTTGGAACATAGATGTTCAGAATTGAAATATCCTTCTTGGTAGAATTTCCTCTGATGAGTATGATGTGTTCTTACCTGTCTCTTTTAATTAATTATGGTTGGAAGTATATTTTATTAGCTATTAAAATGCCTACTAAAACTTACTTCTTGGGTCTGTTTGTTTGGAAAACTTTTGTTCATACTTTAGTCTGAGGTAATGTCTACATTTATCGCTGAGCTGTTTCTTATATGTAGCAGAATGAGGGGTCCTGTTTTTGCAACCATGCTGTCAGCTTGTAACTTTTTGGGGGTGGCAGGAATTCAGGTTTTCCATAATATACTTGGAGAGAACTGACAATTTTTAAGAAATGATTGCTATCCATGGTACAGAGGGGCTCCTATTCTAGAATATCTCATTTTCTTCTTCAAGCATATTGTGTTATAGAATTCAAGACCCTATCTTGAAGCATGTAAGCATGGCCTATCATTAGCATTCAAACATGCTGATCTCTTAATCTTGACCAGTATATTCTTCAAAATTTAGATTAATAAATCTTGGCTTCTATATATTTCTGGTGCAATGGTTTCAATTAGCGAGGTATTTCAAGGAATCATGAAGTCTAAGACTTGTTTCTTTTTTATTTGCTTGATGACATTATTTTGAATGAATTGGTTCATGATGGAGGTGATTTCTTAATGGGCTGTTGGGAATGGAGACTTGTTTAAATGAAGTTGTTCGTTAGAATTGTGACTCTTGTCGTTTGCTGGTTTACTGTGTTGTTATAGAGAATGTAAGTTGTACAGTGAATAATTATTGAAGCATGTGTAAACACTGTTATATATCTTTTCTCCTAGATGGGGAATTTTGAATAAAATAATCAAACCTCAAAAAAAAAAAAAAAAAAAAAAAAGAATTGTGACTCTGAAGCTCATATTCTGTCCTAGCATTTGACAGTTTGTTTCTACTTCCAGTCCTTATTGGGGTAAATTGCTTTGCTCTGTTCCATGTTCTCCTTTTTGATTTTTCAAGCCAGCATCAGGCACAAAGTAATGCATCCAACTGATATTAAATTGAAGCCCCAGGAGCAATGAAACAAAGTGATTTCTTCCTCCTTCTGGGTTTCTTAAGTCTTTGTCATGGAAATGAAATGCTGAATCATCTGTGGTATTTGTAACAGAGAACAGAGAAAAATTTGCCATTTTAACTTTTCAATTCTGCACTGCTATTTAGGTAACAAATACTCTACTGGAACAACAAATTAGACAGAAATGAAAGTAAAACTAGAAACAAATTATTTTTAAAGATCTAGTTATTTCATCTGAAAATATGCAAACTCTTCTCTAATAAATTCTGGCCCTATTCAACAAATAATTTGAGTCAAAATTGAGTAAACTTTCCAAAAAAAAAAGTTTGGTCCATGAAAGATTGTACTTTTCTTGTATAAAATTTTCTTAGGTCCACAGGTAAAATAAGATCTGCTTACATGGATGTATTTTAAAGCTAAAGTTTGCTGTGTTTAAAATATATTTAATTCATCAAAGCACTTTCTTTCTGGGTAGTCCTTACTGTGGGAAAAGGGACCCGCAGTGGGGGAGTCCGGGGGGGGGCTTCCAAGTGGAGGTCCTACATGCAGGAGAAAGGTATGAAGTTCCTTTCTTCCTCATCCAGAAAGGCTGGATGCTTTGGCTATGGCAGGCCCCAATGATACGAGGAAGTCCTTGGTTCCAAAAGGTATTATTTTCATGGTGGATGGTAGATGGATATGGATGTACCCCCCTCTACCTGTGCACTTTGGGAGGGTCTGTAATGGCCTATGTGACTGAATAATGTAGGTCCATGGAGATTAGATTGCTTTTCAGGACCCTGGGTTCTGGGGACGTGGCCGAACTCCTCTGTTTCTCCCTTGGAGTCAAGGGGTTCTAGGCCCATGCCCAGCCAAGAACCAGGATACTCTTACGCAGTCCCACACTTTACTACATATTGTATATTGGTTTTGTATTAAGAACACCTTGATGATTAGAAATTAGGGTACTATTGAAGAATCACATGCTTAAGACAGTGAATATAAATAGATATTTGTGTGGTTTAAAACTTTTCTTTTGGCCTTGACAATCAATGAATATGTTAACTTCCCATTTTTATTGCAAGTTTGATATTACATTGAGTGGGTTAGTAAAGTATTAATACACTGTAATGATTCTACAAGTTAGAAATAGATCCATGTGTATTTTATCTAGCTACAAAAGTTATAAGAAACTTCAAATACATAAAAATTTCTATTTCACATGATCTTCAAAAGTTTTAATTTTTGCTAATTTGTCTTAACTATAATAATATTATTTTAAAGG
Organism: Mastomys natalensis; assembly: GCA_021653895.1. Taxonomy (NCBI): domain Eukaryota; kingdom Metazoa; phylum Chordata; class Mammalia; order Rodentia; family Muridae; genus Mastomys; species Mastomys natalensis. The sequence continues at coordinate 556,919 of JAJTUV010000385.1, forward strand.
AATAGATCATTTGGAACTTTGTTTAATATTTGCTAGAGAAACATTTTAAACTAATCTGAAAGTTTTGTGCATCTTTTTATTATTATTCATAAGATTATAAATTGTCATATGTCATATATAGAACCTTGCTTTTGAAGGTAAAGTCCATGATACATGTTTGAACATAACTGCACATACTTCTAAGCTATCTATTATCTAAATATTTAATCACAATAAAATTAATGCATCTCCCTATGAGCAGGCACTAGTAAATACAAACTAAATGGAATAAAAATAGTTGTTCAAAAGATGGCAAACTCGAGTAGATTGAGAAGAAGAATATACAGAGAAGTTAGGGAGACATGAGTTAGAGGGAACTGTAGATTTCAAATGTTTATAATATTAACAAAGATGAATTAGCAGCTTTTCATAACAAAAGGAGTAATGCTGAATGGCTACACCTTTCCTCAAAGCCTGTGGCTGGGGCACCCATTTACCCTGTATGCAGGGTCAAGAATGAAGAAATAGATTCTTGTTTACCCTTTAAAGTGTCTGACACATGATTAAATACATAAATCATAAAAATTAAGGATTTCACTAGATGTTAATATATTTATATACAACCATATCTTCTTAAACATAACAAATATGAAACTTAGAAATAAATAAGTCCTCTAGAAAAAATGTTCAGAGAGTCTTAATAATATTTTCAGAAAGTCCTTTAAGCATACGATATCATTTTTTATTGGTTGAAATTAACTCATATATTTTAAAAATATGTATGGGGCATAACTATATAATCAACAGTAATAATTACATCAGGCATAGAAGAACCTACTTACATGATTTTATGTTCTCCTGGGAGAATTAACTAAATGTAACATTTTAAATAAAAAAGAATTCCTTGTAGGCATTAGGAATGGAGTGTAGGAATAAAATTCAGTCCTAACACACTTACACAGGATGCATAAGGTCCTAAATACATTCCTTATATCTGAAAAAAAATATTTAAAAAATGAAAGAAAATGAGAAACAGAATGTTTTTAGTCTAAATTACAGTTTGACACTATGAAGGAACACCATGACATGATAACGTTTACAAAGGAAACCATTTAATTAGAACAAGCTTACAGGTTAGAAGTTTATTCTATTATCATCATGGTGGAAAGCATAGTGGTATGCAGGTAGACATGGTGCTAGAGAAGGAGATAAGATTTCTATGACTTGATCTGCCAGAAGAAGAAGTGAAGCCTGTGAGACAAAATGGACATATCTTGAACACATAAAGACCTCAAAGCCTGCCTTCATAGTGACAGCCTTTCTCCAACAAGGCAACCTAATAGTTTCTATTCTCTGTGGCCCACACAGGAGTCATAGGTTCCTACTTTACTTTTCTCTTTATATAGACTGTACCTGTAAACAAACCATTTCCTCCTCAAGTTATGTTAGTCAAAATGATTTACTACAATAATAAAAGCAAAGTTAGAAAGACCTCAAAGAGGTCAAGGCACTCTCTTATAAGAAGAGTCTATTCTACTCCAGGTTATCTCTAACAAGTTCATTAGTAGACTGTCTCTTGGTGACTCTAAATCTTGCCATATAGACTATATTAACCATCAAAGTAGAAAGTTTGGGTAGAGATTGAGATATGTGAATACATAGGATCTCTTATATCCCCAACCCTATTTGAAATTGTGGCCTTGTATTAAAAAAACTGTTTTATGAATTTTGAATTTTAGCAAGGTAGCTTATAATATAACAGCTCTTGCTGCCAAGCCTGATAACCTGAGTTCAACTGCAACTCCTGTTTCACAAAGGGGAAGGAAAGATCCAAATTTTGTTGATTTTTCTGTGACCTTCATACATGATGTATGAGTTCATACATACATGTATACATGCACACACACACACACACAGTCACTCACATACACACAACACACACACACACATATACACACACACTCATCATATTTAGAAGGACCGATAATTAATGGACAATTATATTCTAATCATCTTATACACAATCAAATTGGTTTTTTATATTTAAATTATGCTTAGTCACTTTTGTGTATGGGATGATTTTAGATTATTTTGGATTTTTCAAACACATCTTCTTTTCCTCCTTCCTGTCTTTTCTTTCTTTCTTTCTTTCTCTTTCTTTCTGTCTGTCTGTCTTTCTGTCTGTTTTTCTGTCTGTCTATCTGTCTGTATTAAATCTAAATGTCTTTTTTTTCATGTATATGTGCATATGCACATGCTTGTGTGTATATATCAGGTTGGGAGAGATGAGTGACTGGCATGTGTTTGATTATCTCTGTAGAGACTAGAGGTCAATGTTGAGGACCATTCCTCAGAAACCATCTATCTAGTTCTCTGTTTGTTGGTTTGATTGATTGCTTTTAAACAGGTCAGTCACTGGAATTTTAAATTCATCATTATGGCTAAGCTGGTTAACAAGCATGTCCTTCTAACTACCTGTCTCCTCTCTTAACTATTTACATTAAAACATGAAGTGCCATGTCATATCCATCTTATTGTTTTTATCGATTTATTCATACTTGCATACACACACAAACACACACACACACATACCCTACCCACACAAATTAACAACCAACCACCTTCCCAGTTCCAATAATAACTTAATTCTTCTCCAAACTATCTGTATACTTTGTGGGACAATCTTGTATTTAATAACCCTCAACTATGAAATAGGAAGTTGTGATGCAGTTCTGTAGTAATTATAAAATCTACATAATTTATTTGAAATTTTCTTTGTGTGATTTTGTCAGTCCACTTTCAACTTATGTTGTTACTAATATTAAATTAGCAATATTCACTGCAGTGTTTTGGCTTATATCTCATGATTACTTGGATCTGAAAAGTTCCAGCAATATCCATTGCAATTTTACTAAGTTTGCTTTTGGTTGTGTCTTTTCAGCCCTGTGAATTTTCATTAATTTTGTTTTTTACTTCTTTACTCAATTCCTCACTTTTCATCATTCCTTTATGTAACCATATAGTACTCACAGAATATCTTTTAAAAATGTACCATATTTCAATGGGCAGGCATTCTTTTTTAAATGGTTTCTCTTATTAATGATTGACATTAGGAACCAAGACCTTGTTCTTGTTTGCAGTTATTGGCATGGTGTGGCTGTATGAAGACATTTACACTTATATTTACCAGAAGTAACTTTAACTTACTCAAATTCTTAACTTATTTAAATACTATTCATAAAAGAAGACACTTAAGATTCTACTGGGTATTATTAACAACACAGAGTTTAGAATTTTATGCTAGGCAATAAATGTTTTATTATTATATGCCAATGTAAAAATGATATAGATATTTATATAAGCTCTCAGTTTCTATGACACTCAAATGAAATATTTTTATTATAATAGGTCATATAGAGTTGAAGTTCTTGGGAAATATTTGAAAGTATTAGTAAATTATAGATTAAATTTAACTCTTATTGCACCTTGTGTGATTATATCTTTTATTAGTATTAGAAAAAAATAGAACTGATCACAAATTTGATTTAGTGTGTTATTTCAAGTAAAAATTCACTAACCTTTTACTCAATTATTTTCCTACTTACAAGGTTGTCTTGATTTATTATATGCTAATCAGAAATTTATACAAAAACATATATTTTTATTCTAATCTTTTAACACTAAGAAACTTGAATTTTTTTTTTACTGGAAAAAAACTGTGGCTGAAACTGTTTCACAATTGATGTAATTATGATTACATGAGTGATGTAAGGTTAACTACTTAGTGAATGTGCCTCAAGGCAGTGAAGTCAGTACAATCTTAAATGTCATTCTGCTTCCTAATTTTACATCTGGCCCAAGGTTGGAGAGTTTAGTAGTGGAAACTTCATTATCCTCTAATCACCAATTCCCTATTCTACATGATCAACATGTAACCTAAAGAAATTCAATGCTTTAACTACAGTGAGGGATCTACTGAAGTGCTGGCCACTACAAAACCAAGGTAAAAGTAAAAAACTCTGTTACTAAAGTAAGAAACAATTATGTTAAAATTTTAAAAGGTGTGTACCTAACCACACAATTATTATAACAAAAATGTTTTTTAAAAACTAATATTTAAGTGTGGGAGGAAATATCTCTTCTTATGAAAGATAACAAATATATTGCTTACTGCATGTTTTATATATCCCATCATACATGGAACCATTATAAATCTAAGTCAGTTTTTAAAATGGATATGAATAAATATATTGTAGACAGAGACATTTTACTTTATTTGTAAGGCAGTGTCTGCTTAGTCACATTTTCTATTTTAGACTTTGACCCCAGAACTTTGTCAGTTATTCAGTTATTCTTCAATTTGACTCAAATAGATATATGAAACAATTATATATAAATGAAGACATTTAGAAATATACTACATCTGTTCCCAGTAAATAATTTGGTTCAGTTTTCATAAAAATGTATTCATTAATAATGTTACTTATAGCTAATCCTTCACATTGTTTTATGTTTATTAGGGGACAGAGTTTCATTATGTAGCACAGACTGGGATAAAACTTGGCTGTTCTCCCTTAGTTTTCCAACTGTTGGGAATGTTGGTGTGTATCACCAAACCTATTTGTTAATCTTTTGATTAAACTAGGGAACCTTAATAGATATTGTCTAGTGAAGGACATGTTCCAACTACTGATGACATAAACAAGTGAAACTCTGAGTTCTGCTTTTGTTATACCCTGAAGGCTTTGTAGAGATATCTGATAGCAGATATAGAATATACAATAACTCAAAAATTAACCATCAAGGAAGCAATCAAACAAACCAGCAAATAACAATTAAAGCTTAAATGAGGCATATGTCTAAATAGGGAAATCCAAAATATTATATACAAATGGCTGAACAAGATTTTCAAAAACTTATATTGTTTAAAAAATATCTGCTTTTTTATTTATTTACTTTATTTTATATTTTTCAAAACTGCTTTAATCATTTTTCTAAAAACAATCAGAATGGATGCCACTGAAATATAAAAGACAGCAGACATTGGCTTGTGTTTAGGAAAAGGGAAACACTTTCTTCACTGTCAGTTATACTATGGACATCCCTAAAAACAAATAGATTTACTGTATGACTCAGCTTTATTACTCTTAGGTAAGATACAGAAAAATCAAAGTATTCTAAAGCTGACTATTGAGAGACTTGCCTTGCTTATATTCATTGCTGCTTCATTGACAATAATTAGGAAAAAATACACACTAATTTCTGTCAATTGCCAACTGATAAATGAATAGACACATTGTCCTGTCCTTAGTCCTTGGGTTTTGAAACAACAACTGGTATTGAAGACCTTACAATTGTCTAGTAAATTTATCAATGAATTATCAAATCAGAAATTTAAATTTCATATAATGTACACACAACATACATATAATTAGAATTACATGTGTGATACTGAAAATCTAGCCAACTACAGTGGTTGATGGGGACATGAACCTACTATGAACCTTCTACTATAGAAGAACCTACTATGGTTCCATTTCAAATACAATATAACTAATATAATTTATAATTGCAATCTGAATTTTTATCTACATAAACAAAGATAACTGAAGCTCTCACTCCCCATCAACAAAGGTCCATCTTGTAATCTATGGAGATCATTACAAAAAAGGCACATTTGTCAAAATGCAAAGAACAATAAAAAAATAGGATGGAATTCTTAGCCTCATTTGATTAATCTGTAATACCAGCCTCATGTCTACATTTCAAGAAAAATCACTAAAGTGAAGGCAGAACGACTGGAAGTGCTAAAGGCACATAGAGTCAGCAATAATGCAGCTATACCTAAAAAAAAAAAAAAAATCTCAACAATATTTTCCTAAACAAGACCAGTACAATGGTCACATTTTTTAACATGTCAATATGGAATGTGGGGTACATAAAAAGGATTCTCTTCATTCTCAGAGTTACTGACAATCACTTCAGAGAAAGAGAGCATTAAGGTCTTCTCCAGAAATAATCAATAAAAAAGGTTATCCATTTTCAATCTATTATTCCAAACACATGTATATAAAAGTAACATTAAATGGACTAAGCAGATTTTAAATATATTTTACATATATAAATATATTTATATATGTATTTGTGTGCATGTGCATGTGGGGTGTGTGTATGTGTGTGTGTGTGTGTGCTGTGTGTGTGTGTGTTAAATCTCTCTGTAGAAGATACATCAAGGTTCTGCTATCTTTAACATCTTGGTGTCTACAACACTACCCAGGTTTCCAGCCCACAGCTTCAGACAAAGGCCTCAAGGCCTTTTCAAGGCATTTGGAGAGGGAATTTTATTTAGAAAATTAAATAATGTTTTTTATCTCTATTCTTAAAAATAGACAATATAATTTACTGCATAATTTTGTATTTGAATGGTAAAAATTTTAGGTCTTACTACGCTTAAAACCAATGATGATGTTAGAATGTGATGTCTTCTCTGAGACATTAATATCTTGTAGGATCTAGTTCTCACTCTTTCCCTGAGAACCAAACTGTAATTGTGCACCAACCCATCTGCCTCAGGTTATGTCATCCTCTTCTCTTTCCTTTCTTCTCCTCTACTCTTCTCTCCTCTCTCTACCTCTTCATTTCCTCTCTCCCCTTCTTTCTTCTCCTCTGTGAAAGGCATGCTTCTCATATACTTCTGCCATATATGTTCATTTTAAAATATTCCTTATTTTTTTCTGAAACCTGAAAGTCTAAGAGAGGGTGATGTACACAATATGTATTAAGTATAAATATAATATGTATTTCATCAGGCTATAAATTAGTAGAAATACATAATTATTGATATATGGAAACTTGTAAATATTCAATAGTGTTGCCAATGATAATTCTAGGTAGAATAGTGTGCTTTAAGGAACAGCCAGATAGCCTTTCTCATGCTACATAATGTTTAAGGTATCCTAATAACAGTATATTTTCTCATTTTTCTCTCTTTTAATAACTGAAAACATGATATGAGTAGTCATTATAAAGAACATGTTAGTGATGTTCTTTATAATAAACATATATGTCTACTAGTTATCTACCAGAGGAGACAGGCTTTTGAAAAGTTTTAATGCAGAACAATTTTAGTGCTACCAAGCAAATATGGCTACAGGCTAAACAGGAGAAAACTCAAGATACAAAGTAAGGAAAGCAGACACATTTCATAGTAAAGAAAATCATGAAATGAGTGGCAATTAAAATATATGTCTAAGTTAGACTTATTGTAAGAAAGTGATGGTGGAGTCAATCAAGGATAGGAAAATAGAATGAATAGTTAAGTTGAGACAGTGGGAGACTAGTCCAGAATTGCCAAAGGGGAAGGAGGTGAAGAAGGATGTTAAGTGAGAAAAAATAGGGGAGAATAAACAACATAAAACATCATTTAATGAGTCATAAGGAAACTTACATGTGTGTGTGTGTGTGTTTGTGAGTGTGCATGTGTGTGTGTGTGTGCTCCCAAGTTGAGTGTGTGTGCAATATTTGTGTATCAGTTTGTTCCTCAACCATTGTCACAGAAGCCTCACTTTGAATTCAAAATAACCTAGTATAGAGATATATAACTGTATAATGTAAAGAAATATATACTTTGTAAGATTCCGTCCCAATAGGATAAGTTATTTAAAATCCCTCTGCTCAAGAATCAGGGAACAGGAAGAAGAAGAAGAAGAAGAAGAAGAAGAAGAAGAGAAGAAGAAGAAGAAGAAGAAGAGAAGAAGAAGAAGAGAAGAAGAAGAAACTTTAGAGCCAGAAGAGATGGATACCACCAAGGAAACTATTTTTTATCATCATCATCATCATCATCATTCATCATCATCATCATCATCCTGACTGTTCCATATCCCATACCTCTTCTGTGCCCCCAGTCTCCATGAGGCTGTTCCCAACACCCCCACCACAAGACGTCTAAACTCCCTAAGGCTTCTAGTCTCTTGAGGGTGAGATTCATCATCTCTTACTAAACCGAGACCAGGAAGTCCTCTGCTATATGTGTTGGGGGCCTCATATAAGCTGGTGTATGCTCCCTGGTTGGTGTTCCAGTGTCTGATAGATTTTGGGGGTTGGGGTTCAGGTTAATTGAGACTGCTGGTCCTTCTACAGGGTCGTCCTTTTCTTCAGCTTCTTCCAGCTTTCCCTTACTTCAACCACAAGGAGTCAGCAGATTTTGTCCATTGGGTGGATGCATATGTCTGCATCTGATTTTTTGGCTATTTGTTTTGTCTTCTGGAGTGTGGTCATGTAGGTTCTTTTTTTGTTTTAGAGGGTCAGGATGTTAGATCTGGGGCTATTTTCCATTAAGTTTCCTATGTAAGTATTTATGTATATTAATATATTTAATATTTATAATATAAATATTAGTATAATATAATATATATTAATATGTATATACCCCTCTAATATAAAGGCTATACTTAAGTAGTAAATTTCCCTTTGTATTACAAGTAGGTAATATGCCTTAAAAAACTATGTGATTCCCAAATATGGCTAAATCAATTTAAAGTTTTGTCATGCAATTTTTATTGTAATAATTATTTTTAGTATTATTTTCTAATTGTGTTATTTTCTAAATGTGACATCATTCTATATATCACAACAATTATATTGGTATTCCAATTCATATATAATGATGTCAACACTTACAATATTCTCAGCATTACTAGAGCATTAGTGGACCAAAAACAGTACATTAGGAAGAACTTTGGTTACTATTAAAAGTGAGAAATTAAAGCTAGGCTAGTGTTTGAAGGAATGCAGTCATGTAATAACAATGTGATAGCTTCTTTTTTCCTTTTTTTTTTGTGATATGGTTGGTTTCACAGAGAAGAACTGTACTGTGTCTCAATTTTGAAAAGATGATCCAATTCAATTGGTACAAAATAGTACATTTGAATCTAATCTTTAAACCTTGTACACGTTTCCCCTTGGGAGTTCAGTCAGCCATACCAAATCTCTGCAAGAATGTTCCCTGCTGGTATAGAGATGTTTCTCTAGAATGTGAAATGAAGTTTCTTGTGACTTAAGGTAAGGTAACTTCTAAGTCTTCTAGCTTGCTTCAAATATAATGAAAAAGCATAGATGATTTTTATTGATGGGACCTCTAATTTGATTATGGCACAGTCTTTCAAAAACCTTTCAGAATATGTCCTGGAATGAAATTGTATAATTACACATTGTCTTGCACCAATAATAGATATAAATTCAGTACAATTTTGAAGCCTGTAGGAAAGTACCAGTTTACAGGATTATATTGATATTATCATGAGTAATGAATGTCAAGGAGAACACAAATAGATAAATAAAGCATAACTGTACTCTTTGTATAGATTCTTCTTGAGGGAAAGATCCACTTATGTTTTCAGTTTCTGAATAAATTAGTAAATTATCAGTGTGACAAGTAACTGATATAGTATAATAGCTGTAGTGGCATATTTTCCCCACAGGTTGGGAGGAGTTAAGGTGGGAGGAGTTAGGAAGGAAGAGGAGGAATAAAGAGAGGAATAAGAGAAGGAGGAGGAGAAGCTAGGAAGGGCAGAGATGGAAGAGAATGGAGAACCAGGTATGTACCAGGAGCAGTCCTGTGTAACAACTTATATCTAGGTTAGTTCATTGGTTAATATCTCTAATTATGTGATCATCTTGTTAATTGAGCATTATCAAATATATAAAGCCTCTGATTAATCTTTAAGCTTTAGAGTCTTATTCCTACTGGGCCGTGTGTGGATGGTGAGTTGGTCTGGGCTCAGCCCAGCCTTGTGGAGACAGCATGGAAGATTGGCAGAGCAATCTCCCACGCTGGCATCATGTGGGTGGCAGGGTCAGTGTCTCTGGGTGCCTGAGGTGACATTCTGAGCTGACTGCCTGATCTGCAGCAGCAGCAGCAAGAACATGCCCTGCTAGTGACCTCAGGGCTAGGCTAGTCAAGAACATGGTGCCCCATATCACAAGAAAGATTGGGTGCTGTCTATTTAAATACTTTCCCCAACAAATATCTGTTAACCTTTTTGGGTGTTTCAATGTAAACTGACAATTCCAAAAGAAAGTTTTACTACTTGAAAACCTGGGCATGTATAATGAAACTTATCAGAAGTACACTATTAGATGTCACACTAGCCAAAATGTACATCTCTAGCAACAGGTATAATAAGATGAGAATGAAGAGATGAAAGCATTCCCAAAGGAACTCTTTGTACTGTGACCTTTTAGGACTTTGATCCTGACATCATTTTATATCACAATGATCATTTTTTATCATTTTATATCATGATAATGTTTTATTATGACATACTGCAGGCTTTGAATTTTCAAAACAGTCTTTTAATAAGGGTTTACAAATGCTTCAATCCCCATTATAACCCAGTATAGGTAAAGAAGAAAAGATAATAAATACGACAAGGGCATGTGGATCTGTTTAGAAGTTGTTCTTTGGGGCTATTTCAATCACCATTTGTTAGGATACCAGCAGTCCAGTTTAGTAGTGTCAGGATACCATCTACAAGTCAGTGGCAGCAGCATGATCTAGAAGAACACACCAGGAATTTTTTAGCAGGAGCAACCATGACTGGCCAGGTCTACAGGAGTTCTTTGTTGTGCCTCTCTCAACAAAGTAAAGATTATAAAAGTTGCAAGGCCAATGATGTATTGCAAGGCTAGCTATATAAGCATGCAGTCCATGTCCATTGAATCCTATTCATACTCTGTCCAAACACATGAATACTCCCATGGGTCTTGACTCAGCAAAACAACATTTGAGTCTGCATCAAATGACATTAAAAATGATTTCCAATTCAGTATATCATTTTCCTAATAATACGTAACTTCAAGATGTTTCTGCTTTTTTTCCTTTCCAATATATCTTAATCCACATTTTATTGCTTGTGAAGAGATCAATCTGTTTCACTAGATTGGTCATTTACTTGTACATACTTCTTTACAATAACTCAGAAAAAACTGAAATATATATTTTTGACAAAGACAGAAATTGTTGCACTAAAAGACTGTGATATATGTGATCTTTCATTCATTGATTGTATTTGACTACACACTTATGACTTCCAATAAACTGAAGTTGTGTTCCTATGAAAACTATGTAGTTTTTGAGCCAGAAATTTTACTCTAAGCTGTATTTATAACATTGTGTAGAGAATACACATGTGTATTACTCTGGGTCTGGTTCAAACCTATATGTACCCATTCACTGACAATGTGCATTGTTGTTACAGTACAGAAACTTGTAGAAACAAGATTTGCATTAAATGACTCAGAGATTTCAAGGATAAAATTCTATAATCCAAGATGACTGATTTGAATTGGCTTCTCTAGGCTTCTGACAGAATTGCTCTACTTGATCTTAAACTCATGGTGGCAATCTGTTCTAATTTCTGGCTTTTTCTCATTCTCTAGATTGTTCTGTCTTCACCTGCAAGCTGCCTCTGCAAAACTGTACTAGCACAAGTATTTCCTCCATCTGCATAAAGTGAACTAAACTCACCTGAACTCTACTGCATACCTGAGCGCAATCGAATTGCCCTCCACTTAGAAGTCATTGTTTTGTATTAAAGGTGCATAGTAATGGCATGTCTGTATTCCAGCCAGATAATATTCTATGGGGTCACAGAGATCTAGAAAGTCTATGGATGAGATCCCCTTGCTATAACATCCTTATTGCTGGGTTAAAAATCTTCTTTATGATTTAGTGAGAAAATACTCAAGCCATGCATAAAAATTAAAATCAAAGAAACAAATCAGCAAAACTGACTAATTAACCAACTTACTAACTAAAGACTAATAAATCATATACACTTTGAACATGAACATTTAGTTACAATTCAAGGTTTCATCTTTTGTAAGTTGAGGCACATAGCTGAGTGTGTATGTTTGTATACCCAAAAATGTACATACATAAAATGGGTAAAATTGTTCTTTTTTTTAAAAGATGAGACCACTTAACAATAGCTTTAAAAACTGCCTAATAACATGCTATACCTCTTAAAGACTACTAGTGGCATTTGCAAAAAGTTAATAATTACACATTTGAACATCATTTCAAATTTTTACATGGAGTTAAAAATTACCTAAGGGATTATAATAAAGTTATGCTTAGTCAAATCTTAACCTTTCTTAGATGACTTGGAGAAACAACCACATCCTGAACTGCCCAAAACCTGATTTGTCTTGATTCATTTTTCTCCTCTGAACAGACTTATACATATTTTTGAAGCTATAATCCTCTCCTCAAGAAAAAATATTAAACTAGAAAACATCATGAATTTTTTAAATTTATACTTATATCACAAACCTTATTCTCAGAATTTAAGGTCATATATTCACTAGTTTTATTTTTTGAAATTTTAGCAGTTCAACTGGTGCATTAATATAAGTACTCTGAAAATGAATAGATACTAAGTTTCTAATATTTCTTGGCATAATTGCTTTTTAGTTATAAAATCATATTCTAAATAAAAATTTTCCCAAGAAACCATAAAAATTATAGACAGACTGTTCTCCCTCTCCATATCTAATTGCTCAATGAATGATTTCTAGAACTGTATTCACAATGAATTTAATAGTTACAAATCCTTTGTGTGTGTGACTCATGGGTTTCTGTAGTATGAGTACATCTACTGTTGTTAACATAAAATTCAAAGAACATTCTTTTCAATTTTCAGTCTTTGGCTTCAGCTACCTATGTCAGCATGTCTCCTTTATATTGAAGTAAGACTTGAACATTTAGAAATAACTATAAATATTTTCATGTTTTGTAATCATGACTTTCTGTCAACGTTAAAGCCCAATTTGATATAAATGTTACTTTCCTTCTCTTTGTGATATGGTTTGAATGTCACTTTTACCATGAACTTGAATTTACCTCTTTCACTTTATAAATGGAACTCCCTTTCTTTTAATCAATTACAGTTTTCTCCCTCTACATCTCAAAAATTCTGATATGCAATTTTAAGTAGGTCCCTAAACAAGTGTGAGTCTGCAGTAATGCCTTAAGTATAGAATTTAACACTGATTATTGAATTTTAAATTAATGTTCATGGTGGAAAACTAAAGCTAGAAACTAATTCCCTGAAAAACACAATTATATGTTGTTTAATAAATTTCTCTATATTTTCCATGAAAAATAACACTTCCATATCAAGTTTTGTTTATTTATTAATCATTTTATTTATTTACATTTCAAATATTATCCCTCTTCATGGTCTCTTCTCCATGAACCCTCACACACACCTTCCCTTCATTTTTGCCTATAAGAGGGTGCTCCCACACACACATCTACTCCTGCCTCACCTCTCTAGCATCCCCCTTCTCTGGGGCATCAAGCCTCCACAGAACCAAGTGATTCCCCACCCACTGATGCCAGATGAGGCAGTCCTCTGCTACATATGTCGTAGGTGCCATGAACTAGCCCATGTATACTCTCTGGTTGGTGGTTTAGTCTCTGGAGCTCTGAGGGTTCCAGTTTTTTGTACCATTGTTCTTCCAATGGAGTTGCAATCCCATCAATTCATTCTTCCTTTCCCCTAACTCTTTCAATGGGCTCAGTCCAAATGTTAGCTGTGAAAAATCAAAACTGTACTGTGGAAAAAAGACAGCATTTTCAACAAATGGTGCTAGTCTTACTGGGAGTCTGCATTTAGGAAAATGCAAATTGATCCAATTTTATGTCCTTGTACAAAGCTCAAGTCCAAGTGTATAAGAACCTCCACATCAATCCAGATGTACTAAATCTAATAGAAGAGAAATTGGGAAAGAGTCTCAAACATATAGACTTGGGTGAAATTTCCTGAATAGAACATCAATGGCTCAGACTCTAAGTTCAAAGAATAACAAATGGAACCTCATGAAAGGAAAAGCTTCTATATGGCATAGCATATTGTCAAAAGGACAAAATGCAAACTACAGATTGGGAAAAGATCTTATCAATCCTACATCTGATAGAGGGATAATATCCAAAATATACAAACAACTCAAGAAATTATACTTCAGAAAACTAAATAACCTAATTAGAAAATGGGGTACAGAGTTAGAGAATTCTCAACTTAAGAATCTCAAATGCCCAAGAAGCACCTAAAGAAATGTTCAACTTCCATATTAACTTTTAAAAACATCAAACTGACTAAACTGAATTGTCATTTGTAATAACAGTGTGTGATTCTAGCCTGGTTGTATAGTCCCCTTTTTAAGGATTACCAGAACAAATACAATGACTAGTCAGATGATAGAATTATTCTGGTTTAGGGGTAGTTCTTATGGTGAGGTCCTGTTTCCCAGTTGGTTCTCGATCTGTCAGTAAAGATAGTCATGGACCAATTGCTGCATGAAGGGTTTAAGTGGGACTTCCAGGTCCCTGGAGAAAAAGGGGGATGCAAGGAAGGAGGGAGGAGAGTTTCACCATATTCCGATGGAGAAGTGTTGAAGAGACATGTGATTCTCAAAACAAAGTAAACATACAGGCTTTTCCTACAGGCAGGCTATCCAGGGCATTTAGCAGGGGCTAAATGGAACTAGCCACTAAAGTTTAGGGCAGATGGGAGGAATGGAGCTAAGCATAGTACTCAGCAATTGTGCCAAGAAGGCAAGTAGAAAATGAGCAGCTTGTGTGTGTGTGTGTGTGTGTGTGTGTGTGTGTGTGTGTTCTATCTGAGTATTCAAGGAAATCTGGGAAGGGGCTGGTAGCATGCCATTTTCCCAGAACAAAGGCGGGTAGTGTAAAAGAACACACAATATTGTGGTACTTAAACTTTTTTAATGTATAGAAGTACTTCCAATAATTTGATGCCTTTAGATGTTTTTGTTTGTTTGTTTGTTTGTTTGTTGTTTTTGTTTTAAATTTGAGTAAAGGGCAAATATGGCCTGGGAAAGTTAAGTAAATGAGAATAGAAAAAAAATATCAGAAGAGAACTAACATTTTAAGAGGATGAAAAACAATTAAAATAAGAATGCAGTTTGACAGAGATGATCTGCGTTGGTTGGTATGGAGCAGATAATGAAATGTCTCAAGGGAATGAAAAATTACAAAAATTGTGGATAATCTTTTCTCTACAATAGCAATATAAGCCAGGCTCAAAGCACCATTATAAACTCCTTCTTGTTCTTTTTCTTACATATTTGTATATATTTTGAATCCTTTGAACATATACAGTTCTAAATTATGATCTTTCTAACTGATGAATTTAGGATCTACTAGTATTTCCCTCCTACTCCCAATAGTCACTTTTTCAATGACCTCATTGTCATACAAAGGATACAAACTTACTTATTTTAAATATTATAAATCACTGATACAAGACCCTATCTCATATTAATTAATTTATTTCTTATCAAAGTATTGATGTCTGTGCGAGGAAAATTTGGTTTAAGAGCCTATGTTCCTGGTAAGCCTGTTACAACAGTAAAGAAATGAAATTGAGACATGAAAATAAACACAGATGAAATAAAACACTTTGGAACTGTTTCTAACTGAGAAGTGATTCATTGATACCTTGTTACTTACTATTCCTCTTACATGTCATTAGTCTGCTAAATTGTTTTAATTAATTCTCTTGTCAATGTAACAAACAAATACCTAGCAACAGCAGATTTGTGTAGGTAGAAGTTACCTTGGCTTTGGTGATGACAGTGTGGTACATTATTGCCAGGGGAAGGCATTGTAAAATTCATGAAAGCACAAGTGTGTTGGTGAGATACTGTACATTTAATCTGTCCAGAAGTCAGACACATTCAGGCTAAAATAAAGAGTGCCAAATAACACTCAACTATAGATTACAACCTCTATTAGCTACTTTTTTGCTGTGATAAAATAGTGTTTTATAAATTTTCTTTAAACATTTAAATTTTATTTTATAAGGACTGTAGTCAAAGTACTTGATTTCAGGAACATTAAATCTGAGTTTAATCTCTGGGACAAACATAAAGATGGAAGAAGAGAACTGATTTCACAATGTTGTTTTCTTTTGGTGGGAATCATTCTAGAATGAACAACTTCACAAAAAAGAGTGGAAGAGAGATCCACTCACTGATTTACTGAAAACAGGATAGCTCCAGAAAGTCTCAAGTCCAGTGTCCATTCTCCTTTTAACTTAAAGCTACAAGGTAAAATGAACATTCAAGCAAGACAGACTTTTCTAGAACTATGTGTTGTAGTTAGTTTAAAGATTTTTCTTTTGCAAAGGCATATGATAGTGTTAATATGTGTTAACATTTGTCGTCAGGTTCCTATGGGCAAAAAATTACAGTTTTAGACATTTGTCTTGGTTCTTTTTTTTCCAGATACTAAAGTAAACTAATTCTTGGCAAAAAGCAGTGCTTTAAGTACATCATTAAATAAATCAGTAAGTCAATATCTTATAATTGGTCATTTTTACTTTATTCTACTTTACTAATTACCACACAGAGTCATGCTACATTTTTCTACAAACTCTATACCCATACAATACAATAAAATAAATAATTGTTAAAAATGTTTATTGTACAAGTGTTCTTAATCTGTAGAACAATATTAATTTATTTAATTAACATAATATACATCACTTATTGTAATATATCGACTAAAGATTTCTAGATAAAAATACTATATATTTTAGGATAAGGTTTATTTGAAAATAATAAAATTTTATGCATAAGATTTTATTTTAATCTTTAAAACCATTTTGGATATTATTATGTTCATTCCCATCTTTCTTCCTTCTATCTCTCACATGTTTATAACCCACACCCATATTTTCCTAGCTTTCTTGTCACACCATCATTGGAATGTATATGTTGTGTATGTGTTTGTTTAACCATATTTGTACCTAAAACTATACCATTTACATCTACTATATCTATATGTCTGTCTGGCTGTCTACACATATACATGGATAAAAACACAAATACAATCTACTGAGTCTGTTCAGTGTTTCCTATTTGTATGTTTTAAGTGATGGCAATTTTGTAATAGTTAATCAGTCAGGGGCTTATTCCTACAGATGTCTAATTTTCTCTCTTAGCATTATTCATAGTTTGTAGCTCTTCATCTAAGTAAGGGCCCTGTGAGATTCTCCTATGTATTTTTGAATGTGAACTAGTTTTGGAATTGTGGGGTATCTTATTAAATGGCAATATTATTGAAATTAGATGAATATAGCTCCTTTGTCATAGCTAAAACATATAATCTCACAACAAACTTTTCTCTCCTTTGGTTCTTAAAACATTTCTTACTCTTCATAGATGTTCCCTGAACTACATGTAGAGTATTCCTCCAAGACAATTAGGGTTCATATGTCTACTAACTTTTACAGTAGTACTTCCAAGTAATCAATAGGAATTTGAGACAATCAGCCTGAGCTGATGACAGGTTTCTCTCCACAGATGAGTTTCTGATGGTTGAAATTCTGGCTTTTCTTCTCACAGCATTCAAATTTCTATTGTAAGACAAACAATGTTCTGTAGGAAATGGTTTACTGTCTACTGTTTTCAAGTCCACAATGTTTCAAGTGTTGGGGGCAGTTTTGTCCTCCTTGTCAGTTGGGAGCAGAACAGAATATCCACAGATATAAAAGTTTACTTTGAGATAAGCATATGCATGTCTGAAATTAATGCTGATTACCTCCAGAACAAGCTTCTTAGTGAGTACATCATTGTATCACAATTTACTAACACACTAGACACTATGAGTTAAAAAAATCTATAATATAAATGTTTTTCGTGGAATCATTTTATGAATGCAGTATGAATTTTCCCCAGGGATGGATATGACAATCGACATTTTGAGGCAAAGCAAATATGTTAATAGTAAGGTTTTCCCCAAAGGAATGAAGCCTTATTAACATTTCCTCAGGGAAAATCTAGAGGGTTCAAGAACATCACAGACTATTGATATTCTCAGAAGTCCTCCATAACATCTTCATGGGGTATCTTCTTCCAGATAAATTTAAAATGGCACATACAGGAGGTAATAAACTGATAAAGTGAAACTTACTGATGGTACAGCTAAAACATACTCTCAAGGAAATTTATCAGTTATATAGCTGTCCTGATCCTGTAAGTACACATGATGAACTGATTTAACTAACAAATTTTACATGGACAGAATCTCTCTCTCTCTCTCTCTCTCTCTCTCTCTCTCTCTCTCTCTCTCTCTCTCTCTGTGTGTGTGTGTGTGTGTGTGGTTTTTTGTAAAATGTATACATATATCTGCACGTCTGTGCATTGTGGATGTGCCTTCCACATACATTAGAATAGAATAGATAGTAGGATAAAGTCTATGATACTTTTCTACTTTTGTCCTTCAATGTAGGGAGATCTTATGTCGTAAAGTTGTTGTACTTGTCAATAATAAGTCTGATGTCTTATGACATGGATAAGAAGTAAAGTTAGGACATCCAGGAGAGAAAGTATTCTGGCATAGTACTAGGAACAGGAAGATCAATCTTGGAAGATGTGAGCAGATGGATTTGTTTTAACTATGCACAGGTAACCAGCCATGAGGCAGAATGTAGGTTAAAATTTAATTATCTTAGTTATGATCTAGTCAGAGTAAATCCTAGTTATTTGAGTCTGAGTCTTATATGTAGGACCATGGTCTGGGAAGGAGAACTAGGTCCAACTTCTACACTAAATTACTCTCCACTTTAATTTTTGAGATGTTATCTCTAAATGAACCCAGAGCCTCCTGATTTGGCTACACTGGCTAGGTAGAAAATGGGGAATTTTGCTACCTTTCCTTCCCATGCCAAAATTAACAAGCCTGAATTTGTGTGTAAGTACTGGACATTGAACTCAGAGCCTCATGAATGCAAGATAAACACATAATTGACTGAACCATGTCTCCACAGTTGACTTGAATAAAATCTTTTATTTGGTCTTCTCTCTAAGAAGTCTACATATGTGTATGTGTGTATGTACAAATATTTATATTAAATTTTGTTATTATAAAACAGTAGAAATAAAACTTCAGTTACTGGAGCCTAAATGTATTTGTATTTTAAACGATTTAATATTCCTATTAAATGCACTGATTACAAGACAACACTATGAACCCATAATTAACATCTTGTTTTTTCTTTAATAATTTGAATTAATTACAACATCTGAGACAATGAGCACAGAATCTTGAGAAGAAAGAAAAATATAAATAAGATCACAGTTTAATTTTGGTAATTGTGTTTGAACTAAGGAAAAACAAAGGTAAAAATGTTATGCTTGGCTTATGCTTGAGCTATCTAATTAATATGCAATGACCATGTTTATTTATTTCAGACTTTATTACTTCCATTATTTAGGAAATTCAGGAACACAAAATGCAACAAACATAGATTGTTTATAGTATGACATTTCAGTCTTTTCTGAAAACTTTATTAAACTCAGCTTATTTTGACCTTTGAGATAAACAGATGAGTCTGTCAACAAATTAGCCTTATCACATGTCTATATTTCCATATTGTGAACAACTGAAATCAAGAATCTAAGTATTTTCTTATCTAGGCATGAATTATATGAAGTAAACAGTTGAATTGAGCAATCAAATAGATACTGATTATACTTGATTATACAGTGCTCTACTATTAGGTTGTCAGATTGTTGTGTCTGTATTACAATTATAACAATATTTTCCCACTACAAATAAAAGTATCAACTCAGATATACATTTTAAATTGGGTTGAAAGAGTTATTAATTTTTAGGTAATGATATTGAAAAATGAGACTTTCATAAATTAAAGTTAAGCTTAACTTAATGATTAAGCTTAACTTAATCATTGTTTTAACTATTCTTTCTGCTGTGTTCTTGTACCACCTGTAAAATTCCTATTCAGAAGCCAGCAAAAGCATGATGTTAGCTTTGTTCATGATGAAGAAAGGTACAGATATATGTAAAACCAACTTCATTTCAAAATCAGGATTCTGATTAGTGATATGGAGATAAAATCTTATCCTAAGGAAGTTACTATATGTGGAATAAACATTTAAGAAATCAGAAGCTTTAAATTCTCACCCTACTTGTCAAAATATTTATTGAACAGTTTGTGTGCGTGTGTGTGTATGTGTGTATATGTGTGTGTGTATGTAGTGTGAGGGGTTTCTGTGTATTAACATCTTTTTATCCATTTATATGCATCATATCTTTTCAAATAAGTTGAATTGTGTAAAATCACTATAAAACTTCTTTGAAGTAAAATAATTATATCCAACTCACTTATGTTGTAAATACTTCATAATTTAGAGTTTGTATATACAGTTGAAAGTTGCCAGAGTTTCTCCCATTTATACATGTACTTAATTGCTAGTAATGATAGAGATTTGGCATATGCCTGTAATCCATAGATTCAAGGTTCATTGTAAATTGAGATCATCGTGAAATACAGACTATGACTTTCTTACAAAAGAGGAAAAAGAAGGAGGAGGAAAAGAAGAAAACAGAGGAAGAGAGAGGAGGAGGAGGAGGAGGAGGAGAGGAGGAGAGAGGAGAGGAGGAGAAGAAGAAGAGAGAGAGAAGAAAGAAGAAGAAGAAGAAGAAGAAGAAGAAGAAGAAGAAGAAGAAGAAGAAAGTAGTACACAGCAAAAAAATAGAGATACGAATTAAAGGGAAGAGAAATAATCAGGGAGAATGTAAGACAGGAAGAGAAGAGGGCAACAGACATGTTATATAAGTTGTATAAGGATTTGTTAGCAAAGCAAAACAGTAAGAAATAAAAAATAGCAGTTAAAAATTTGTAAAATGATATAGTTCCAAAATGAACTATGATTAATACCAACTAAGACATCATCTTTATGAAGCCTATGTCTCAAACAAAAATACAGATATCCAGCATTCAAGAGCCTGTCAACAAGGCTATTGCCATACAACAAGGAACTGAACTAAACATTTCTAATCTACTTATCTCCTTACCTCAGCAATCCCTAGAAAAGGTCACAGCCATGCAGCTTTCCTAAAAAAATCAAGTCTCTCTCTTGAATGTGTAGTTAGCTCATTTATAGTTATAGGATTTCCCTAAACTCGGGGCTTTCCAGACTGGGTCTCTCTAGTCACTGAATTTTCTGATCAGTCACAATATACTATCTGTTTCATGAGCAGAGCACTGCTCCACAACATAGACATCTGTGGGGTTGTTAGCTCACCTGTGGGCATGCGTGGGTCCTGTTGGGTGGAGTTATGGATCCTGTGGCTCCAGGGAGCAGAAGCACGGGAATTTGACTGAGTTCACTCCATGCCATGTCAGGCAGAAGCTGCAAGCTGCGGGGCTCTGCGGGGTGCAGAGAGATCTGTCTGAAGTTCCACGGGGGCAGGGCTTTAGAGTGGGGACCCTGGACAAGAAAGCATGTGGAGATTGACTGGTCTCAAACCCCTGGACTCCCCTGCACCACTGACAGCAGCAGAAGAGTTGAGATGGGGACATATGGGCTGGACCACCCTGCAGCAGAGAGGATTGGGGGTGGGGGGAAGCCCAGACAGCACCCTGTGGGATGAGACTCTTGGTTACCGGCACTCTTTTGGCTGGCTTGGTTAACTAGGTCGAATTGGTGGACTCCATGGGAAGATCATAGAGAAGTCCTCAGCAGGAGATTTGGTAGCAGCAGTGGTGGCAATGCTCATTAGTTAAAGGCCTTCTCCAGGGTTCCCATGGCAGAGCCCCAAAGACATGAGGAAGTTCATGATTTTAAAGGCTTATTGTCATGGCAGAAGGTAGATGAATCTGGCTGTACTCCCCAGAAACTCAGGGTAGACCTGAGTTAAATAGGGAGGGAGGATGGAGGAGGGAGGAGGGTCTGGGAATAAATGTTTAATTGGCTATGTCTTCTGACCTTTAGGTATCTCATTAGTATGTAGATCTTGAGGCCCTGAGGCCTATAGTCATGCCCTCTACCTGTGGAGAAGCTAGTAGAGGCATGGCTGTATGTGACTGAAAGGCACTGATCAATAGCAGTCTTAGACCGCAGGTCAGGAGCCTGGGGTCTGGGAGTGAGGGCGAACACATACTGTCTTCCCATTTGGGTCAGGGGTTCGAGGTCTGTGCTCGACCAGGAACCAAGCTATCTTTAGGGTTCCACAGACACCTTGTCTCTCATAGAAAGACTATAAACTATCCTCACAGTGAAATACACCCATAATCTCAGCATACAGGCATCTGATGCATTAGGCTACATGCTTTGAAGCAGTTTGTGCTACATGATAGCCCAAGTCAAAATAAATAGATGTTTTTATTTCCTTAATAACCATTAAATTAAAGTCTTATTTTTATGTAAAACATGACAGTTCCTTTTTCAGAGTAAGCTAATTATATTATATATTCTCAACTTTTGAAATTGATATAATTATATAGTTTATGCTAAAAATACCAAAATATTTAGCAATGATCTACAAAAATTTATTCACAGTTTCATCTTAAAATTTGATAAAGTTGTAAGTATTAGAATTATATTCACAATATTTATAATATTTATATTATGACAAATTTGGAACAAGTTATTAATGGGATACATTTTCTATCATACTATGGTACACAAAGACATAAATGGCTGAACTCAAAATTGTATATTAGACTTCTGAAGTAAATATTTACATACAAATACTAAATGTTTCATTAGACTAAAGAAATCTAAGGAATTAAAACAAGAAACTAAGTAATTCCTGTAATTTCCAGGCTAATAGATAAAGGGAAATGAAAGAGTATAGTTCTGCCTTTATTTCCAGTTAACCCATTGGGCAAAACTTCCTTCTTTATGGATCAATAGGAACAAAGGAACATAGTTTAGAGAAAAAGATTTATTCAGATTAATGAAGTAATCTTGCGGTATCTCTTTCAGATCTTCCACTTGTTGTAAGAACTTATTTAACCTTAACTTTTTAACCATGCTCACTTCTTGAATTTTATATTATGTGGTATAATTCACTTACTGTTTGACTTCCATCCTGCTCTGTAGAACTTTAGAGAGAATTTGTTAAATTAGCAAAAGTAAATACAATTTAAAATGAGTACATTCAACTACATAAAGGATATTAAAGTATTATAATCACAACTTAAAAGACAGTATTAATAAGGAGAAAATGCAAAAATACATGTGTGTACGAAACACCTATTTGGGTTAACTCAAATCCAGCTTTCTGTTTACTTAAGTGTGTAAGGATCAATTGGTTTCTTCAGTGCTCATGACAGTCACATTACTAATTGCTAAAATTAGACTAAATGAATATCATTTTTGTCTACTCATTTGAGCTATTGTCCACAACAGAATTTTATAGCTTAGCAATTACAAAGTATGTGACTACTTCTCAGTATTTAAACCTGAAAAATTTCAACATAGACTAACTTCTGATAAATGTGGTAAAATAAAGTTATCTTCAACAATAAATACATTGTTATTAATTAACTTATTTATTCTTTGTTTGTTGCATATGAATATATATACATGTGTTTGTGTGTGTGTAGAATATGGTCACAAATGAGCTCACACTTTGAGATCTGAAATCAATGTCAGAATGTCTTTCTCTCCTGTTCTTCATCACATTTTAAAGACAAAGTGTCTATATAAACCTGGGAATCACAGACTTAATTAAGCAGACATCAAAAGACATAGCTTCTGATTGTCTCAACTCTGTCTACCACTGGAGTTATTTATAGGTGATTACTGTTATATCCAGTTTCAAAAATGTATTCTCTTATTTGTGCATCGAAAATGGACAGATGATAATTTTATGGAGTTAGTTCTCATCTTCAACATTATATCAGTTCCAGAAATCAAACTCCTGTCACTAGGGTTACATGGTAAGTGCCTTTACCATCTGGGTAACAGTACTTTCTTTGTAATCAGCTTTTATGACATGGTTTATGGAAACTCCAATTCAGGTCTTTATTCTTGTGCAGGAAAAACTTCATTATCTTCTTAGATATTTCCCCAGCCTAAACATTCATGTATTTTAAAGCAAAATAAATTATGGAAAATAATAAAAACGTAAATGATATATAAAAGAAAATCCAAGAATATCCATCAAATCCTTCCTAATAAATACATGAGATGTACAATGATCATAAGTATAAGTATACTTCACTGACCAATAATACCAAATTATTATAATTATATTCAAACATACAGGCTTTCTACTATTGCAAATAGCCATAAGTTGTTACTAACAGTGATTACACTAAGTACACATATTATAAGATTATGTTTTTCAATACTGAAAATTTTTACAGAGGAAATTGACCTTGTGTCTGCTAGGATATGAGGTGTTCTAATGTAGATTTAACTGAAACATTTTTTAGTGATATTATATATTAAAAACTTTTAACAATTTTAAAATAAAAAATAGACTAGCGAAAATACAAAAAGCATTGGGAAATATATATATTATCATATACATATTATACATATACATATATATTATATATACGTGTGTGTGTTACATATATATGTATATATATACACACACAAACACACACACACACACACACTACACAACACACACACACACACACACACACATATATATATATATATATATATATATATATATAATCTTTGCTAAAATATAAAGCATGAGTGTTTCTTGTTACCATTGACTATGATATTTATCAGATTTTGTAGGATATCAGAGTATAGGTGCCATACACTCAAAACAAAACAAACAAAGAAAAACACATAATTCAAAACCAATAAACAAAGAAAAACATATAACTGATAAACCAATAATTCTACTTTACTAAATGAGTCCATTCTTTATTCACAAATATATTATAAAAATTATTATTGAAATAAATCACACAACTCTTTTTTTCAGATGAGGAATACCAACTGAACAAACAAATAACTTCTAAGTCAGTATGTATATATTGAAAAATCTTTTGAAAATAGACAGTGACATTATTTTTATCTTTATCTTTTCAACCCTTCTCCAATGAAAGGTTTTACTATAGTCACCAGCTCAGAAGTCATTATCTTCCACTAACTTTGGATTGATCATATAATTTATTCTTAACTAATAGAACAAAGTAGAGATTACTTCTTAGACTAGGTTACATTCCAACTTTTCATTATGATTATTATAGGAACCATAAGAATTATATACATGATTTTAAATTGAAAGGCTGAGAAGCTGGATACAATGAGAGCTATACTAGATAAGCTAGATATACTAGAGAGCAAAAGTCATGTAAAGCACAGAGGTGTCCAATATAATGATTCTGAGGAAAGGGAAGACTTATCATTCCAACTGTCGTAGCCATAGGTACAGATCTACAATCTCATAATTACACTGTTGCCTAAACAGGAAATGGGAAAATGTCACCCTCATTAAATTTACATGAAAATACTAACTCATGGGGAAAAATTACATGTTACCTGGGATTGTAAGATGGCTCAGCAAGTAAATTTACTTGCTATAAAGCCTGATGCCAGAAATTCTATACTTAGAATAGTTTATGATCAAATAACAGAACTGATTTACTCAACCTGTACTGTGACCTGTACTATATGACATTATACAC
The DNA here is from genome assembly GCA_021653895.1 of Mastomys natalensis. NCBI lineage: Eukaryota > Metazoa > Chordata > Mammalia > Rodentia > Muridae > Mastomys > Mastomys natalensis. The sequence continues at coordinate 582,403 of JAJTUV010000385.1, forward strand.
ATGTGAGAAGGCATACATGCACAATCATTCAATAAAATAAAATAAAAATAATATACAATATCATATAAAATTTTATGGACATTTTTATGTTATGAAGGTTAAGAAACTTTAAGTCATTCAGTTTTGGGGGAAGTGCGTTTTTCTTTCATATGTACATTAAAAGCATCCAAAAGTACTTAATACAAACATCAAAATAAAAAAAACACTTGTTACTAAAATATGAATAAATGTTATAAATAAATTTCTATGACTTTTGCTCTTATATAAATTCTATATTGGTACAACTGAACATCAATAGAATAAAGGGATTAATTAAGTCAACAATTTAAATATCATATAATGAACATAATCATATAATAGAGCCAAATTTCACTAATTTACTGTATATTGTGTTTGGATACAATGCTATACAGAAATTGGACATAGATGATTTTCTCACAGAAATGATATACAGTAGACTTAGAAGAAGAATCATATGAACATGGGTATGATATAAATTTGAGAATTAGATAAAATAAATTATATTAAATACTGAAAATCTTATGAATTTAAGAAACCATGACAGGAGAAAAAAAGACTGAACATATTACTTAGAATGATAAACATTAAAAGAATCTTGACTTTTGAGCAATAAACAGATACATCAGTGTTTGATAGGGGAACCACAGGAAAAAGAAAAAGCTGCACAAAACTGTTTGTAGGACCCATTTAATATAACTGTTAACTTTCTTTTAAAGTAAAATATTTGTTAGGAATAAAAGCATAAAATTAGTCAATTTTCATCGTCATAAAGTAAAATATTGCAAAATGTTACTTAATATCATTTAAAATTTAAAAGAATTTTAAGTGTAAATCGAAAATTGTGCAAAATTATCAGTGATATGAAATTTTGGATCTTTTAAAAGATAGTCTTTGATATATTTGTATGTAAGAAAACTAAAAAATCATGCTAAACATTTTTTCTGAATTTAGTTTGTTTGACTTATTGATATACGATAATCAATATTGAATCATAGATTCATATATGCATATACATACATGTATATATACAATATTACAATATATGTACATATTTACAGATATAAGCAATATATATATATATACATATATATACAAATGTTTGTATATATTCATCTTTTTAATACTGTGATATTTAGAGTAGAAGTTGTAAAAATGATGGATAGAATTCTCTGTGTTAAAAGTTATTATAATAAACTATGAATCATTCATGAAGTTATCAGAGTCTTATTATCTCCAAGTAACTGTGGTTTGTGACATATAATTGATGAATTTTGTTTTAACCTTGGAAGAGTACAATGAGTTGAAATAGAGCTATTTTCAGTAGAAGTAAAACTATGAGCACAACTATTTATTGATTGGGAAGGTATAAACTGTTAGAAGCTCTTAGTTTTATTAAATCAAACCATTTCATTCTACACAATAAAAAATTGCATATGTACAATGTTTAAACAAAACTCTGAAGAATGATATCACAAATTTAGAAAGCACAGTGATACAACACATGTCCTCCTCTACAATAATAAAAGAAAGAGGCAGAGAGAGTGTAAGAGTCAGAAGGGATGGAGGGTACTAAGAAAACAAGACACCAATCAGCAAGAGCAAAGTTCATGTGAACTCACAGACAGAAGCAGCAGGCACAGAGCCTGGTCTGCATCAGGTCCTCTGCATACATATTATGTCTCCAGTGTATTGTTTTTATGGGATTCTCAATGAATCTCTAATTCTAGTGCCTTATCTTGGACTCTGACTTTGTTGGTTTGTCTTGTCCACCTTTAATGTGATCATTTTGCTTCATATTGAATTGTTAAATTAAAAATGAATGAATCAATGAATGGAAGAATGGATTGATGAATGGATGAATGATTGAATAAGTGAAAACCTAGGAACTAGGGTAAATATTAAAAACTTAACTCTCATTTTTATCTCCTGAGAGACAAAAAACCAGTTTTTTTCCATGTAGTGAATTTGATGTTATCAATCACTCTGAGTCATGGCCCATGTTAAAGTGTAGTTGAGCAACATGTAAATGACTCTACAGCTTTTTGTGTGCTTTTATGGTTTATAGTTTGTATGATTTTGTTATTGTTGCTGTTTTCTAGTGTGTGTTTGAAGGTATTGGTTTATTTTGTTTCTTGGTTTTAGAGTATTTTGTTTTACTGGATTTTTCTTTGTTTTTTAAAGTATTATCAAATATATTTTTAAAATATCATCAAGTATAACTCATTTAACATTTTAAATCTGGCTTTTATTAAATGAATTAATTTTTCCATTAATTTTTCAAACACTAATTTCCTTAATGTTTGAAAGGAAACAGCAGCTTAAATCAAAGAAGTACCAGTGGTTTTATCTACTTGACAAATAATTAGAGCTCAGAGTTTCACTATACTGGAAGACAACAAGGCAAGAAAGAAATGTTAAAGGATAATACTTGAAAAAAATTAAACATCAGAAAAATTCAAAGAAAGAGAGATACACATACAGAGAGACACATACTCACACACTCACAATTTTACTATAGAATAATGTTTTACCTTTGTGAATTCTCTTCTGAAGCTACTTAGCAGGAAAGGAAATTTTCATACATTGTTTGATTCACACACATTCTCATTACATCTGAGTAAGAACAATCCATGAAAAAAAATCTTTCAAATATGGTGCACATTCATTCAATTACATGACATTGTAGCTTTAATAAAGTCTCTCAACTGTTAATAATAACCAAAACTTTGAGCCAAGGATTCAACGGAAAAGATCAAAAGTTAAGAGGGCAAGTGAAAGGGAGAGAGAGAAAGACAGAGACAGACAGACACACTCACCACACACCACACACACACACCAGAGAGAGAGAGAGAGAGAGAGAGAGAGAGAGAGAGAGAGAGAGAGAGGGAGAGAGAGACAGAGACAGAGACAGAGACAGACACAGAGACAGACACAGAGGTATAAATAAATGTCATAGTCAGACAGATAAAGGAATTTATTATGAATTGTGGGCAGTATTGCTTATTTTAAAGGAAAATAAATTTCTCCATTTTCATTAAGCTTATGAAAGACAGATGATTACAGGTAATGAATCTTAAAATGTTTTGTAGTTACAGGATAATACTATGAATGTTTGAAGTATTTCAATACTTCAATATTTGAATACTTTCAAATATTGAATATTTCAATATTTGAAGACTTTATGAGGTTTTATCTTCATCTATTAGAAAACTGAACTACTAAGAATAGATAGATGAGAAGGTAAATAAAATAGAGGAGCATTATAAAAGTTCCTGAAATATGAATGAAGATAACCATCGTTGGCTTGTTATTATGTCAAATTGATATAAACCTGAGTCATTATGGGAAAGGAAATTTAAACTGAGAATATCAAACTATTTTATTATGACCTCTGCTCCTTTTATGGACTCTGAGTTCCTGAGCTTGCTTACTTTAAGAATAGATACAAAAATTACCGTTGAAATAAAATCTTTGTTACCCAGGTCATTTGGTCACGATGTTTTTGTTTATTTGTTTGTTTTTAGACATGGTTTTTCTTGGCCCTGGCTGTCTTAGAATCCATTTGTAGATTAGGCTGGATTCTAACTCACAGGGGTTCACTTGCCTCTGCCTCTGAGTGCTGGGATTAAAGGTACCTGTCACCATGCCTGGCTTTGATCGTGATATTTTATCAAAGAAATTGAAAATAAATAAAAGAACAATTGTCATGAATAAAACCTTGAGTATTTTGTGATTAAAGTCAATAAATTTACACTGCATTATGAAACATTTTTGTGGAAGAATACATTACAGAAGTAATTCAGTACAGTAACATTTGATAATCATTCATTATAACAGCATTCTTTTAAATAAAATAAAGTGGGAGAGGAAGATAAACACTCTCTTTAAATATCTTGAGTAATCTTTCTAAACAAATATATCAATTTGGTATAAATTCCCTTAATTTCCATCATTGTGGTTTCATGTTATAAGCCATCTTAGGAGCTGTCGTTTATTAAGAAAAGTTGACAACCTCTGTGGTGTTTATGAAAGCACACCAGAGGCTGGCTGTGCTTTGCTCAAAATAAGAGGTGAAATGAAGAACAAGCTATAGAATCCAGGATATTAAAAATCTTCATAGGAAGAGCAATGAAAAAATGCCCTGGGTAAACTATAGTGTATGATGGTATCAACAAAGATCACAGTGTGGAATGATGATAAATTGTTCCAGGAACTAGTCTATGTGATTAGGACAGTGGATGCCGAAAACAACCCATTCCAAAATAGGAAAAAGGACCAAGAGACTGTAAGGATAAGAAAGGGGATGCAAAAACAACCAATTCCAAGAAAAGATAAAAAAGCAATAAATTAATTTGAAACATTTTTCATGACTACTATAAAATGAAAAAGTTGTGTATTGGAACATAAGTAATGGGAAAGGCAGTGATAGAAGTTCAGTTTAAAAATAAGCAATATGAGGAGAATTTCAAGCTATTTAGTTTTCTTTTTTCTCTTAAATCATCATGCCAATTTTAGGGAAGCATATGTTATTAGAAATCTAACTATAAAATAGATGATAATCAACTTCCAGATATAGATTATTCAGTCATTTCATCTGGTCTTTTTACTTAAAAATGAAAAGATTAAAAGCAGATTATTTTAGAGAAACTTTAGGATTCACCAGAAAACACTGATTATTCTCACACATATAATGTTCCAACATAAACACAGATTCTCCCATTATTACCTTCATAGGGAGATAGTTTTCATAGCTGATTTGCTGCATTGCCATAATTGTTGTTACAAGTCCTTCATTTGAGTGACAGATCATTTCTGCTGGTATGCATTCTGTTAGTTTTGTTAAGTGTATTATGCAATGCATTTAATGGTAAATTTATATTTAGAATCATTTTCATTGCCATAAAAATACTTTGTATTGTGTAGTTAAATTTCTCCTAATATTTATTTATAAATGTTTAAGAAAGTACACACTATAGAGTAATTACTGTGGCATTATCTAAAAAGCAGGAGAAGAAGAAAAAGAAGGAGGAAGAGGAGGAGGAGGAGGAGGAGAAGGAGGAGGAGGAGGAGGAGAAGGAGGAGGAGGAGGAGGAGAAGGAGGAGGAGGAGGAGGAGGAGGAGGAAGGAAAAGAAAGAAAGAAATCCAAAATGCGTGTTTATTTTTGTGTCTGCCTGAAAGAGCGCTATTTGCTTTCCAGATGATCAACTGAGGTTCAGAATGGTTTTTAAATACCTGTTTAGGCCACATATACTATTGCCCAGAGTCTTTGAGTAGAGATTAAAGATGGGTGTCAATTCCAAGATTCCAGGTTATTCTGAAGTATCACATGTCCAAATACCAAATTATTTCCACTTACTGTCTTTTTTACTATGATGAGTTTGTTCTGAAAACCAAAAAACTTTTACAAGTAACAATTTAATAGCTGAAAATATTTTTATTTCCTTTTAAAAATATGTTCAGTAATTTTATAATTAGGGTTTAACTTTTATTTTTAATTAGCTTGTGAAAAATGATTAAATATCTTCTGTCTATGCTTACCTTCTGGTAAATAAACTACAGCACAGATTTTCTGTTGACTACATTCAATATTGCTGTGAATAAAAAGGGATATCTCTCTGACTTACACAAATTGAAGTTGTTTCCAGAGTATTTGAACTCTAGGAATAATTAAAACTGCAGACTTTTAAAAATGTAAGACTCATAATATGTGAATTATAGTCTATTTCATTTGATTCTAATTATAAGAAATTATGGTTGACAATTATCTTACTGCCTCGGAGAATTATTCTCTTTGCCAATTTTTGTATCTTCCCATTGTATGAGTTGGTATGAGTTGTTTCTCTCTCTCTCTCTCTCTCATCCTTGAATTCTCTGCCTGTCTCACTCTTATGTATTTCTCTGACACTACTGTTTAACGTTACTTGCCATGTTACCCATCACCCTTTTCTAGATGAAAAGACAGTGATGGAGTTACCTCTGTAGTTGAAATTCTTTGTTGTCTGTTCAATTCCAATTAATTGTAGTGTTTTCCTCTAGAAGCATTATTTATAGAGAAGAAAAGATGTAAGGTATTGATTTACAATCAGAATGTCACAAGTTATTGGCACAGTTAAGATCACTAAGACAAAAGAAATGTTATCACTGAGACAACTGCTACAAATTTCATGTAACTCCTAGGTTGTGTTATTTTTCTTAGTCTTTTGTTAAGATTTTTAAAGATACTAGAGGCTGGAGAGAAAGCTCAGCTGTTAGAGGATACGCTTACAATGAAAACTGTAAGAAACAGCATAAAAATTTAGTAAAGACATATAGAAGAAAATCATAGTATTAGCAAAGAAATCAAGCAAATTGAAGGACATAATATTGATGAAGACACCTGTCAAAAGATCACATATTCTGCCTGTTGCAATGAAAGCAGTGAGATGTTTTGCTGTACCAAAGAACATTTTAAAATATAATCTGTTTCTTTTTCAATTCATGTTATACGCCTGACATGTTATTAGGAGGAGTAACTGGCCATTAGTCAGTTCATAAGAGTATAGTTTTCATTGGATCAACATTCCTATATAAAGAGATATAAGGACTTATCCTGAGTCTTCCATAATGAACTTCCAAAGAGACATGGCCCTCACCAACCAGTCTTCAAGCCCTCAGCAATCAGGCCACACTTTCATCTTGTGCTTTCCTCCTCCCTTATTTACTGAAGTATATGTACTTTTTAAAACATTAAATCAATTATAATTTGTTATTACACCTCAGATTATTTACCTGGTATAGATCACATGGATATAATATACTTTTTCTTTCAACAGGTACCAACTGTTGATGGAGTATGTCTTTACTCATAAACTTAAATAGATGCTGCCAATTTCAAAACAAGGAATTCTCAGCTCTTGGAAGAAAAAAATGCATACTCCAAAAATATTAATTCTTTCTTTATAAATATTTTAAAATTATTCATTTATGTTTTCTATTAGCACAAAAGATTAACTTTTCTTTTCCTATGTTCAATATCCATTGAATACATGCTGTTAAAATCACTATATTAATCTTCCTTCCTTTTTGTATAAAAAAGTATAGGTAGCAAAAGAATATGAATATTATGAAATATGTATTCCTAAACAAAATCTGGTATAGATTTTGTTACTTAGATTATGAATTAAATTTCAAAGGACTTCATCTATGAATATAAACTAGGCTGTCAAAATCTGTCTGTATATTTTTCTACTTGAATTTAATTGTAATCCTAGAAATTTAACTTAAATTTATATTTTATTTTATTTTGTGTGTGTGTACGAGAGTGTGCATACATGCATGTATTTGTGTTTGTGTATGAACATATGCATATACAAGCCATGATAAACTTTTACAGGTTAGAGAGCAAGTCATGGAAATCAGTTCTTTTAATCTATTTTTTTGAAATCAGACACTGATTCATGTCCTTACGAGTGGAGATAATTACATTTATACACAGGAAAATCTCCTTAGCCCAATTATCAAAATTTAATTTCTTACCTATATTTCAGAATTTTATACATATTTTCACTGTATTTGCATTATTTACTCTCCTTATGCTCATGACCTTTAGCAACCACAACATCTTCTATAAACAATTATGTTTCACAGAAACAAAGAGAGGTGGAGGGAATTAGGGAGGCAAGTTGGTGTGGGGCTGTAGCGCTCTTGTGGGCATGGTCCTAAGTTGTGGATCCTGCATGTCCGCTTCCCCAGGCAGCTGGAACCACATCTCTGGAAGCAGAAGTGTGGGAATTTGAGTGAGTTCACTCCACGAAGCACCAGGCGGACACTGGGCTATTAGAAGCTGCTGGATTCTGCTCAGGCATGGAGAGGTCTCAGCCTGAGACCTTAACAGGGGCAGAGTTCCTGGATTGGGGATCTCCTGGCCAAAGCAGCTGACCAGGAGACTGATGGTCTCAGCCATTGGACATCCAGATGTCACTGAGAGCATGGAGGAATAGATGCCTGTCCCTCACAAGCATGTACACCTGTTGTGTCTCCAGGCTAGTTCCAGCCAGCACTTCTACCAAAACCCAATCCATCCTATCACAGTCCCACAGTACAAGAAGGAGGTTGCATAATTAAAACAAACATTTCTGAAGGCTGTTTTATTCTTCTCTGGTTCAAGACATTCTTGCAGTTCTTCTATTTTTACATTGAGAAAAAAAAATACATTGGTAAATACTTACTGAGATACTACCTAAGAAAGAAAAGGATACAGAGTTGTGAGCATCCCTTCAACTTTGCCTTACCTGGAAGATGATCTTTCAGTAGTATTTTAGACTCATTGAGTTTTTAATGTCTAATAGGCAAGATATTAGGGAAACAGTACCATCATAGGGGATCTATGAGTAAAGAATATGTAAGGATGCCAACTCCAAACTTCAAGTGGGCCAGAAAAATCTTCATTCTCTTAAGATATGTGGCTAATTTGGTGATTATTTCAACCTAGTATCTCACTTAACAGCATTTTCTTCTGTTTTAAAAGGAAAGATATTAACAATTTTGTTGGGCCACTGGAGGGTCCATGGGCCTGGAACCCTGAGATTGCAGGTATTTGGCCATGCTCCAAAACCCGGGCCTGCTCCATTTACACAAGTAGGGGCAAGACTAAGCCCTGCCTTGAGATTTACATGTTAATGAGGCTGGGGGAAATAGGTAATTAAGTCTCCTCCCTAGTCCTGCCCTTTTTCAATATAAGGAAGCTCCTGCTGGCTTTTATGGGGGAGCACACCAGATTCAACTTTCCCTCAATAAAACTACTTCATGGAAACTCGGTCCACGTGTCTTCTCCAGCCTACTTCTAACTTCCACGACTCTGCAACCGTCTCAACCATGTGGGAGCCACTGAGGCGGGAAAAGCTCCGGTCCGTGAGACTTTACCACTGCTCTACTGGTCCAAGGGACTCTGCCTCCTGCCACACCAGGCCACCGCGTGCCTCTGCTGTGCGAGAGGCTTGGGATGGGCCCCCGCCCACGTTTCTTCCCACACAATTTGAGCTAATTTTTTGGTGGTAAATTATATTAATTCATTAATATCTGAAAACATCTTTACTATATTTTTGAAATATGTTTTCAATAAGTCAGACGTTGAGGCTAGATTTTACTTTTCAGCAGCTGCTTTGCTTTGAATTGCTTCCTGTGACACCTGGCTTTTGATGAATGCGTTCACCTGGTGAAAAGATGTTTCACTCTACTTTTTAAAAATTGTATCTTTGGATATTTTTTCTATTTGAATGTTCACATCTAATTTTTAAAAAGCTACATTCATTTATTTATCTGTGATGGATGCAGGCCACCATACATATGTGAAAGTCGTGGACACTGAGATAATTGTTTCTCTCTTGCCACCATATGCATTCTGGAATCCAACTTAAGCTCTCAGGAATGGCAGCACATGCATTTACCTACTGAGTCATTTTGTTGCCCCTAGATTAAAATTTTAATGTGTCAAGTCCAGCTTCCATTTCTCAGTACTCTGAACTCACTTACAGCATGAAAGGCTAATATTTGATTCTATATTATAAGCAATAGGGGGGCACAAAAAGAAAATAATAACATTATATTTTTTTCTGTGTCTTTCTCATATATACCTTGTTTTGTTAATTTCTTTTTTTCAAAATAATTGGTTTCAAAAGAAGCTGACAGGGACAATTGGTACCACATTTCACCACAAATTAGACCCGGGCCCTGGTAAACTCTCATTATTCCTGCTGAGCCACAGGCCTGGACAGAAGGTCAAGAAGCATTAAAACAAATGTGTTTTTGCACAAACAGAGTGAGATGTGGATTCCCATAGAACTGAACACAGTCAACAGTGATTCAAGATAACTGATGGGCAAGGGCAACATTATCAACTTGCTGAAATTGAACTGGCCAAATCACTTTGCTCTCTCTGAGGTAACAAAAGACTATAGTACAGTGTCCCCAAACCATAATGACGTCCCCATAGAATTCTTGGATTTTAGGTTCCGCAAAGCAATTGTAGGCAATAGATACAAACAGACACACACACACACACACACACACACACAACACACACACACATTGAAACATGCTAGGTAAAATGATTTTTTTCCTTTCAGTAATATTTAGCCAATTTATTTTGAGGGTTATATGCTTTACTTTTAAATGTCATGTTTTAGATGCATGAATATTAGTTTTGTGAGTTGTTTTAAGATTACTTTCTATTTTCATGGTTTATTATTTACTTTTTGTTTGTTATATATTATATGTATATATCATATACATTACATAAAATATATTAGGTGTGTGTAACCTTGAAGCTACTTGACATTGTAGTGTAATTGTAGATTACAGAAAGATTTAGGAATGTTATAGGGTAATAGGTAATTGCTTAAGATTATTTGAGTAACATTTCATGGGCTATGTTAGCTTACTGATTTTTATGCAACAGTTCTTCACTAAAACAGTTACTATTAAAATTATATATACATTATTTATATTATATATATATAAATAATATATATATAATTTGCATTGAACTTTTTAGGAATCATAAGTAAGAAAATCAATCATGACATTTTCAAAAGCACACTTGAAATTTAAGGCATTGTTTTAAATGTAGCATGCCTCCCGAATAAAAAAGTAAAATGCCATTTGCTGTCTGAGGAATCTAAAAATAGAGGACTCAAAGGTGGAGAAAGGGGGATTATAATGATGCTTGCCAGTGATGTAGGGGAGGGGAAAATTGGGAGGCTAAATTTGATAGTTTCAAACAGAGGTTAATATTTTCTATGCACCTATCATTCACTGTAAGTAGCTGTGTGTAACACTGTATTTAATGCTTGGTTTTGCTATGAGAATAAATTTTGAATAATCTCACCATAGACACAAATATGCATGCTCATGTACATAAATATTGACGTACAAAAAGACAAAACTTGTGACACGAGAAATAGGTTAATCGATTGGTATTGGAATTGATTTTATGATTGCTGTGACAATTTGCCTTAACAAAACAGAATACAGTAAGGATATTTTTCTACTTCTTTAGCTCACAGTTTGTGAGTACAGTCCATTACAGAGAAGACCATGGAGAAACAGCAGTGTCACAGGTTCAGGATATTTCAGCTGGGCATTTTTATCTCACATTCTGGTAGCACCAGAATGAAACAGAGAACAGATAAGAGGTGATACCCAGCTGTAAAAGATAGTGACCTTTTCCCAGATGGTCACTTTTTTCAGTTAGCCTTCACAAAGTTGTACAACCTTTCAAATCAATTCAACAACCAGGATTCACAAATTTGAACACATAAGCCCAAGAGGACCTTTTATATTCAAATCATAATTTCTGGTAGGCAATCGCAATTATATAACTTATATATCTAGCAAAATGTTATAGTATCAACACAAGCTTTCTTTAATATACTGTTAAATGAATAAAGAAGAGGAAGAAGATCTAAAAACTGCTACTTATTTACCACCTAAAATAGGATTAAATTTATATAATTATGTAAAATTAGCCTTGTAGGAGTCACTGTACTGAGAATCTATTTATGTTATTAAACAGCTATTTATGATATTAATTTAAGTGCTAAATGAACAGAATAAACAAAACACTGCAGAAACAAATTCATTAAGATTTGCTGTGCATTGAGTCATATTCAGAACAACACTGAGAGAAGAATTAGAAACCTGGCTCCCAACTTAAGTAGTACAATCACTATAAAATTATTTGCAGTTCATAAATTACATATTTTAAATTGAATCACATGGTGAAAATGTTATTACTTCTAATCACAATGTACTTCAAAAGGTTATCTATAAAATTTATTTTTGTTTACCTTATTGTTATAAAGATTTTTGTCCATTCTTGAAGAGAAGATGAAGCAGACATACAACTTTCATTGATAATGCAAAGGTGATTTCTTCAATATTTTTTTTATCACTTTTCCTACATTCTGTCTCAATAACTAGAGTGCTGTTACATAAAATGAAAAAAAAACTATTATTATACACCCTGAACTTCATAATGAAATGAATAAAAGACCCAGAAAATTGTGCTAAGAACTAGCCAATACAGAAATCAGAATACAACAAGTTCATGAACAAAATTAGGACAATTTGAGCATGGGGAATATTATTGGGCAATTATTCACAAATCCTGAATCAATAGCATACCACTTAAATTTAAAAAGAGATTGAAAGATTCAGGGACTAACAACAGGGTCAGAAGACATATATAGATAGAAAACCAAAATGGCACACAGAGGCTTCTTAACTCATTGCACCCTTTTTGCCTCAAATAAACTGATCATCTGTGATTAACTAGAGATCAGCTTCCCTTACTGGCTCCAACACAGCCACTTATAGGGGAATAGTTTTAAATTGGATTTTCATTTTCTGTCACAAGTCAGGTTGTACTTAGCCATGTAGGAACAAAAATATGTCACTATGTTCAAGCATACACTTAACATGAGAGACATAATTCTGAACTTCAAGAATAACTGATCAAAAGGATAAAATTGAAAACTAAATAAAAATTTACTAGGATTGAATCCTTCCTTCAAGATACAGATTCTAGTTTAACTTCTAGAATTTGGAGGAAGAAACTATGAAGCCCATACTGAGAAAATTTGAAATCCCTAAAATTTCAGTCATATTTACAATGAAAATAATCACTGAATCCATAAACAAACTGGATTTATTTGATGAATATCCATCTAGAAAATTATTTGACTCTTAGGGGAGCTACAAAAACGCTTAAGAAAATGAGAGTAACTGCCATTAGTATGTTGCGCAGCAAAGTTTTTCTCCTTAAAGCCAGAACTAGTTTGAGAAACTTTTGAAAAAACAGTATTTAATGGTAACAAGAGAGAATATAAATCTGAATTAATATTTTTAACAAAAATCATAGTTACTTGTGAATCTCTGAGACCTGAACTGTTCTTCTTTTTAGATAGAGATAATTGCACATCAGAGATGAAACCTACAAAGTCAGATAATTGTAAACCATGGTGTTTTCTTTCATTCCCTTTAGTTGAAATGCATGCCGCCCACATATGCACACATTTTACAAAAAATACTAGCATATTCTAAGAATTATCATATATTATATCTGAGAAAAATATTGTGTCTATGGGCTTCACTACTAAAGTGAAAAAAAAAAAAAGAAAAGCAACAAAACACTTGCTAAGGTTGAAATTGCACATGACATTGACTGTGAAGACTCAACTGCTGTCATTTCTTTTATATATCTAATTTCAACCAAGCTATTCAATACTGTGACTCAACAGGTCCAGTATAAAGATATATATCAACTATGATTCCACCGAAATTTAGGAATAATGCATCTAGTATAGTTTTGCTAGACCCAAAGATCATTTATGCTTACCAGGTGGCTCAAATACTCAATAAACGGGTAGAGCTGATTCAATTTTTCTCAGCTAATAAATATTGATGTTTTGGGGTGTCTCATAGCACCTTCAATGATTCCTCTGAATAACAAGATCTAGTTTCTGCCTAAGCACTCTGGACTCATTCATTTAAGGATGAATCATTTTTAATGTGGGATTCAAAGAAGTCCCTATATCACCAAATTAATTTACAGAAGTGGGTTATTTATCAACAGTAAGGTCAAGAATTAATAATTATTTGTTTTAAGTATTGAAACTTTTGAAATAGGGAAGTTGGTATTTTTGTTTATTTGTTTGGATGTTTGGTTGGTTAGTTTTGTTCTGTCAGCACCTTATTACACTTGCTAACGTGCCATGGAAGTTGCTTTTTAGAGCAGACTGTACTCTGTCTCACAGATATCTGACTACATCTGCCTCCAGAATATTAGAAATTAAGGTGAGTATCACATTACTCATTGCTGGCTTTCTTAAATACATAACTTTTGTCAATAAAACTGATGATGTCAGCTTTTCCAGAGAGGAGTATACAGAGGTGAAAACTTCTAGTACAGGACCATGTTATCAGTTTAGAGGTAACCCTGAATATCAAGCTTATTGATAATTGATTCTTTAATGCAATATACATATACTACCTTCTATAGCAATTAATATAATCACAATAAAGTACATTAATTAGTACAATTAATTATTCATGAGTCAATATTTTACTCCATATTGGAAGATATTAACTATTTACTAAACTTCCCTTTCATATTAGAAAATATTGGCACATAAATTTTAAAAGACAACCACACTCCAGGTAATTTATTAATAGTAATAAAGCAATGCAAAAATAAGCTACCATTCACCAAAACAGCTGCAAGTACTCATGAACTATTTTCATTAATTTACCACTACTGATTAATAAGCTTCCAATTTTGTACTCACAAGAAAAACAAAAAATTGATTTTTTTTTCTCTCAGAGCCTTCACTACTATTTCTTCTTGGAAAAACAGCTATAAAATTCAAACTCAGAAGATTTTACCTGTTATTTTTGAAAGGAGTAATTTCTGTGACAAGATAATGTATTAACTAACCACCACTCTTTGTGTTATGTGATTCTTATTTTTTTCTTTTATTGGATATGTTCTTAATTTACACTTCAAATGTTATCCCCTTTCCAGATCTCCCCTCCAGAACCCCCTATCCCAACCATACTCCTTCTGCCTCTATGAAGGTATCCCCCACCCACCTATTCCTGCCTTTCCACCCTGGCATTCCCCTACACTGGGGAATTGAAACACTTCAGGCCCAAGGACAGTCCTCCCACTTATGTCCAACAAGACCATTTTCTGCCACATATGAGGCCAAAACAATGGGTTCCTCTATAAATAACCTTTATTTGGTGGGTCCAGTTGCCTGGACCTCTAGGGTTTCTAGATGGTTGTCACTTTTGCTTCCCCCATGAGGCTGCAAATCCCCTCAGCTCCTTTAGTCCCTTCTCCAAATTCTGTATCTGGACCCTGTAGTCAGTCCAATAGTTGGCTGCAAGCATCCACTTTTGAATTTTTCAGACTCTAGCAGATCCTCTCAGGAGACAGCCATATCAGGCTCACATCAGCAAGCATTTCAATGCATTCACAATAGTATCCAGGTATAACAACTGTATATGGGATGGATCCTGAGGTGGAGCACTCTCTGGATGGCCTTTCCTTCAGTCTCTGCTTCACACCTTATCTTCATGTTTCCTCCTGTGAGTATTTAGTTCTCCCTTTTAAGAAGCACTGAAAGATCCACACTTTGGTTTTCCTTCTTCTTGAGCATCATATGGTCTGTGAATTGTATCTTGGATATTGAGAACTTTTGGGCTAGCATCCACTTATCAGTGAGTGAATACCATGTGTGTTATTTTGTTATTGGGTTACCCAGCTCAGGATAGTTTTAAGTTTAATCCATTTGTCAGTGAATTTCATGAAGCCATTGTTTTCAATAGTTGAGTAATACTCCATTATGTAAAAAGTACCACATTTTCTGTATTCATTCCTCTCTTGAGAAACATCTGGGTTATTTCCAGCTTCTAGCTACTATAAATAAGACTGCCATGAACATACTGGAGCATGTGTCCTTGTTCTATTTTAGAGTATCTTTTGTGTATACGTCCAGGAGAGATATAGCTGGGTCCTCAGGTAATACTATATCCAATTTTCTGAGGAACTACCAGACTGATTTCCAGAGTGGTTGCACCAGCTTACAATCCCACCAGTAATGAAAAGTTCCTCCTTCTCCACATCCTCACCAGCATCTTCTGTCAGCTGAGTTTTTGATGTTACCCATTCTGACTGATATAAGGTAGAATCTCAATGTTGTTTTGATTTGCATTTCCCTCATGACTAAGAATGTTGAACATTTCTTTAGGTGCTTCTTGGCCTTTTGAGTTTCCTAAATTGAGAATTCTCTGTTTAGCTCTGGTTCCTATTTTTAAATACGGTTATTTGGTTTTCTGGAGTTTAACTTCTTGAGTTCTTTGTATATATTAGATATTAGCCCTCTATTGGATGTAGGATTGCTAAAGACCTTTTCCCAATCTGTTGTTTGCCATTTTGTCCTATTGACAGTGTCCTTTGCTTTACAGAAGCTTTGCAATATTATAAGGTCACATTTGTCAATTCCTGATTTCAGTGCATAAGTCATTATTGTTCTATTCAGGAAGTTTTACCCTCTGCCCATGTGTTTGTTTATATCTTTGATGGATTTCCATAAATTGAACCATCCCTGCATCCATGGGTTGAAGCCTACTTCATCATGATGGGTGATTGTTATGGTGTGTTCTTGGATTTGGTTTTCAAAAATCTTATTGAGTATTTTTTGCATAGATTTTCATAAGGTAAATTGGTCTGAAGTTCTCTTTCATTGTTGGGTCTTTGTGTTTTTGCAATCGACCTAACTGTGGCTTCATAGTACAAATTGGATGATGTTCCCTCTACTTCCAATTTCTGGAATAGTTTGAAAAGTATTAGTATTAGATATTTGAAGGTCTGATAGAATTCTGAACTAAACTGGACTTTCTTTTGGTGGCGGGAGAGTTTAATGACTGCTTCCATTTCTTTAGTGGAAATAGGAGTGTTTATATGGTTTATCTGATCCTGATTTAACTTTAGTATTTGGTATGTGCCTAGAAAATTGTCCATTTCATCCAAATTTTTAAGTTTTGTTGAGTATAGGATTTTGTAGTGGGATCTGATGATTTTTTGAATTTCCACAGTTTCTGTTGTTATGTCTCCTTTCATTTCTGATTTTATTTAGTTGAATACTGTCTCTGTGCCCTCTGGTTAGTCTGTCTAAGGATTTATCTATATTGTTGATTATCTCAAATAACCATATCATAGTTTAATTGATTCCTTGTATAGGTCTTTTTGTTTCTACTTGGTTAATTTTAGCCCTGAGTTTGATTATTTACTGCCATCTACTCCTCTTGAGTGTATTTGCTTTTTTGTTCTAGAATTTTCAGGTGTGCTGTTAAGCTGCTAGTGTATGCTCTCTACTGTTTCTTTTTGTAGGCACTTAAAGCTATGAGTTTTCCTCTTACCTCTGCTTTCATTGTGTCAAATAACTTTGGTTATGTTCTGCCTTTATTTTTATTAAATTCTAAAAAGTCTTTAATTTCTTTATTTCTTCCTTTTATCATTGTTTAGGGTATTGATCATAGTCCATATGTTTGTTGGCTTTCTGTTGTTTTTGTTGTTATTGAAGACCAGTCTTAGTCAGGGGTGATCTGATAGGATGCATAGGATTCTTTCAGTCTTCTTGTATCTCTTGAGGCCTGTTTTGTGACCAATTATATGATTGATTTTGGAGAGGGTACCATGTGGTGCTGAGAAGAAAGTATATTTGTTTGTTTTTGGATGAAATGTTCTATGGATATCTGCTAAATCCATTTGTGCATAACTTCTGTTAGTTCACTGTGTCTCTGTTTAGTTTCTGTTTCCATGATATGTCCATTGATGAGAATGGGATAGTGAGGTCTAAAACTATTATTGTGTGAGGTGCAGTGTGTATTTTGAGCTTTGGTAAGGTTTATTTTATGAATGTGGGTTCCCTTGCATTTGGATCATAGATGTTCAGAAATGAGAGTTCTTCTTGGTAGATTTTTTTCTTTAATGAGTATGAGGTATCCTACCTTATGCTTTTTTGATAACTTCT